>ML675720.1:1798264-1852904 GCA_007922155.1 Mesoclemmys tuberculata | reverse complement strand
TAGATGGGCCCATGGATGTGAGCCAGGGTCTCAGGAGGCGGGATACCAGGGTAGATGGGCCCATGGATGTGAGCCAGGGTCTCAGGAGGCGGGATACCAGGGTAGATGGGCCCATGGATGTGAGCCAGGGTCTCAGGAGGTGGGATACCAGGGTAGATGGGCCTGTTGGTCTAATTCAGGGGGCCAGGGAAGGGTGATATTGGGTGGTCCTGCTACCTCCCCTCACATTCACAGACCCTCCCCTCATCTCAGCATGCCTCGTCCTCCCCTTCTCACCCTTCAGGGATTAGCTCCATGCTGCATGGGGCATGTGGCGCTGGGCTGCCAGCGGGCCTGGGCCCTGGCAGTTTCCCAGCGTGGGACGTGGCTGTCACGCTGTGTGGAGCAGCTCACGACTGTGAGTGCCAGTCCCCGGGCAGCCTGGCGAGAAGTGGGGCAGAGACCCCCAGACCGACGGTGTGTTTGCCAGTTAGATTTCCCCAAGCCAGCACTGGATGCGCACTCCTGGATCACGGTAACAGCCTCGCCATGGAGTAACTGGCAGTCCCCTGGGACGCTCCAGTCTGTCCAGCCACCCAGGCAAGCTGGGCTGAGCGATCGTTGGCTGCCATACACCAAAGCTGACAAAATATTGATGTCGTTCCCAGTCCCGAAGGTCCCGTCCCTTACCCCAAGGCCGTCGGCACCTCAGCCTCACACCAAAGACAACCCTGGGAGCCAATCTCGGAGCAAACGAACTACAGTCAGTAACTAGGACAAAGCAATGAGGCTTAGTTAAGGTTAAAGCAAGCGACAGATACACACAGAGGAGTCACAGTCAGCGATTCCAGACAGTGATCGGGTTGTAGCAATCTGTCACCTCTGGTCTTTTCTGGCTGATCCTGGGGATCTTGGCTTCTGTCTCTAGCTGCGACCCTGCGAGGGTCCAAGCAGCAAAGAGAAAGAGAGGAAAACTTTTCATGTCAGCTGCTCCTCGTGGGACCCTTAACAAAGGCTTCGCATGGCTGGATTAGTTTGATAGCCCTTCGTGCTGGACAGGAGACGTTCCCGCCCGCCTGGCTTGTGGTTCCAGAGCAACCGTCTTTTACAGCGGTAGAGCAAAGCCTTAGATGTCAGAGCAGCTGGTAGAGAAATGATCAGTGAGATTCATGCAGGCAGTGGCTTACCACCCCTCTGAGCTGTGAGAACTCGCCGGGGAAACAGACGGGTGTCCCGCAATGAATTTGTCAGGACTCAGCTGAGGTCTAAAGCCTTGGCAAGGGCTGGCATTTGATTTGCCAGTGTCAAAATGGGTATCAGGTCGACCCACCGGAAGGTGACAGGGTTCTCTGCCCCATGAGGGCGGGATGAGCCGGGGACCCCAGTTGTTGCAGGCAATGTACGAGGCGCCGATCCCGGCTCCGCCTGTGACTCGGCTCTGCTCCTCCCTTCCAGATGGGGAGGATGAAAAGCCGCCGTTACCGCCGCGCTCCGGCTCCACCAGCTTCTCCCCCACCAGCCTCGGATCAGCCACCCAGGATGGGGCAGTCGAGAGGTAAAGAGCTTGTGTCTTCTCACTCCCGACCCACAGCCCCCTGCACTGCCCGTGCCCCTCGTTCCTAACCCAGAGCCCCCCCCGCTCCGTTCTTTGGTCTGGTTGGAGCAGGGAGCCATGATTTCGTGATGTCGTCGTGTGGACAAGCGTCCTCCACGAGCCAGCCTGAGACCCTTGGGCAGCTGGGCTAGTCCGACCCCACGGTGGCACCGAGCGGAGATGGAGGGAATGGAGCACATCCTTCCTCTCCGACACTCCCCAGAGGCACCCGGCTGCTTCTCCCCTTTGCACCCCCGTACCCGCTTTGCTGCCCTCGCACGCTTCCCCCCATGCACGCGCTTCCCCGCTTTTGCACCCTTGGGCTCGCAGGTGCACCCTTGCACCCAGCCCCCCTCGTGCGCTTTTCCCCCGGGCCGTTCCCGCCGGCGCGCCCCGCCCCTGCAGTGACGGGCCCCTCCTGACGGGGGCCCCGGGGAAATGCTGGGGCTCAGCCCTCCCACACACGGGCACTCGCTCTCTTGCCCGTGCCCCCGTGGACAGCCCGGGCTGCTCGAGACCCCCTCTTTGCCTGACCTTTGTGCGCTTCCTGCAGCGCCACGAACGGGCTCAGCACCGTCTCCCACGAGTACCTGAAAGGCAGCTACACCCTGGACTTGGAGGCTGTCAAAGCCGGGGCCAGCAGCCTGCCCCATCTCAACAAGACCCTGGTCACCTCCTGCAAAAGGCTGCACAGGTAAGGGCCTGGCCTGGCCGCCGCCCCACCCCCGGTGGCTTACCCTGCGTCTCGGCTTCGGGTGCCCACCTCTCCGGGGCTGTGTCTGCCAAGGGGTGCCGGGACCGGGAGCTAGCGCTAGTGGGCACGCAAGGCACCGTGGGCATTTCACGGCGCAGCCAGGGTTGGCCCCTGCGTGCTCGTTCCCTGCTGCGTCTCCAGGCCCCTGGACAGCGTGGGACAGCGGTGCCCCGCTTGGGGTGCCTGCGGTTGTGGTAGGATGTGGGGAAGGCCCTGGGGGGATTTGTAGGACCAATCCCACCACCAGCCCCGTCTGCGGGAGCTTAATTCTCCCCCAGGAGCCCTGCTCAGATCTCATCCCTCGGGGGTCTGACGCCTCCAGCCGTCGCCCCTTTCCAGCCGCCCGCCCCCTGGGGCGGGGGCGCCAGGCGATTCCCTGCCCCAGGGCAGTCTGTCTGATGTCCATCTGCCTTACAGCGAGGTGGACAAGGTCTTGGCAGGCCTGGAGATCCTCTCCAAGGTGTTTGACCAGCAGAGTTCGCCCGTGATCTCCCGGATCCTCCAGCAGGTAAGGCCCTTCTCCACATCTGCCCTCCGTCTTCCCCACACCTGCTGCCCTCCCTTTGTGCCCTGCTCCGGGGACTTGCCAGGGAGGGGCCAGGCCCCCCCCACAGCTGGGGACTGGATGTGACCCAGGGGCATCCTGCTTCTCCAGCAGCAACTGAGGTGACCCATGAACCCGGGACCCCCCACCATGGCCGGTTGAGCTTGGAGGAATTGTTGGGGGCGACCAGCCGCGGGGGAGAATGTGGCTTGGAGGATGCAGCGGAGCGGATGTGGGACCTGGAGCGTCTTGCTCCTCTGCGGCTGGCCCCGCCAGGATCAGCTTGCCCCCAGCTTTACCGCTCAATTCCTTTCCCCCCCTTGTCTCCTGATGAATGGAGACGCCCCGAACACATCAGCTCCCAGAGCCCAAGAGGACGTGGGGCTGGGGATCTGGGCACCTGAGTTCTGGCCTGCTCCGCTGCTGATCGGCGACGTGGCCTGAGGCGGGTCGGTCGACTGACTCTGTGCCTCAGTTTCCCCATCTCCAAAAAGGAGACCCTGCTCCTTCCCCCCCTCCGCCCCCTCCCCCATTTGAGCCATGCTGCTCTTGGTCAATGCCTAGGACCCCCTCACCTGAAGGGGGACGCGGCAGCAATCGGTCGGGAGAACAAACCAAGCCCTGTTTGTGGGGCAGGGGGGAGCCCCTCCGGGCCCTGCACCCCCCATCCCATGCCCCAGCTGCACGTGGTAGGCTTGGCTGGGGTTGTGAGGCTGCGGCCGCCAGGCTGCCCCCGCCCTGTCCGTCTGAGCATTCTCCGCTTTCGTTCCTCTCGTGGCTGCGTGCCGCCGGCCAGACGGGAGAACAGGAGCTGGAGAATCTGGTACTGAAGCTGTCTGTCCTGAAGGACTTCCTGTCCAGCATCGAGAAGAAGGTGGGTGAACTCGCCCAGCCTCCAGGGCCCTGGGCACCCACAACCCGGGGCAGAACGGGGCCAGGGATGCAAACCCCTCCGGTCCGCGTGGGCCCCTGTCGGCCCGGCGGGGCGGGCCTGGGCTCCGTGGATGTGCGCGCCCCGGCGCTGCGTTGCAATGGACTGCTGTCGGCGTGGTGGGGTCGCTGTGTCCCAGCGCTACCCCCGACCACGTGGCGGAGCCGGCTGGCGACGTCCCCCACTGGGAAATGCTCCTGCCCCCACGGGTCCCCCAGGCTGAGGGGAAGGGAGGGCCAGGACCGTGCCACTGGCTGGAGTTGGGGTCCCGGGGTCCAAGCTTTGGGGTGGGAACAAAGGGCTCTTGGAGTCAACTCTTGGCTCTGACACTGATTCCCTCTGGGGCCGTGGGCGAGTCACTTCGCCACCTATGTCTACAGCTGCCTGCCGGCCGCACCATCGACTTCTCTGGGGACTGAGGGCCCTGCAAGTGGTGCTGGGGGTCAGTGGGTCTGACTCTCACCTCCCCTGTCCTTCCCCGGGCCCTGCCGGGCCTCCCGGGTGTCATAGTGACTGCTCTGGGAATCGCAGCCCTTGCATTTCTGGAGGTGCTGCTGGGACCGGGCCCAGCCCAGGCCAAAGGCCCCCCTGCGCCCCAGGCTTTGGGAGGGTGGGGGATCCCATTGGTGCTGCGTGTGACTCGGTTGTGTTGATTCTCTCCCCCGCTCGCCAGGCTCTGAAAGCTCTCCAGGACATGAGCTCCACGGCCCAGTCTGCCCCGGCCCCGCCCTCCTGCTCCCGCAAAGCCAAGAGCATTCCCGTGCAAGCCTTCGAGGTAAAGCCTCCCCCCCACGGCCTCCGAGGCGGATCGCCCCTCCCAACACCTGGTGTCTGGTGGTAGCTTGAGGTCGGGGGGTAGCCACTAAAGCTGCTGGTCCCCTGGCTGTGGAACGGCACTTGGCCACTGTCAGTTTGCCCCAGAGACAGGCTGACGGGAGGCTGGGGTCTCGGGCTGGGGTTAGGGTTAGCCAAGGCTCCTGGCCAAATCACAGCTGGGATCGGGGTATCTAGGAGAGATCGGAGCTAAGTTCTGGGGTCTGATGGGAGAGTGGGTGGGATTCTGGGGTGAATCGGGGCCAGTGTTTGGGATTATTTGAGCGGGAATCAGAGCCAAGGTCTGGGATTAGTCCAGAGGGAATCAGAGCCAGGTTTGGGGATTATTCGAGGGGGAATTGGACCCAGGGGTTGGGATTATTCTGTGGGGAATCAGAGCCGGGATTTGGGTTCAGCCAAAATCTCACAAGAAGGGTTTTGACCGTCTCTAAAGCAGACACTCCTCCCCACCCAACCTGGAACCAAAGCTGGGGGGGTGGATTTTCATCTGGGGGCTTGGGTCTCAAATCGCCCTCTCCCCACAACACCCTGAAGGGGCTCACATGTGACACGCCGGTCTCCAGCCCTTGAGAAGCAAAGCAGACCTGGTGTCTGTTACCATATCGCTTCTTTATGCGTTCCTGGATGATCAGGAGCGACACGTTTGCGGCGCGGTTCCCGGCCCGTGGCGTTGAGGAGCAAACCAAGTAGCTGTTCGACCCAGTGAAGCAGTGGGAGTCCCGTGCAGCCAGATGTTGATCCCCCTTTGGTTCGTTACGAGATACGCTAAGGAGACCAAATACCGAGCGTCCGTCCGGTTTATTGCTGTGGGCCAGTGAGATAGCACGGGGCAAAGGTCCTGTAGGCTCCCAGTCCTCGGGAAGCCGTCTCACATTCACCTGACGCTCCCAAAGTCACTCATAGACTCGAAGGTCAGAAGGGACCAATGTGATCATCTGGTCTGACCTCCTGCACGACGCAGGCCACAGAACCTCGCCCCCCACTCCTGTCCTAGACCCCTGACCTAGGACTGTGTTACTGAAGTCCTCAAATCATGGTTTAAAGACTTCAAAGTACAGAGAACCCACCAGCGAGGGACTCGTGCCCCTGCTACAGAGAAGGCGAAAAAAACCCAGAGCCTTTGCCAATCTGCCCTGGGGGAAAATTCCTTCCTGACCCCAGATACAGCAATGAGCTTAACCCTGAGCATGTGGGCCAGACTCGCCAGCCAGAGCCCGGAAAGGACTCTCTGTAGTAACTCAGAACCCACCCATCTAACATCCCATCACAGGCCATCGGGCACATTTACCGCCAGTAGTCAAAGATCAGTCAATTGCCAAACTAGGCTGTCCCATCACACCATCCCCTCCATAAAATTATCCAGCTCAGTCTTGAAGCCAGCTAGGTTTCTTGCCCCCTCTACTTCCCTTGGACGGCTGGTCCAAAACTTCCCCTCTCTTTCTCCCGTCCTGTTTACAAGTAAAAGGCACAGTGCATGTCATTCCAAACTAGATTGCATCCATCAGCTTCTTGCCTTGTTTTTCTGGTCCCATGGTGTGTGCCCCTGACCACTTTTATACTGCATGTGTGCAAGGGGCGTGAAGGCATCTACTCGGGCTGTACTCGGGAAGAACAATCTCCTAACTTGTCCTCTTCCTTTGAGACGTTCCTGTGCAGGCCTGGGAGACGAACTCCCTCGCTGGTGCTATGATGAAATACCCTGACGGAAATACCCTGGAGCTTCCCTCTTCGTTCACGCCAGAACTGACTTCAGTGAAGGCAAGGGGTTAAGGGACACGTAGCGTCAGTGAGCGCGGTTATATACACCTATGTCACTGCGGTAATACTTGTGCCCAATGCATTCTAGTACATATAGCTAGCTAGATAACACATATATGAATCTGATATGCGTATATGCTAGCCAGCATATATTAGTCCAGACCCACCAGTTGAGATGTTTCACATCGGACTGGCCCAAGCACAGCAGATAGGAACCAGTCCTGACAAGGCCCTGGGTGACTGGAACTGAGGGTTGGCCACTTTGCCATATAGCTGTCTGAACTAAACTCCGGCTGTGATAAAGTCGCCGGGGGGCCTAGTGGTTAGTGCACCCAGTTTCCTGCCTCACACCACCCCGGAGAGGGGGGTAAAGATGTCTGGCTCCTATCCCGAAGCTGGAGGTGTCGGAGAATCATGGAACCACAGGGCTAGACGGGACCGCAAGGGTCAGCTAGTCCAACCCCCACCAAAGAACAGGATTTGTTGTGTCTAAACCATCTGAGACGAGTGGCTCTCCAGCTTCCTTTGGAAAACCTCCAATGACGATTCTTCCACACCCTCCCCAGGCAATCTGCACCATTGTCCTACTGTTCTTACTCTTTTCCCTGAGATTGCATCTAAATCTGCTGTGCTGTAGTGTGAACCCATCGCCTCTTGTCCTGCCCCTCTGTGGCAAGAGAGAACAACTTTTCTTCATCTTCTGTATGGCAGCCTTTCAGGTACCTGTAGACCGCTGTCATATCCCCCTTTCTCTCCTCTTCTCCAAACTAAACACCCGCTTCCTGCCGCCTTTGCTCCTCGGGCTGCGTTCCATCCCTTTGATCGTCTGTGTCACTCGCCTCTGGATCCTTGCCAGTTTCACTGCATCCTTCCTGTGCAGGGGTGACCAAACTGGACGCAGTACTCCAGCTGAGAACTAGCCACGTCGAGCAGAGCGGTGCTGTCACCTCCCGGTTCACGGTTCACGCTGGGTTCACACTGGGGCCTTGCCGGGTACGGGGACTTGCGCCCTCCCACTCCACCAGGTCCTGGATCAGGACGCTATTGGGAGCAGCCGGACAGAGCGCTCCAGGCAGAGACTCCTCTGCCGCCCAGGCCTGCTTCCTGCATCTCCTCACCATCAGCGTGGGGCCTGGCCCCCGTGGTCCCAACAGTCAGGAGGTCAGAACGGCAGGGCCCCGCCGGGCTGTTGGCTCTCAAAGGGGGAAGCAAAAGGTGAGACAGAAAGTGACAGACCTTTCAGTAGCTCAGCCCGGGGGAGCTGGTTCTCCCCGGCATGGCGCAGTTAGACTAGTCTCTGGGTGAAATTCCTGCCCGGCGTGGCTCCATCGGCCTCCGTGGTGTTAGCCCAGGGCTGGGTGTGGCCCGCCCCAGCAGCGCCAAGCGTCCCATCCACCTGCTGCCGTTTCTCTGCTGCAGGTGAAGCTGGACGTCACCTTGGGGGACCTCACCAAGATCGGCAAGTCGCAGAAGTACACGCTGAGCGTGGACGTGGAGGGCGGGAAGCTGGTGGTGCTCAAGAAGCAGAAGGACTCCCAGGAGGACTGGAACACCTTCACCCACGACAAGAGTAAGAGCGAAGGGCCCGCGTCAGATGCTGCGCTCCGCCCTCGAGCCCCTCTCCCTCCTTCCTCCATGCAGACCCCACCTGCCCGGGGAGTTCAGTGAGTGGGGTAGGGCCAAGGGGGGCTTAGAGGAGGGATGTCACGTGCGGGGATATTAAATGATTAGATCTGGGTGTCACTCAGTTCTGACCACTTGCTTACGACGCCGTCTCGTGGTTTGATACCACGTGCGCCTATTGGACCCTCCCATCCCAGCATCTCACCCTGCCCTTCCCTACAGCCCTGGGGTCCCTGTAGTCGGATCCTGTGCTCTTCCCTGTCCTACTGCCCCTGCAGCACTTTGGCTTTCCCTGGGCTGGTGGGCGAGGAGCATGGCTGCCGTTCAGGGCTCGCGTCAGCTCTGATTTTCCGTGCCGCGCTCCAGTCCGGCAGCTGATCAAGTCCCAGCGGGTGCAGAATAAACTGGGCATCGTCTTTGAGAAGGAGAAGGATAAAACTCAGCGGAAAGATTTCGTCTTTGTCAGCGCCAGGGTGAGTCATGGGTTTCTTATTACTGTCTGCTGTGGTCCTGCCCACGCAGCTCTGAGGCCACAGGATGGAAGGGAATGTAGCTAAATTAGAACGTCCAAGTGCAGTTCTATTCTGGAAAGAAACTGCATCAAAAACTCCCCTCGTCTCAGTAGCTCTTCCCAGGACAGCTGGCTGCAGTGACAGCAGAACCGGTTCACTCCTTCAAAGCCAGCCCCGCTCTGGGAGGGGGAGGCGGGTCTGCTCCTCCTTATGCATCATCAACAAGGCTGTTTGCAGCATGTCAGTTGCAGAGACAGTCAGTGACCCCGGTACACCCCCGGGGTGTCACAGCCTGGCCCCCAGGGTCACCGAGGGCACAATTAAAAGGGGTCACAGAGTGGTCGCTGAAGGCAGGGTTTGACTACAAAATGTTAGTGACGATGCAATGGAAGTTAAGGACCCAGGAGATTCCAAGAGGAGTCTGTGGGCTGAACGGAGGGTGGCTGCCTTTCAGCTAACATGTAATAACCAAAGCCGTAACCACTCATGACCGTTAATGATGCCCTGGCTCCAAATTCCCCCCTGTAAACTGGTTACAGAATTCTTCACCTCCTGTCCTAAACTGCTGCGTAGTGTTGCTGTGGCCTGTTAAACAGAAACTGTGTTCCACCCTAGAGGTGGCTGCATTTCCATGGTGGGTGAACAATTCCCTGTATGGTCCTTACCTGTCCGAGCCCTTGCTGGCTGACATGCGGATGGCCAGGACCAGGGATTGTACCTGGGTCTGCTATCCATAGCCCATCTCTTCTCATGGCCTAACCTGTCTCCCTTGTCTGCCTTTCCTCCAGAAGCGGGAGGCGTTCTGCCAGCTGCTGCAGCTGATGAAAAACAAACATTCCAACCAGGATGAGCCCGACATGATCTCCATCTTCATCGGCACGTGGAACATGGGTTAGTGCCATGGGGTGCCCCCCGGGGCAGGCCTTTTCGGGCACTGCCCTTCAGGTAGCCTGGGGAACGGGGGCATGGGTGATGTGGAGCACACAGGACAGTGCCCTATGGGAGCTTCCCTGAGCCCGGGGAGCATGGCCCAGCGTCACAGGGCATATCCAGCCCCGCTGAACACCTCCCACCTGGACGCCATGAAGTCTGTGATCCCGATCGTGAGCCAGATACCCCACCCAGCTATCCTCCAGCCCCCTGCTGTCATGTCAGACGGAATCCCAGTCTGAAACGAAACAGCTGCCAGCTCCAGACACTGACAAGCAGGCTTCCACGCATCTCGTACTCCACCTTTGTCTGCCTTGTTCGCCGGGAAGCACACCTGTCTGGAAGCCCATGCAATACACAGCGACATCTAGTGGTTGCATGATGTATTGCAAGTGAATATACTGTACCGTTACTCTAGCTACCCTAGTCGTTTCTGTTTTTTCCGTGGCAGGCTCCCCTCCTATTTTAGCAACATGCACAGGGCAGGTTGGTTGCGACCTCCTGACGCCTGTTCGCAAACCTGCTCCGGCCCCCACTGTACAGACAGGAAACGGAGGCACCAAGAGGCTAAATGACTGGGCCAAGGTCACCACGGGGAGCCTGTTGCAGAGGAAGGAATTAAACCCTGGTGTCTGAAGTCCCAGGCTTGCGGCCCAGCCATGGGCCTATCCTGCTGGGACTGATCAGCGCGATCCCATCCGTGACCACAGCTCTGTTGCTGTTCCCAACAGGAAGCGTGCCTCCGCCCAAGAACGTCACGGCCTGGTTTACGTCAAAGGGCCTGGGGAAGACCCTGGATGAGATGACGGTCACCATCCCCCATGACATCTACGTCTTCGGCACCCAGGAGAACTCGATGGGGGACAAGGAGTGGGTCGACTTCCTGCGGGGGGTGCTGAAGGAGTTCACGGAGATTGAGTACCGCCCGGTAAGAGGCAGGGGCCCGGGGCTGGGCGGCTCTACGCTGCGGCGCACTAGACACACACACCACCCCGTCTCTCCACCCCCGTCTCGAGCGGATGCTCTGGGAGATGACAGCTTCCCCGCATGCCATGCTCGGGCTACGCCACAGGTCTCTCAGCCCTTTAGCCTTCTGAGATAGATCCGTCAGCTCCCAAAGGCTTCGCTTTTGGAGTGAGGGGTTGCAGTCGGGGTGTTGTTGGCCAGCATTTACCGTTCGTCTGCTAACATTCAGAGTGTTGCGCACTGGCGGCTGTATACCCCCTGCCCCTCCCTAGAGGTGGCTGCATTATTCGTGCATGCAGAGTTGAGTGGGAGCTGAGAGGGTCTGAAAATAAGGCTCCCCCCCCTTTGTGCTTTGGGATCCTTCAGCAGCAGTGGAGCAGCAGGAAACGTGAGGCGTCGCGTTTCACGGGGCTTGTCTCCCTTTCCTCTGGGAGGAAACCTATATCGGGCTGCAGATCTGACGCGGCTTTCTGGATCAGGCATCGCGGTGTGGTCGTGGTCTCCCCGCTCCGAGTGTTGCCACCTGCCTTGCAAATTGCAGCCCTGCTCAGGGGTCCCCCACTCACGATGGTGGGCTGGCGACGCCAAACCTCAGCGCTGCTGACCCCACATCCCTGGTGACAGGGCCCGGAACGGGGAGCCAGGCCCAGCCCCAGAGGGGGTCCTGAACACGTAATAAAGTCATGAACAAATAAGAAAATCAGGCCGTCCCTGACTCTCTTCCTGCCAGGACAAACCTGCAGCTGTTAATATAACACAAGACCTAGGGACTCCTGAAGGCAGAAAAAACTTAGGAGGAAGAGAAGCTTGCTGTAAACATCTGGCTTGAACCTTGGTTGTTCAGAAATGTCCTTATTGGAACAGGGAAGGTGGGGAGAATTAGCTCTCCGATGTGTCTGCCATTGGGCACAGATTTGACGACAATTCCCCGCAGCCACCCCAGCCGCTTTCAACCTCAGCTCACTTCCCTGAAAGCCCGGTTTGCAAGCACTGACCCGCAGCGGCTTTGCAAGTGCTCCTGCGTCTTGGCGGTTTCCTTCCCATTTTGGCATGTGTGGTTCTCGCTGGGGAGAGCCAAGGCGTAACGTTGTCTTGTTGACTCCCTGCCAGATTGCGATGCAGTCCTTGTGGAACATTAAGATTGCCGTCCTGGTGAAACCGGAGCACGAGAACCGGATCAGTCACGTCAGCACCTCGAGCGTGAAGACTGGGATAGCCAACACACTGGGTAGGGCCAATCTAGGTGCTGCTGGAGCTCGCATAGCCTGGGTGGCTGGGACAGACAGCCTTAGCCCTCTGCACTCGGCCCCGGAGACAGCATTTCTCTTCCTCGCCTCCAGCGCAGGGTTGGGGAGAGTTAGCCCCAGGGTGGGTTGATTTAAATCAATTTGAACCACGATTTAAATCAAGATGCAGGAAACCTTGATTTCAATAATCGATTTTAACCCTATTTTGCATTTGTACTTTTTTGTTACTTTCCTAAAGAAAGTCTCATTGGCTGGTCACCTTTAAAACAGGTTGATTGAGGCTAGATCTAGCTTTAAAGCACTAACTAGTGCTTCTTTTTTGCTAAGATTTACTACATTGCTAAAGATTTATTTAAGCACTGTGCAGTTTGGCTTACATTTATTCAGATTCTTAATTTTGACCTTTTTTCTGATGTTAGAAAATGGTGAATGACACATTTCTTATTTACTAGATGATTAATTATTTACTTGTGATTTGTGTAGAGCGTTATTTGGATGGAAATTCAAATTCAGTTTAAAATGCACAAAAAGAGCATTTTAAATTAAACAAAACTACCTTAGATGTGCTGGTTACGTAAGGGAAAATAGTTTATCGAAACATGATTTGCTTTTAAGAGTAAGCGATGAAGGAAATATGATCTGTACTTAGTGAATTTAGCTGATTGTTTCTGGTCACCATGTCCTTCAAGATTTTAGAACTAGTAGATTTCATCCTCTCTCTCCTTGTTTTTGTTCATAGATTGGGAGAGGAAACCAAGAGTTCCTGCTTTTTCATCTCCCAAATGGTATCTTAACTTGGAATGAACTAGTCATGGAACTGAACTAGCTGAATAGACTGAAATGAAAAAGATACTCTCATGGCACCTGTAGGAGAGGCTGTCAAAAGCTGATAGGTGCTTAGCCCGTGCCTTTTAGTGGTTTGACTGTCTGTAAAACTTGGCAGCAAACATGTACTTCTTAATGCTACTTTCTTTATTTAATTTACATGATTTGAATAGATTATCATAAATTAAGGCCTTGACAAAGGCTGTCAATTTCACATCTAATGTCAGAGAGCCGTCCCTTTTAAAAATAACCCTGTATTTAATTAAAATGGTAAAAGTCAGGTTTTTTATTCATTTATTTTAAAATCGTCGATTTTTTTTTTTTAATCCACGCTGGTTGGCCCAGGCACTCTCTGCTCTCCCTGGTCTGCAGTTAGAGGAACCTGGCTTCCACCCGCACAAAGGCACAGACTGTTGTATGATGCTGCAATCCTGCTCAGGAGGCCTTGGTTATTTGCCCTGCTTTAAAATGACCCTGGCGCCTGCCTCTCTGCATCTGCTTCTCGTCCCTCAGCTGTGTTCAGGGCTGCCATCGAAGGCAGCGCAGACAGTGCCCAGAGACAGGGGAGCGGTAATGCGGGCAGCACCTGGGTTCTGCCCGAGGGGCTCGCTGGATCAGGGACAGTCTGGGGCAGAACCAGGTCTGACTGTCCCCCAAGCTGGGGAAGGCCGGGATGAGGGATCTGGTGCAGCTGTTAGCCAGCTGAGACTCTCGCCTTCCCCCTCTGGCTTTGTGCTTGCTTCTCACTCCACGCCACGCTGTGGCCTGGGATCCGAGCCTCGGCCAAGCCTGAGTGGGACCGCCCCCATCCCTTCTCTGTTTTGCAGGCAACAAAGGGGCCGTGGGCGTCTCCTTCATGTTCAATGGCACTTCTTTCGGCTTCGTCAATTGCCACCTGACCTCTGGCAACGAGAAGACGGCCAGGTGAGTGTGGGGTGCCCATCCTGGGCGAGGCGCAGGGCAGCCGCCTGGCACGGGGAGGCTGGGGGGACGGGAGCCCTGTCCTCCAGGCCCAGGTCTCGCCAGCGGGGCTGAGAAAGGGGGGTTTGCTAGCACCTGTTCTGACCTCCTGCCCTTGGCTATGGGCAGCACGTGAACAGGACGGCTTGGGAGAAGTGACGCTCTGGGACGTGCAGGCCGTCTGCCGTGCTGGCGCTCGCACGCTGGTGCTCACTTGTCATGCTTGGACGCGGATACACTCCCCCCTCCCCACAGACACGCTCCTGCTCGCTCTGACGCACTCGTGCTCTCTCTGGCGCACTAGTGTTTGCATGAGGCCACTTGCGCTCCCGAAGGCAGACTTGCCTCGCACCCCTGTGCCGGTTAGAACAGGCTTATCCCCTCGCACGCCTACCCTGGGACACGCTTGCTCTCTCTGGCTCTGCGTGCTCCCTCTTGCTTTCTTCGGGGCACTCGGGCTCAATCTTGCACGCTTGCACGTGCCCCGACATGCTTGTGTTAACCCTGTCCTGGCGTGTTTCCGTGCACCGTCCCACACCGTGCTCCTTGGGGCCACATCACCCTGGGCCTGGCGCGCGGCACGCGGCAATGGTCGCCGTTAGCACGCGCGCTCCGGCCCAGTGGGATGGAAGCTGGAGGCATAGACTTTCCCTGGCTAAGCAGCAAGCGCTGCTGGGATGGATGGGATAGGGGGAGGCCAGGAGCCATTAGCCCGGGGAGAGCATGAATTCTCCACACGCCTTCTCTTTGCTAGACGCGCTGAGAATATTAACCCCCCCACTCCCTGTGGTATTAACCTCTGCCATCTAGCACCCTCCTGATGGATCCTAGGGGGCTGTACACATGTAACAAGCCCCACAGAAGGGGTCAGTGCATCTGCCTCTGGGGAGGAGCCTGGTGGCGGTTGAACTGGACAGGGGCAGCCCTCAAATCAGGGCACCCAGACAAACACCGGGCTCTTGTGGGACGCTCCTGGGGATCTTTAATAACCAGGAGCCGGCGTGGCCTTGGGTTTGAGTTTCCAAGGGCCGTGCCCCCAGAGACTTTGACCTATGCCCCTTCCCTGGCCCTGGTCCCCCCCGTCTGCTGGCTCACCGGCCCCGTCTCCCCCAGGCGGAACCAGAACTACCTGGACATCCTGCGCTTGCTGTCCCTGGGCGACAAGCAGCTGAGCTCCTTCGACATCTCGCTCCGCTTCACCCATCTCTTCTGGTTCGGGGACCTCAACTACCGCCTGGACATGGACATCCAGGTGAGGGGGGCGGGCCTGTCAGGGGGAAGGGCAGCCCGATGGGAGAGGGGTGCAGCCAGGGAAGGGCAGCCAGGGAAGGGATGGGCAAACATGCCCGTGGGGGGGATGGCATTGGGCTGACCGGGGGAGGATAGGGGGCCGGAGGAGGATGGTCCTCCCCTCCTCCGACCTGCTTGCTCGGCCCTGCCTCCCCCAGGAGATCCTCAACTACATCAGCCGCAAGGAGTTTGAGCCGCTGCTCAGGGTGGATCAGCTCAACCTGGAGAAGGAGAAGCACAAGGTCTTCCTGCGATTCGGTGAGGGCGGCTCTGCCACCGGCGGGGGGGTGGGAAGGGGCTCTCTGCTTCGCCCAGCGGCTCTGCTGCTTCCCGGCTGGGGTGGGGGAACTGGGCGGGGTCTCCCCTTGCCGGCTGGGGTGTCAATGGGGGAGTCGTGTCTCCCCTTCGGGGGTCAGCATCTCCTGTCTCTTCATTGCTGGGGGGTCCGGTTTGCTGGGGTGTCACCCCCTCCCCTACTGACCCCCAGGCCTCCCGGAGTGCTGGGGGGGGCACTGTCACCCCTGACGCCCTGGGCTGTGTCTCTACAGGCGAGGAGGAGATCACCTTCCCCCCGACCTACCGCTACGAGCGGGGCTCCCGCGACACGTACGTGTGGCAGAAGCAGAAACCCACTGGGGTAGGTGCTGGAGGTGGGGCAGGGGCGAGGGGAGGGCGTGGGGAGGGCTGTTTCAGTGGGGGCGGGTTGGGCCAGCCATTTCCCGTGGCTGGCTCTCTGGGCCCTGTGGGCTACTGAGGGGCCAGGGCCGGGAGCCTGGAGGGGCTATGGGGAGGGGGCTGCCCGGCCATGCCTCACCACGGCGTCCTGTGCCCAGGTCCGCACCAACGTCCCCTCGTGGTGTGACCGCATCCTGTGGAAGTCGTACCCCGAGACCCACATCACCTGCAACAGCTACGGTAAGTGTGTGTTTGGGGAGGTGGGGGGGGACCAGGATACCCCCTGCTGGCCGGGATCCCCCTCCTGCTCACCCGCTACCAGCTGCCCTGGCTCACCCATTGATGTGGGGCGGGGGTCCTCGGGGGGGAGTTTCTAGGGGAAAGCCCTCCCGGCGGGGGGCAGACAGGGTGGGACCTGGGCTGGGAACCGGCTCTGCCGTCTCTCCCTGCCAGCTCCCCGGTTCAAATCCAGCCCAAACGGCTGTGGTTGCTGAGGCCTGCGAGTTGCAGGTCTGGGTCCGGTTCCCTGAGGGACGTGGGATCCATCCCTGGGGCAGGGGTCTCCTTGCCATTAGCTGAGCGGCCCCCACCCCTCCCCGTGAGTTGCCTCCTCAGGGAGGCCAAGGGCTGAAGAGGCTCTGGGAGAGCGAGCTCCTGTCTCGGCCTGGGGCGGGCGCGTTGGCAGGGCAGCAAGGGGCAGGGGAGCAAAGAGGCTGGGGACCCTTGGCCCCTGCTCTGCCCGCTACGGGCGCCGGGTTAGCTCACCCATGGAGCCTCTTCTCGGCAGGATGCACCGACGACATCGTGACCAGCGACCACTCCCCCGTCTTCGGAGCCTTTGAAGTCGGAGTGACGTCCCAGTTTGTCTCCAAGAAAGGTACGGGGGCCCGCCCTGCACTTGCCAAGTGACACTCTGCCTGGCCCTGATTTGTCACTGAGTGTAGAAGATGTGCCATGCACAAGGCCCCAGCAGTGGCCGGGAAATGAGTCAGTGAGACACACCCAGATAATCCTGGCCCTCCCCATCGTCTGTCCCATCTCCAGCCATGACCATCCCTCATGTGTCAGAGGAAGGAGATAAAACAATCTCAGAATACACTGGGGGAGGGGGAGAAATCCCTTCCTGACCCCTGCCAGTGGCTGAAACCCTGAAGCATGAGCTTTGAGAACTTAAGACCGAGACCGGAAGTGAGCCCCACCAACCCCATCATGCAGTTCCCACTCGGACATTTGCCTAGCTCTCTCTTAAAACTCATTCAGTTGTTTCCCCCACAAATCTTAAGGATGGTTAGAAATTTCCAGCCTGAATTTGTTCATGGACAGTTTATATCCATTTGTTCTTGTGCCAACGTTGTCCTGTCGCTTCAATAGCTCTTCTCCCTCCCTGGTACTCACTGCACTCCCACCTATATATTTAAAACCAAGCCAGGGACATCTGCCCTGTTATCCCTCATAGGCACCTTTGGGTCTGAGGGATTCCTGCCCTTTAGCTGAGCTAGGGCCCTCTACACAGTGTGGCCTTGGGGCTGGAACACTGGACTGGGAAGCAGCAGACCTTGTGTTCATTCCCAGTTCCGCCACTGGCTGGCTGGGTGACCTTGGGTGAATCACTGTGCCTCGGTTTCCCCGTCTGTCAAATGAAGAGAATGACCCTGCCCGCCTTCGTACAGCGCTGTCAGATCTAGGGATGAAAAGTACAAGGGCAGAGCTAGCCAGGCATGGTTTTTTATTATCGTTCTCTGCTCCCAGGTCTCTCCAAGTCCTCAGACCAGGCTTACATCGAGTTTGAGAGCATCGAAGCCATCGTGAAGACGGCCAGCAGGACCAAGTTCTTCATCGAGTTCTATTCCACTTGCCTGGAAGGTGGGTGCCCGGCCCCCCTGCTCTTTGCCTTCCCACATTACGTGGAGCCCACTGGCTGGTGCAGAATCAGGGACCCACAGGGCTAGAAGGGACCGCCAGGGTCAGCTAGTCTAACCCCTCCCCAAGAGCCAGGATCTGTTGGGTCTGAGCCATCCAAGACAGGTGGCTACTCAGAATTCTTTGGAAAACCCCCAGTGAAGGAGCTTCTACAACCTGCCAAGTCATTGTCCTACAGTCTTACAGTTAGGAAGTTTTCCCTGAGATTTAATCTAAATTTCATAGGCTGTAGTTTGAAACCATCGCCTCTGGTCCTGCCCTCGATGGCAAGAGAGAACAACTTTTCTCTGTCTTTTTTATGGCAGCCTTTCAAGTACCCATAGACTGCTATCATACCCCACGTAATCTCCTCTTTTCCAAACGAAACATACCCGCTTCCTTCCACCGTTGCTTATCTGGGCTTGTGTTCCATGCCTTCGATCGGCTTTGTCGCTCACCTCTGGATCACAGAATCACAGAATATTAGAGTTGGAAGGGACCTCAGGAGGTGTCTAGTCCAACCCCCTGCCCAAAGCAGGACTATCCTCAGCTAAATCATCCCGGCAAGGGTTTTGTCAAGCCTCAGCTTTAAAACCTCTAAAGATGGAGATTCCACCCCCTCCCCAGGTAACCCATCCCAGTGCTTCACCACCCTCCTAGTGAAAAACTTTTTCCTAATGTCCAATCTAGCCCTCCCCCACTGCAACTTGAGACCGTTGCTCCTTGTTCTGTCACCTGCCACCACTGAGAACAGCCTAGCCCCATCCTCCCTGGAACCCCCTTTCAGGTAGTTAAAGGCTGCTATCAAATCCCCCCTCATTCTTCTCTTCTGCAGACTAAACAGGCCTAGTTCTTTCAGCCTCTCCTCATAAGTCTTGTGCTCCAGCCCCCTAATAATTTTGTTACCCTCCGCTGGGCTCTCTCCAGCTTGTCCACATCCTTTTTGTAGTGGGGGGCCCAAAACTGGACACAATACTCCACATGCGGCCTCACCAATGCCGACTAGAGGGTAATAATCACTTCCCGCGATCTGCTGGCAATGCTCCTACTAATGCAGCCCAATCTGCCATTAGCCTTCTTGGCACCCAGGGCACACTGCTGACTCCTATCCAGCTTCTTGTCCACTGTAACCCCCAGGTTCTTTTCTGCAGAACTGCTGCCTAGCTCGTCGGTCCCCAGTCTGTAGCTGTGCATGGGATTCTTCCGTCCTAAGTGCAGGACTCTGCACTTGTCCTTGTTGAACCTCATCAGATTTCTTTTGGCCCAATCCTCCAATTTGTTTAGGTCCTTCTGTATCCTATCCCTCCCTTCCAGGGTATCTACCACTCCCCGTAGCTTAGTGTCTCTGCAAACTTGCCGAGGGTGCAGTCTACCCCATCCTCCAGATCATTAATGAAGATGTTGAACAAAACCAGCCCCAGGACCGATCCCTGGGGCACTCCACTTGTGACCGGCTGCCAGCGAGACATGGAGCCATTGATCACTACTCGTTGAGCCCTTTGCTCTAGCCAATTCTCTATCCATTTTGTAGTCCATTTATCCAACCCATACTTTTTTAACTTGCTGATAGGAATACTGTGGGAGGCCGTATCAAAAGCTTTGCTAAAGTCAAGGTATGTAACGCCCACCGTTTTCCCCTCATCCACAGAACCAGTCACCTCTTCATAGAAAGCAATCAGGTTGGTCAGGCATGACTTGCCCTTGGTGAATCCATGTTGACTGCTCCTGATCACATTCCTCTCTTTTAAGTGCCTTAAAATGGATTCCTTGAGGACCTGCTCCATGATTTTTCCAGGGATTGAGGTGAGGCTGACCGGCCTATAGTTCCCTAGATCCTCTTTCTTCCCTTTCTTGAAGATGGGCACTATATTTGCCTTTTTCCAGTCATCTGGAACCTCCCCCTGTTGCCACAAGCTTTCAAAGATAATAGCCAATGGCTCTGAAATCCCATCAGCTAACTCCCTCAGCACCCTCGGGTGCATTGCATCTGGCCCCATGGACTTGTGTATGTCCAATCTTTCTAAATAGTCCTGGACCTGTTCCTTCAGCACTGCGGGATGTTCACCTCCTCCCCATTCTGTGCTGCCCAGTGCAGTAGTCTGGGCGCTGACCTTGTCTGTGAAGACAGAGGCAAAAAAGGCATTGAGTACCTCAGCTTTCTCCACACCCTCTGTCACTAGGTTGCCTCCCCCATTCTGTAAGGGGCCCACACTTTCCTTAACCTTCCTCTTGTTGCTAACATGCCTGTAGAAACCCTTCCTGTTCCCCTTCACATCCCTTGCTAGCTGCAATTCCAGTTGCGCTTTGGCCTTCCTGATTTCATTCCTGCATGTTCGAGCAGTATTTTTATAATCCTCCCTAGTCATCTGACCAAGCTTCCACTTGTAAGCTTCTTTTTTGTGTTTAAGCTCACTAGTGACTTCTTTGTTAAGCCAAGCTGGTCACCTACCACACTTGCCATTCTTTCTGCACATTGGGATGGTTTGTTCCTGTGCCCTCAATAAAGTTTCTTTAAAATACAGCCAGCTCTCTTGGATTCCTTTCCCCCTCATATTAGCCTCCCAGAGGATCCTGCCCATCACCTCCCTGAGGTAGTCAAAGTCTGCTTTTCTGAAGTCCATGGTCCGTATCCTGCTGTTCTCCTTTCTTCCTTTTGTCAGGATCCTGAACTTGACCATCTCATGGTCACTGCTGCCTAGGTTGTCACCCACTTCTACTTCCCCTACCAAATCTTCCCCGTTTGTGAGCAGCACAAACAGTTTCCAGTTTCTCTACATCCTTTCTGTACGTTGGTGACCAAAAGTGGACACAGTTCTCCAGCTGAGGCCTAGCCAGCGCCGAGTAGAGGGGTGCTATCACCTCCCATGACTTGTCTGCAATGCCTCTGTTAATGCAACCCACAACTGCATTTGCTTTTTCTGCAAGAGCCTCACATTGCTGGCTCCTGTTGAGGTTGTGAGCATCCACAACTCCCAGATCCTCTTGGCGTTGCTGCTGCCCACCCAGTCTTCGCCCATTCTGTGTTTGTTCATCTGGTTTTTTCCCTTTCGTGTAGCACCTTACTCTTGTCATTCTTGCGTTTCATTTTGTTGTCTGTAGCCCAATTCTCCAATTTATCAAGATCTCTGAATTTTAGCTCTATCTTCCAAAGGGTTTGCAACCTCCCCGGACCTCAACTTTGCATCATCTGCAAATGTGGTCAGTTTTCTTTCTATTCCTACAGCCAGGTCATTGATAAAGATGTTAAATAACACTGGACCCAGAACAGATTCCTGCAGAATCCCTTTCGAGACGTCCTTCCTTCCTGTGTAGATGGGAGCCTCTCTGCCATCTGCTGTGTGCGAGCCCATCACCCTCCAGCAGCTCCAGCCAGCAGAGGATATAAAAGCCCTAATTCTGCTTATGCGAGTGGAGATCCTCCTTTAGCTCAAGCAGCAGAGGCCTGGGTTCTGTGGAGCAGGGCGGGGGGCCAGTTTAGCCCTTAGACAGTTCCATTTGGGTTGGGTGGGGATGAGGGGGGATGTCTACCACAGGACCGCTCCACTGCGAATGCAGGGGGAGTGTGTGTGTAACCTGAGCCCTGCCACTTTCTCGCCCTAGAGTTCAAGAAGAGCTTCGAGAACGACATGCAGAGCAGCGACAACATCAACTTCCTGAAGGTTCAGTGGTCATCCAGGCAGCTGCCCACGGTGAGATTTCACCACCCTGCAGCCCCCTCTGTGCAGAGGAGAGGCCCCTTGTTAATAACAGTAGCAATCCCTAGCTCTACAGGACAGGTCCATGGTATTATCCCTCGTCTTCCAGATGGGGAAACTGAGGCATGGAGCAGAGACGTGACTTGCACAGGGTCACCCAGCAGCTCAGTGCTCTAGCCACTAGACCACACTGCCTCCTTGTTGGGGTGGGAGAATGGGGGCGGTGGGTTTGATTGGCAGGGAAAGCGGGATCCCTGTATTACTGCCCCTGGATCTGCTGTGCAGCTGTGCCCCATGGCCCCTGTGCGGCTGCCTTGCTTTGAGTAAATGTCCATTCTCCATTGCCTGCCCTGTCTGCAGCTGAAACCAATTCTGTCTGAGATTGAGTATCTCCAGGACCAGCACCTGTTGCTCACAGTCAAGTCCCTCGACGGCTACGAATCCTACGGTAAGGAGTGGGAGGGGGACGCCTCGTGGGTGATTTGGCCACCAGTGGCCAGGTCACAGAGAGATTAAGGGAGGGGAGTTACTGTGGTGGCTGGCATTCTCCTTTGGCTCAAAGGGCTGAATCCTGGGTTTTGGTGCTATGAGCTTTGGGTTCCAGTCCTGGCTGCCTTAGATGAGGTCTGTTCCCAGCTCAGTCACTGACTCCCATGTGCTATGAGCTGGAAACATAAGAAGAGCCTCACTGGGTCAGACCAAGGCTCCATCTAGCCCAGTGTCCTGTTTTCTGACAGTGGCCAATGCCAGGTGCTGCAGGGGGAATGAACAGAACAGGGAATCATCATGTGATCCATCTCGTTGGCCATTCCCAGCTTCTGGCCAACAAAGACTAGGGACAGCCATGATATGGGGTTGCATCCCTGCCCATCTTCGCTAATAGCCATTGACGGACCCTATCCTCCATGAACTTATCTAGTTCCTTTTTGAACTCCTTTATAGTCTTGGCCTTCACAACATCCCCTGGCAAGGAGTTCCACAGGTTGGCTGTGCATTGTGTGAACTGCTTCCTTTTGTTTGTTTTAAACCTGCTGCCTATTCATTTCATTGGGTGTCCCCTGGTTCTTCTGCTATGTGAAGAAGTAAATGACACTTCCTTATTTACTTTCTCCACACCAGTCACTGTTTTATAGACCTCTATCATATCCCCCTTAGTAGTCTCTTTTCCAAAATAATCGGTCCCAGGCTTGTTAATCTCACCTCAGACAGAAGCTATTCCATACCCGTAATCGTTTCTCTTGTCCTTCTCTGAACCTTTTCCAATTCTAATATATCTTTTTTGAGCTGGGGCGACCAGAACTGCACCCAGTATTCAAGGGCTGAGCATACCGCAGATTTATACAGTGGCATTATTGATATTGTCTGCCTTATTATCTATCCCTTTCCTAATGGTTCCTAGCATCCTGTTAGCTTTTTTGACTGCACGCTATGGATAGCAATTCCATGCTTGAATAATAAGATTAAAGCAGTAGAGATATACAACCGATAGACACCTGGCCAGAATGGTGAAAGTGACCGTGAAATGCTCAGGGAGATTAGAGAGGCTATAAAAATAAAAACCTAAATAATAACAGGGGATTTCAACTATCCCAGGATTGACTAGGTAGATGTCACCTCAGGATGGGATGCAGACAAAGTTTCTTGACATCTTAAATGACGGCTTCTTGGAGCAGCTCATCCCAGAACCCACAAGAGGAGAGGCAATTCGTGATTTAGTCCTAAGTGGAGCACAGGATCTGGTCCAAGAGGTGAAAATAGCTGAACCGCTTGGTAATAATGACCATAACATAATAAAATGTAACATCTCTGTGGCAGGGAAAACACCAAAGCAGCCCGCCATTTAATTTCAGAGAGGGGAATCCCTGTAAGCTGCATGGAAACTTTTTAAAGACACTATAATACAGGTTCAGTGTAAATGTATATCTTAAATTAAAAAACAGAGAGGATCAAAAAAGTGCCTCTGTGGCTAAACAGCAAAGTAAGAGAAACAATTAGAGCATGAACTCGGGCAAGTGAACTGTAAAAATATAATTAGGAAGGCTAAAAAAGAATTTGAAGAACAGCTAGCCAAAGATTAAAAAACTAACTGCACAAAAAACATGTTATGTACATCAGAAGCAGGAAGCCTGCTAAAAAACCAGTGGGGCCACCGGACGGTTGAGATGCTAAAAAAGCACTCAAGGAAGATAAGGCTATTGCAGAGAAACTTAATTAATGCTTTGCATCGGCCTTCATGGCTGAGGATGTGCGGGAGATCCCCAAACCGGAGCCATTTATTTTAGAAGACATGCTGAGGAGCTGTCCCAGATTGAGGTGTCATAATAGGAGGTTTTGGAGCAAACTGATAAATGAAATAGAAATAAGTCACCAGGACCAGATGGGATCCCCCCAAGAGTTCTGAAGGAACTCAAATGTGAAATTGCGAAACTACTAACCGGTATTAACCTATCATTTAAATCAGCTTCTGTACCTGGTGACTGGAGGATAGCTAACATGACACCAATTTTTAAAAAAGGCTCCAGAGACCATCCTGACAATTACAGGCCAATAAACCTAACTTGGGTACCAGGCAAATTGGTTGAAACTATAGTAAAAAATAAAATTATCAGACATATAGGAGTCAACATGGTTTTTGTAAAGGGAAATCATGCCTCACCAATCTACTAGAATTCTTTGAGTGGATCAACAAGCATGTGGACAAGGTGATCCAGTATAGAGTACTTAGATTTTCAGAAAGCCTTTGAGAAGGTACCTCACAAAGGCTCTGAAGTAAAGTCAGCTGTCATGGGATAAGAGGGAAGGTCCTCTCCAAGATCAGGAACTGGTTAAAAGATAAGAAACAAAGAGTAGGAGTAAATGGGCAGTTTTCAGAATGGAGAGAGGTAAATAGTGGTGTCCCCCAGGGATCTGTACTGGTACCAGCACTGTTCATAAAAATCATAACTGATCTGGAGAAAGGGGTAAACAGTGAGGTGGCAAAATTTGCAGATGATACAAAACTACTCAAGATAGTTAAGTCCAAAGCTGCCTGCAAAGAGTTAGGAAGGGATCTCACAAAACTGGGTGACTGGGCAATACAGCGGCAGATGCAATTCACTGTTAACTAATGCAAAGTCATGCACGCTGGAAAACATAATCCCAGCTAGACATACAAACTGATGGAATCTAAATTAGCTGATACCACTCCAGAAAGAGATCTCGGAGTCACTGTGGAGAGTTCTCTGAAATTCTGCTCCGTAAGAACGTAAGAATGACCACATTGGGTCAGACAATGGTCCACGTAGCCAACGTCCTGTCTTCCAACAGAGGCCAATGCCAGGTGCTTCAGAGGGAACGAACAGAACAGGTCATCATCGAGTGATGCATCCCCTGCCGTCCAGTCCCAGCTTCTAACAAACGGAAATCCCTGGCCAATAGCCATTGTTGTACCTATCCTCCATGAACTTACCTAGTTCTTTTCTGAACCATTATAGTCTTGGCTGAACTCTTATTCAAGCATGGAATTTCTATCCATGGAGATCCTATGGTACAGTGTGATTCATTTAAGATTTTTACTATATTTGACTCGGCTTTCTTTCACATCCGGTGCCACTCCCCCATCAGCATGACCTACTCTGTCATTCCAGTATAGTTTGTACCTGGTATTACCGTGTCCTATCGATTATTACCAGTCCACCGAGTTGCTATGATGCCTATTACATCAACATCCTCATTTAATACCAGGCACTCGAGTTCACCCATTTAGACTTCTTCATTTGTACACAAGCGCTCATAAAACTTCTCAATATTTAGTTGTCTGTCTTCACGTACTGTAATCGAAGGGGACGTTTTTTTCATTTGATTGTTTCTCTTCAGTTCCTAACCTGTACTTAGTCAACTTCTATCCTCTTCTCTTTCCTAAGATACAGAGAATTCCTGTTAATAGATCGTCCCTTAAGGGATATCTCTGTCCAAACCCTATGGTCCTCCAAACCTGTCGGCTTTCCCCCAGCCCTTAGTTTAAAAACTCCTTTTTAATTTTACATGCCAGCAGTCTGGTTCCGTTCTGGTTTAGGTGCAGCCCGTTCTTCCTATATAGGCTCCGCCTTTCCCAGAAGATTCCTCAGTTCCTAATAAACTTAAAACCCTTCTCCCTGGACCATCATCTTTTAGAAAGACGTCTTAACAGGACTGGTTACTTCCTCCACTTTCTGAAGCAACAAATTGTCCCCCTGTACATCTCAAGGCCTTGCTGGAAATTTTGTGTGTTGTCTTTTCCAACAGATGTCTGGGTAGTTAAAGTTCCTCTGTTATTACCAGAGCTTGCATTTTGGATATCTCTGTTACTGTAGTAGAAAGATCCCCTTCTTTGGTGGTCTATAGTAGACCCTTATCACAATGTCACCTATTTTTCCCCCTTTTATTTTTACCCAGAGACTTCCTGCTCTGCCTCCCGCCAGAGCTCAGAACAAGTGTATATGTTCTTGCTATATAATTCAACATCTCCCGCCTTCCTCATTTGCTGTCCGCCCCCTTCTCCTCACCCTGGTATCTGAGCACCCACATGGCTGTTCAGCCTCACCCCACCCCACTGGCAGCAGGGAAGCATCGTTATGTCCATGTCACAGCCAGGGAACGAAGATATTAAGTGAGGTGCCCCCGTCCAGACAGGGAGTGTGTTCCAAAGCTGGGAATGGAAGCCGTCCCAGTCCAGAGCCTGCTGTCCCCTCGCTCCACGGGCGCGATGCCCACCTGCCATCACGGTTGCTCCCCCATGCAGGAGTCCGGCCTCGTCCCTCATCAGTGGTGCTAAATTCCACCACCGCTCTCCATGGCTGGGGATGGAGGGGGGCCAGGGCAGTTCCGGGAGCACCGCTTTCTTCCCTGCTACTCCTCCCCGTTGCCCCTGACCCGGTGCCTGCCTTCTGGCTGGTCCGCCGATGCCCCTTCTCCTTCCTGTCCTCCAGGCGAGTGCGTCATCGCCCTGAAGTCCATGATCGGCAGCACCGCCCAGCAGTTCCTCACCTTCCTGTCCCACCGCGGGGAGGAGACGGGCAACATCCGGGGCTCCATGAAGGTCCGGGTCCCGGCAGAGCGGATGGGCACCCGGGAGAGGCTATACGGTGAGGGGGGCTCTTTACTTCGGGGCTCCGAGGGACACCGCTCCGTGGGAATACGGGGCCCCACGGCTGCTGCTGACTGCAGAATCTGGTGGGGCTGTTAGCCGGCAGACTGGGAGGGGTTTGCCTAGAAGAAGCTGGGCTGTTGTTCCACAGTTAAGAAGAGACACAGGTTGGCGCCCAGCTGCTGCTGTTGAATGGCTCAGGGCACAGGAAACTGGCCATGAAGCGTCTCAGTGCCTAGGCACCGGTTTGAATCCGGGCCAGGCCGGGAGTGGCGGGGCGTTTCCATCTCAGCTGGCCTGGGCGAGGCACTGAAGGATCCAGGAGGAGATCTCTGGTCCTGCCAGCCCAGGGCAGAGGCCTGCTGGCTGGGTGGGGCGGCGGAGGAGAATCTGGCCTGGCCCCAGGACTAGCCTGGGGCCACGAGCTTGTTCTCAAGGGGCCGTGCTCCACCACTGAGCCCGTGCGTGTCTCCTGCTCGCAGAATGGATCAGCATCGACAAGGACGAAACAGGAGCTGCCAAGGGGAAGCCGTCGTCGGTCTCCCGGGCCAACCAGGAGTACGCCAAGTAAGAGTCGGGGATCCCACGCGGCAATGACTCTCTAGGGAAGAGCCAGGCTGGCGGGGCATCCTTTCATCGCCTCGGAAAGGCCGGGGCGCGCTCCGTCTCGGGCAGGGATACCCGGGGCGTGACTGTCTGCTGAGCCCAATCCCTCGGGGGGAAGGTCTGTTCCCCTCTCCGCCGGCCCCGGGGGGGAGCGGCTCTTGGGGCAGGGCCCTCGCTGGGGAAGCTTCCCGGGAATAGACAGGGTTGTGGGGGGCTGGAAGGTTTTGGGTGAAGGGGCTGCAGCTGGCTGAGGGCGGGGGTCACGGCTCCGTCCCCGGCCTGGCTGCCAAGAGCAGAGGAGGCCGGGTGAGGTGGGCCCGTGCGGAGGATTGATCCCCGGCGATGTCTGATGCACTGGGTACAGGCCTGCCCTGGCCCGTGGGGAGGGGTGGCACGGCACCTTTCTGGCCTTCTCGGGCCCGGTGCTTGGGAGCCCTGGCCCGGGTGTTAGCCCCTAGCTGGGATGTGCCTCTTCTCCCTGCCTCCCGGTGGACGAAGTGGCGCCGCAGCGGAGGGGTCGCTCTTGGAGCAGCATGCAACGACACAGGCCCTTGGGCCTCGCTTTCCCGGTGACATCCCCGGGAAGGGCGCGGGGACGATCACGGAGCCCTGCAGAGAAGCAGAGAGCTTCCGGCCAGAAGGGCCTTGCCTCCACCTGCTCTCGGTCTCCCCCTCTCCCTAGATCCGCCGGACGGAAGCACCTACCGGGGGAGCAGCCGGCAGCCGGCCCCCTCGGGAAGCTGTTTGATGAGCCCGAGAAAGCCAGCGCCCTGACTGCCGGCCGCCTGCCGGCCCCGCTCCGCAGCACCTCCAAGGAGGAGACCTCCCAGAACAGGTCAGTGGGGGGGGCCCGCTGCGCTCCCAGCCCCCTTAGCATCGCAGTGATCTGGACAGAACAAGGCAGCCTCTCACCGGAGAGCTGGCAGGACGTTCCCCCAATGGAGGAGAATGGCCGGGGGATCCCCACGTGTTGGGGCCAAGGGGGTGGTTTAAATCCAGGCAGTGCCTTGGCCATGAAGTCCCCAGGGGCGGGAGGGGACCGTCCATCGGGGAGAGATGCCTAGGGTAGAGGGTTCCTCAAGAGCCGGGCTGATCAGAGGGTGCATGTAGAGCTGGGGTGGGGGGCTCCTGAGCATCGTACGTACCCCACAGCGAGAGGCAGGTCTCCTTTGCTCCGCCGGGGAGTGGAGGGCTCTGTGATTTGCCCAAGGCCGCCCAGCTGCAGAGCTGGGACTGGAACCTGCGTCCCCCAGGTCCCACTCCTGGTCCCTGCCCCCTGGCCAGCTCTGCACACCCCCTGGGCTCACCCTGGCTTTACCCCATGCCTGCTGCCTCTCAGCGAGGTGCCCCCCCAGCCCCAAGGCTGGGCACTTGTGGCTGTGGCAGCGTGGCAGGTAGTCCCCCCATCACTCCCTGCACCCCGGAGCCCGCGCGACAGGACAGAGTTCCCTGCCGCCGTGACCCCAGCCCCACGTGGCTCAGGGCTCCCGCGCCGGGCCAGCCTCTTCTCTTGCACGCGCGTGACTCTCCCGTTTTGTGCCCTCAGGCCCAAGCAGGGCTTGGCCTCGGAGCCCGACGGTGGCCCCACGAACAGCTTCAACAACCCAGCCTACTACGTACTGGAGGGGGTGCCCCATCAGCTGCTGGCCGGGGACCCGCTGGCCCCCGCCAAGGCGCCGGCCCCCAAGAACAAAGTGCAGATCACGGTCCCCGGGCAGCCAGACCGGCGCTGGTGCCCTTCGGCCGGCCAGCCGCTCCCGGGCCGGGGTGAGGAGAGCGCCTCGGATGAGGAGCTGGGCACCCTCAGCCTGGCCCCCCCCCGATTTCCCACCCCCACCCCTGCCCAAGTCAGTGGAGTTGGAGATGGTCGACAACCCGTTCTACGCCAGCGCCAAGGATGTGAGTGGGGCGGCCGGCCGGGAGGAGCCTGGCCCCACCAAACCGTGGCCCGCCGGGGCCTTCGGCGACCCTTTGGAGTCCAGGCTGCCCTTGCCCAAGCTGCACCCCAGGCCCCCCCTTTCCCCAGGACCTGGCTTTCTGATGGAGCCCCCTGGCGCCCCCCAGACCCAGGGAGGCCTCCTGGACGATCGCTCCTGCTCAGTGCTGCAGATGGCCAAGACCCTGAGCGAGGTGGATTATCCGGGCAGCAAAGGGGGCAGTGGCCTGGGGCGGGAGCAGCAGAGCCGGCCAGCCCCCCATCTCCTCGGCACAGGGAGGCTGGAGCTGCCCCCCAGATGCATGCACCCCGACTATAGCCGTCCCATCACCTTCCCGCCCCGCTCCATCCGGGAGAGCATCGAGGAGGACCTGGCTGAAGAGGTACGTGGGGCGTCTGTGAAGGGGCAGCCAGCGGTGACACGGCTGCGGCATGCACAGAGCTGTCAGCCCGGGCCCGGTTGTTGCAGGCCCGGTGGGATCAGGGGCCCCTGGAGATGTCCCTTTGCCCCATGCACCACTGGGACAGGCCGGCTTAGCCAAGCCGCCCCGGTTAAGAGGCCCCAGGTTTAAATGGCTGGAGGCCGTGAGTTCCTGCCCTACGTCCCCTGCCTGCAGCAGCCTCCCACCTGGTCCCACCAGTGGGTGTCAGGGGAACTCAGTCCCTCCTCCCTGTTCTGCCACTGACTTGCTGCACAACCGTGGGCAAGTCCCGGGCCTGCTCCATGCCTCAGTTTCCCCATTTGTTCAATGGGGCTACAGATACTGCCCAACCCCTCTCCGGCATTAGTTCACCCGGGATCCTGGGAAGGAGGGTACCCTGTGTTGGTCTGATTCCATGCACAGAGCAGGCACGAAAGCCGTGGAACCAGCCCCCTGCTTGGGGTGTGCCCATGGGGTGATCCTGGGGGTGTCTGATGCAGTGGGCCAATCTGCTCTGCGCAGGCGCTTGGCCAGGGAGGGAGGAGCAGTTCCAGCGACTGCAGCGTGGGCGAATGGCTCCGGGCCATCGGGCTGGAGAGGTACGAGGAGGGACTGATCCACAACGGCTGGGACGACCTGGAGTTCCTCAGGTGAGCGGGGCCCGGTGCCACTCGGGCGCCATAGCATGAGACCAAGGCACCCAGGGGTCGCTCCGTCGGCTGGCGCGGTGTGTCCAGGCCGAGGACGGGGGGAGTGAATCTAAAGGGGCCCGTGAGAGGTGGGAGTGCTGGGGATGGAGATAGTCAATGGGAGAGAGGAAAGTATGGCGCAGGAAGGGCCGAGACAGCCCGGATCGGCATCTGTGATGGGGCAGCGGACGGTGACACGGGCGCTGCCCGCACAGAACCATCAGCCTCGCTGGTGTGCACGGCAGAGCCGGGTACCTTCCCCCAGCTCGGGTGGGACCCGCTGGGTGGGGCAGCAGCCTGTGCAGTCCTCTGGAGGGGCGCCGTTCCCCTCATGCGAGGTGCAAGGGTCCCCCTGCCCAAACACCTGGCGGCCTGCCACAGGGCACGGGTTTGGAGCATGGCGCTGCTCGCCCAGCTCCCCGTCCTGTGATGGCGACACGTCTGCCCGCGGAGGAGATCTCTGCCAGGCCATTGCTCTGCAGGGAAGGACGCAGAGTTAGACGCCGCCAGCCTTCCTTCCGCCCGTGGCCCCGATCCCAGGCAGAGGTCCCTGTTGGCAAACCCAGCTTCCTCCCGGCACCGCAGTGCCCAGCCCAGTGCTGGGGGCTGTCAGATGCTCATGCCAGTGGGAATCTCACCCCTGCCGGGGTCTCCCTGAGGATGTGGGATGGGGTTGGAGGAGTGTTAGAGCCGGGGTCCGGACGCCTGGGTTCCATCTAGGGCTCCACGCCTGACTCGTGGGGGTCCCCGACCTCCCCCGTCTGTGGCTCCTGGGGGGAGTGGAAGGGAGTGTCACGCACCCAGCTCCCGGGGGGGTTGCATGGGTTCACGGCGGCGTTTGTGTTCCACCAATCAGCAGGGACCTGTTTAGTCACCTGATTTCCGGGGACCCACTGCCGAGCACCTGTCTTTTCCCCCTCCCCAGTGACATCACGGACGAGGACCTGGACGAGGTCGGGGTGCTGGATCCCAACCACAAGCGCCTCCTGCTGGAGAACCTGCTGAAACTCCGGAAGTAGCGGGGCGCCCTGCCTGCCGCGCTGCCAGGCTCCCGGGCGTGCCGCTCCGCTCGCAACCGCCAGCCCCCCCTTCCTGCCGCCCGCCGTGTCGGGATCGCTGGGGCTCTCACGGGGCCCACCCCGGGCTGGCCTGCACCCTCCTCCCCCTGGTGGGGAACGGAGGGGGCTCAAGGCAGCCGCTGCCCCTCTTGGGGTGCAGGGCCCCCCCAGGTGCTCCATGGGACACTGGCTCATTGCTGCATCTGCCGGGCGTGGAGTCGGCCTGCGGTGACCGAGGTCCTACCTGCCCTTCTCCCTGGAGGAATCAGGGCTGAGCCAAGCCAGAGCAAGGGGGCGATGGGTGGGAAGAGGGCAGAGAGCCCCACGGGGGCTGGGCAGGGCCATCCCAGAGCAAGGGGGAGGAAGTGGCTGTTTCGTGGCAGAAGCCGCTGGGAGCGAAGCGCTCCGCTGCCTAAGTTATTGCGTATTTATTGAACGAAGGGCAGGACACTTGTCTCGTTTCACTGCCAGGGAGCCTGGGCTTGGCTGGGGTTTTTTAGAGGCCGTGTGGCCAGCCAGCAACCCTGGGGCTGGATGGGGTGCATGGAGCTAGGGACAGGGCTCACCTGCTCACAGCTGATGGAAACGCCTGAGCCGAGACATCCTGGGCAGTCACATGGCCAGGCCCTCCCCTCCTCCTTCGTCTTTCTCGCAGCCAATCCCTCTTTCCAGGACGCAGGCGCAGCTGGCTGCTGGCGCTGGGCACGAGGAAGCAAAGCTGAGCACCCGGAGCGGGCAATGAGCTGCAGCCACCAGCTAAGGGGGCTCCTAGAGCTGCCTGAGTGGAGATGCTCTCGGGGGGTTGAGAGCGGCCTTCAGCTGAAGGGGGCTCCAGGGAGGATGGAGCTGGGCTGTTCTCAGTGGGGGCAGATGACAGAACAAGGAGCAACGGTCTCAAGTTGCAGTGGGGCAGGTCTAGGTTGGACATTAGGACAAAGTGTTTCACTGGGAGGGTGGTGAAGCACTGGGATGGGTTACCTGGGGAGGGGGTGGCATCTCCATCTTTAGGGGTTTTCAAGCTGCGACTTGAAGAAACCTTGGCTGGGATGATTTAGTCGGGGTTGGTCCTGCTGTGAGCAGGGGGTTGGACTAGATCCTTCCTGGGGTCCCCCCCAACCCTAATTTCCTCTGATTCTATGACACAAGCCTGCGTCTGTCCAGCGGGTGGGACGTCAGTGGCAGGACCTGGCTGGGAGTCGGAGGAGGAGATTAACCTGAGAAGCCTGGCCCAGAGCTGAGGAGAGATTCCCTGCCAGCGCGCTGGAGCGGGGCGTGTGGCATCCCCCCACCAGGGCCGAGGTGACGGCCCCATTTCTGGGCGCACGTAGAACTCAGTCCTCCAGGAGATCCTTAGCTAGCCCCATCACGGCGGCATCTCGGCTCCTGCCTGCTTTTAACGGCGTGACCCTCAGTATCCTAATCAGGCACTCCTAGTGTAGGCAGGCCTACGGGACCAGCCCCGGGCCACGGGGGAAGTCTAGGGCAGAGCACGAATTGAACCCAGTTGCTCCCACCACTGGTCAATCTTCCCCAGCACCAGCTGAGCCCTTCCCATCAGACATCCAACCTCCCACTGCCCTCTCTTCAAACTGCTCCTCACCGGGCATGGGACCCACAGCTCCTGCCTTAATCTGTGCCCACCGCTCATGAACGCAAGATGCAATGTTCGTACCCAGTGCCTTATTCCCCCCGCGGGGCTGGCTTCGCTGCATGGTTATCGTGGGTTATCTGCGCTCCAGGGACTCTTCGCATGTTTCCCAGCTCGCGGGAGCCCTAGCCACACGGCCGTGTCCCAGTGGTGCCACTCTCTGATCTGGTGCTGTGCCAGCTAGGGGCACGGCCCGTGGCCCTTAGCCCTGCAGCAAGCTGAGTCGCGCGGGGTTCATGGCTCAGAAATTGTGGGACAAGCTGTCTGCTCTTCCTGGGCACACGGGAATTGTGGGAAGGCCTTGGACGACTGCCAGCTCTGGCGTGGTGCTAGCCTGCGTCCGCATTGCGGAGGGGGCCACGTTAGCAGCTGATGAGCGAAACGCCTCCCGTGCGTCAGCGGTAGAAGTGTAACCAGCACGTCAGCCTTGCGGGCCAACGGGACAGGGCGGACAGGGCTCTGTGTGCGCCTGGCCCCCTGTGATGGAGGCTGGCACGGAGCATTCTGGAGAGCAAGTCAGCTCACTGGCCCCGAGTCTTTGCCCATCACGCTGCAATGCCAGCAGAGAGCAGGCTGAAGCATGCGGCTGAAGCAGGCTACAGCAAAGTTGCACCACTTTAACCGAAAGTGCTCTTTCAAACCAGTTTAGTTAAACCAGAGGAAAACACAGCGTCAATGCCTTTCATCCAAACTCAGCCTGGTTCAGATCCATGTAGGTTAGAGGGATTCCTTCCTGAATGAAGCTGAATTGATATAAACTGGGCTGCAGTCGCACTGAGAGCGCACACTGGGTTTTGCTCCAGTTTAATGGAATCGGATTTGAAATCACAACGGGGGCAAGAGTGAGTGTGCTGAGGGGAGAGGGAAGCGATTTCAGGAACGCCTCGGGCTCAGAACGGCGGAGGAGCCCATATCTCCCCCAGGACCGTAAGCAGATCCTCTCTGGAGAGAGGGAATCCAGCGCCCTACCACCCCCAGAGCCTTTACCAGTGCCTATAAAATAAGAGAGCCAGGTTGGGTCATTTAACTACCTGAGATCACCCCCCACCACCACCCCACACACAGGCTCTAGCTGCTGGGTCGTAACCAATTTCTCAGGGACCGGAGCAGAAGCAAGGAGCATCTTGGCTGGTCACCCTGTCGCTTTAGAACCAGCTTGGTCTCGTGGTATCCCCTGGTGGCGCTCGAGAAGTTGGGCTGCAGGGCCCTGGCGTGGGGCAGGGAAGATCTGATGGAGGAGGCGGGGGTGGATGGAGCTGGGGGCAGGTCCTCCTCTGATCCCTTCAGCAGTGAGAGCCTGAAAAGGAACGCCATTCTGCCCCTCCAGCCACTGGGGCCTGCTGCAGGACGCCGGCACGGACTGGCTGACACGTTCATCTCAGCCCCTAGATGGGTAGCCACATGCCTTTTGCATTAACACTGGTCGCCTCTTAGGGGGTTGATTCCAGCCGTTAGGGCCTGCTGCCCAGGGGGTAGCCCCAGGGACAGATGCAAGGCTGCAAGAGCCTTCCTGGCTTCGTGGCGAGTTTGAATCCGGCCAGAGGCGAGTGTGGCAACCACGCATTGCTGCTAGATGAGGTTAGCGCTGGCAGTTAGGCCTAGCATGTCTCGTCCCCAGGCTGGCGGTCTCTGGGCACAGGCTATAGGCTGAAGAGACACGGACATCGGCCTGTGGGGCTGGCCCCCCGAGTTGCCTGTTTCTCTAGGCCCCTTTCCCTGTTGGCCATCAGGGCTATCCCCGGGGATGAGGTAAAGGGGCCCAGGGAGAGCTCCAGCCTTAAGGAAGCCCCCTGTGCTTTTCAGGAGTGTTCTCGGTTAGTTTTAAGCACAGTTCTCAGTTAAAGCCACCAGCTGCCACGGGGAGCAGCCCTGGCTGGTCCCTGCTGGCTGATTGCCATGCAGGGCATAACATCAAAGGGATCATCACTTGTGATTTGGTTCCCATAACAGCCCTCCCTCCGGCGCCAGTGAAACGGGATGTGCTGTTGGCTCTGCATTCACACAGCTGTCTCTGTCCCAGAGTGGACTAGAACCGGCAAAATACCCACCCTCTCCCAGCATCCCCAGCCGTGTCCAGAGGCTCTTCTAGCTTGTGGATGAGCCCGCTGGGCTGGAAGCCAGGAGCTTTAGGTTCTGTTCCCAGCTCTGATGCAGCCTCACTTCCTTGGCCTTGGCCCACTCATTTCACCCCAGATGTGCCTCAGTTTCCCTATCTGTAAAATGGGGGCAGTGATCCTGGTGAACTTTTCTGGAGCTGCACAGAGGAAAGCATGCTCCAGACAGCTGAAATGAAGGATGTGTTTTGGTTTCCCATGCAGTTTAACTATCAGGCAGAGGGAGGAGTTGGTGCCCATGCGGCCTGGCAATCTCTCTGCACCCCACCTTGTCTCTTTGTTACTTAGTGAGGCGTTTGGTGTGACTTTAATCCTACTAAAATACTGTTGTGTTGTGGGGTTTTGGTTTTTTGTTCCTTTTGGTTTAAATCATGAGCTATTTTTTTAATTTAATTGTTATTTGAAACTCATTTTAATGCTTAATATGGGGGGGCGAGAGGAGGAGATGCAAATTGTAAGTGTTAGGCTCTGACAATTTTTCGAGCTGTTCACTTTTTATGTCCAGGATTATCACATTCTGAAGCAATAAAAGGGCTTGTTTGCTTAACAACAGCTCCCTGTGTTTTCGCCCTCCCTCTGCCTCAGGCTGGGTCATTGCCGAGGTGGGAGACCCGGCAAGACGCACCTGGATGCAGCAGAAGTCACGCTGGTGAGTCCGTAGTTGGCACTGCACTGACCTAATTTCCTCACATGGTGCTGTTGGCAGGGGAGTGCCTGCATTCAGCGGGTGGGCAAATCCAAAGGCCTCACCATTTCTGCGTAGGAAAGCTCCCATGACACCTTAGTTCTCACGTCCTGCTTAAATTCCACCTCAGTAACATCCCAGCTGCCTTAGCTCCCCCTGCAGCTTCAAGTGGATAGGATATCTACCCTCCTTTCCTGCCCCAAACCGGCAAGCAGTGTTACTGTGTGCTGTTAAACAGCTGCCATGTTCCTCCCCAGAGGCAGCTGCCTTGCTATTTTGGGTCTAATGGCTCCCATTATTGCCAAGATAGGGACTCAGCAAGTCTTTTTATAAGCCTAGCTTTGAACCCTACCCTCTCTTGCTTCCTCAGAATGCGATGTTAACATTTGCTACCACTGTGTCCATCGACTGGTCAGGGAATGGGGGATATTGGGTCAGGTTGTGTCTGGAGCCTTAGTCCCCCATAGCCTGGAATCCAAGGGCCCTCTAGAATGGCCATATGCCAACCGCCAGGTTTTACATTCACATCGCCGTACCTGGGATGACGGCCAAGGCCTTGTCTACACTCGTGATTTGCTCCAGTTTCAGCCATTGCGGCCGAACCCTGGTGCGGACGAGCTGAGTCACGATTTGCATTAGTTCTTCATACCTGGTTCCAAGCAGAGGCCTGCTGACCCAGCAAATAGTGTCTACACAGCGATTAGATACCCATGGCTGGCCCAGCCAGGGGGTTTAATTGCCATGTAGATACCCCTAGAGTCAACACTGGGTATTTGCAGTGGTGCAGCTGCCCCCCTGGCTGGCATTAATGGCAGAAAGCCCCAGTGTAGACAAAGGGAGACAAGAAGGGGAAAGCTTCTTGAGACTGGGGAATCTCTCCCAGGAGAGATGGAAGCCTCCTCCTTTGGGACAGGGAAGACTAGATTTGACAAGGTGCTGGTATAGGCCCAGTCAGAAACCACCGTGTGCTGGGGCTGTGGACGAGCCGACATGGATCGTTCCCATCGCTAGCTTCTGCTGGCTGACTTAAAGCCTGATCACGCAAGCTTTACTCACAAGAGGGCCTTCTGCAAAGGGTCCCCCCGATCACCGATGGAAGGCTCTTTAGCTCCGGCTAACCCCAGACAAAAGCCGTAGTGAACAGACAGTTTATCAAGCATTTCAGATCCTCCAGCAGAGAAGGTGCTATAGAAACACAGGCCTTTCTCCTCCACCATCTCCTCCTTTACAGCTCTACTTAGCCCAGTGCATGGTAGGTTCCTGACGGGTATTTACTCACTGCACTTAGAGCCAGCAGTCGCTGGGAGGCCCGGTAGCCATTCAGTGCCCTAATCTCACACGCCTGTGCACGGGGCTGACTTGATAAGCACCTCTGGGGTCACAGCCATTTCCCCCAGCCTAGGGTTCTGGCAGTCGCCTTCCCGTGGCGTGCAGATCCGAGGTCACTGGGGCATTTCCCCGCTCCCACACACCATCTATTTCTTGCCATGAGGTGGGCCATAGAGCGGGGGAAATTCACTCCTTCCTAGCTTCCGCTGGGAGATGCTGCAGGACCAGCACCGAGGGATCCACATCCCTCAGCGAGCTGATGTCAACTGGCCGGGGATCCCAGCCTGGAGAGGGGCTTTTTCTTGCTCCTTGGAATCTACTGGGGGGAGGAGGGAGGGCACAGGGACGTAGGGAGCATCCTGTGTCTTCTAGGGCCCCTCCAAGGGATAGCCCCGTGGAAGGGTTAATCTCAGACTCATGTTATCCAGGGCACAAGGGCTGGTTGGGCATGAACAAGGGCTGCAGTGTTAGCCCACAGTGCTCGAGTGGCCTCAGAAGGTTTCTCCATAGTCAAGGTCCTTTCCCCCAGCCCGCTGGAGCCAAGGACATCCTCCCCCAAGGAATGGAAACAGCCTCCCTCATCCCCAGGCCAGGCCACTCCAAGACAAGAGCAGCCCCCCTCCAGAGCTGCCAGGGTGCAGACACACCCGGCTTTGCAGCCGCTCTGCCGGCACCATGCGCTGCCACCTGGTCCTGTAACCCCAGAGCGGCTGCTCTGCCGCCAGGAGCCGCTCAAGCCAATGTTTCTGGGGAATCTGTCAGCAGCTCCTGCCCTGAGCCCTGAGAGAGAGAAGCAAGTGCCTGGCATCAAACCTGGTCCTAGCGTTTCCTCTCCAGCCATTCCACTCTTCACGCAGCTCCTCCACCGAGCACACCAGCACCAGATCTCCTCTCCAGGCCATCTCCGGACCAGGAAGAAAAGAGCTTTTTTATATATTGCCCCTTTTCCCAGCATCCATTTCTGTCTAGAACCACGCCCCTTGGTCCTGGGAACTACCATTCCCAGAATTCCTTGGCTCTGGGATGAAGTGGGAACAGGGCCCTTAAACAGTCAGTCGACTCTGTTACACAGAGCCAAGGGCATCTTCTCAGGAGGTTGCCCACGTTCCTGGTACAATTTGAATTTGTAAAATTCTATGGGGCTTCCCTAAAATTCCCCCTTCAGTCCCAGTCACATACAGTCGTCACCACCCTGCCTGCCTGCCCCAAACTGCTGTCTTGTGGTGCTGCGTCCTTCCCCAGAGGTGGCTGCATTTCAGTGCTCTAAAGAGTCCAATACCAGAAGGGACCAGCGGGGTCATCTAATCTGACCTCCTGTATCACACAGGCTGGAGAACTGCCCCCAAATAATCCCCAGATCAGATCTTTTAGAAAAACTGCCAAATTGTTCCAATGGGAACTCTCATCGTTAAAAATGTATGCCAGCTTTCCAGTCTGAATGTGATTAGCTTCCACTTCCAGCCACTGGATTGTGTTAGACCTTTCTCTGCTAGATTAAAGAGCCATTATTTGTTCCCTGTGTAGATACTTACAAACTGCAATCAAGTCACTGCTTACCCATCTCTTTGTTAAGCTAAATCGATTGAGCTCCTGGAGTCTCTCACTATAAGGCAGGTTTTCTGAGCCTCTAATCATTCTCACGGCTCTTCTCTGACCCCCGCTCCAATTTATCCACATCCTTCTTGAATTGGGAGCGTCAGACCTAGAGGCAGGATTCCAGCAGCGGTGGAAAATCATCAGTGCCAAAATCAAAGGTAAAATAACCTCTCTGCTCCTACTCAAAGTTCCCGTTTATGCACCCCAGGAGTACATTAGCCCTTTTAGCAGCAGTGTCACACTGGGAGCTCGTGCTCAGCTCATTATCCACCATGACCCCTGAATCTTTTTTCAGAGCCCCTGCTCCCCCGGAGAGAATCCCCTAGCCCAGATGTATAACGTTCATTCTTTGTTCCTAGATGTGTACGTGTACATTTAGCTGTACTAGAACAAACATTATTTGCTTATGCCCAGTTTAGCAAGCCAGCCAGCTGACTCCAACTCAGTGACCTGTCCTCTTCATTATCTACCCTGCCCCCGATTTTTGCATCATCTGCAAACTTTATCAGAGATGATTTTACATTTTCTGCTGGGTCATTGATAAAAATGTTAAAAAATTAGGGCCAAGAACTGATCCTTGTGAGACCCCCCCCCACCTGCTTTATGATGAATCCCCATTTACAATTCCATTTTGAGACCTATCAGTTAGCCAGTTTTTAATCCATTTAATGTGTACCATGTTAATTTTATGTATGCAGTGTAGGGTAGCTGTGTTGGCCCCAGGATACTAGGGAGATAAGGTGGGTGAGGGAATATCTTTTATTGGACCAGCTTCTGTTCATGAGAGAGACAAGCTTTAAAGCCACGCAGAGCTCTTCCTGTGGCTCGAAAGTGTCTCTCTTGCACCAACAGAAGTTGGGCCAATACAAGCTATTCCCTCACCTGCCTGGTCATGTTAATTCGATATTGTTTTAGTTTTTTAATCAAAATTTTGTGAGGTCCCAGTACCTTACAAAGTCAAAGCATAGTACAGCAATTTTGTGAGGTCCCAATACCTTACAAAGTCAAAGCATAGTACAGCAACACTATGACCTTTATCAAAAAAGCTATCCAGTTAGTTTGACAGGATCTATTTACCATAAACCCATGTTGATTTGCATTAATTACAGTGCCCTCCTTGAGTACTTTATTACTCAAGTCCTGTATCACTCCATTATCTACCTCAGTGGTGGGTGAGCATCACTAAGACAGGTGCAGCAGAAGCTGCTATTTCAAGCCCACCTCTTCCCAGACTGGAAATTCACTTCGCCCTTTGAGCAGAGGAGCTCGTCTTTCTCATCGTTGTGGGAACGCTGAGCACGGAGAGAGATGGGTGCCTCAGTGCCCTCAGCATGATGCATTCCAGACAGTCATTAACCCTCTCCCTCCCATCAGGCAGGGCACGATCCTTACAGGGAAACTGAGGCACAGAGCAGGGCCAGGACTTGCCCAAGTCCACAGAGGGAGACGGCGTCAGTGCTGGGATTGGAACCCAGGAAAACCTGCTTCACGGGCCTCGGCCCAGGCCAGCCCTGTGACAGCGCCAGGAATTGAAGTGAAATATAGTCTGATTCCCCAAAGCAATGGCTTAACCTTCCTCTGCAGTCCTGTGTGAGGGAGGGTGCCTGCAGACACGCTCAGGCAGGGCACACAGTGTCCTTCCTAAGCCTTGGGTCATGAGCTGTGGCAATTAACACCCCCCCCTACTCCCATTTGCCATCTCTATGTCCAAGCTGGGATTCCCCCACGGCCCCCTTCCTGCAGAGCAGAGACGGCAAATGGCTTCGTCAATAAATTAAGTTTTATTTGGATTAGTATCATTTGCAAATGGGTTCAATAAATTACAGAACAGTTTAAAAAACAAACAAACATCGTACAGCGTCCAGCGAACGGGGACCTCAGCTTCCAACGGGGCTGGAGAGCTGATCTTCACCAGATGGCTCGATCAGCCAGATGCCCCCGGCCTGGTAACCAGCCCACCTTGTAGGGTCCCACTCCTCTGCTAACAAAGGGCGTGCTCCTGGCCCCTGGGGCATTAGGTCTAGGCCTTCTCTACTGGCCCCTGCTGCGTCCTCTTTGGCATGGCCGACGGCAGGAGAGCAACAGAAGAGCCCATGAAGCACAAAAGGCTGGCGTGCCGCAGGGCCGTGCCGCGTTTGCGAGCCAGCGTTCAGTGGAAGGGGGCTGGTCGGTGACCCTGCGCTGTCCCTTTTAGGGGGCTCACTGAATTCAGGAGCTGGACCCTACGCCTGCACTTTGGGCTCTTCTGCTGCCAGTTCTGCTCATTAAGGACCAGAAAGGGATCGGTCCCTCACAGCAGCGGTGTCTCCTGAAGTCAGTGGAGGTGCCCTCTGTCGCCCTGTGCTAAGATCCGCAGGGGACCTTCCTGGCTTTGCTTCTTCCACATTAACGACCTTTTTACTGTCTCATACGCAGGCACCTCCCCGGAGATGCGGTTTCTCTTGGCTGGGGGGGCCCCTACGAGCTACATTTCCCCAGGAGTGGGATCCCTGAGCCCCATCCCCGTAGGCCCGGCTAAGCACACAATAACACCAAGTGACTGGCGAGTGGCTAACGCCCTCTTCCTGATTCGCCTTGCCCGCACCCGAGGGAGGGCCAGGCCCCGCTGACGGACCAGCGAGCAGCGCTACCACCCCGGGCGCAGTAACGCCTGCACCTGGCCTCGATGCCAACGGCCGCAGGACGTGCAGGATGCTCAAGGAGTTTGTCAGGCAACGGGAGGTGGATTTGGGGGTGGGTCTTTGCAGCCGGGCTGTGGCTGGAACTACAAATGACACTGATCTGGCACATACACATACACCCGCCCCCCAGCTCACACCTGCTAATCTCAGCAGGGTCACACCAAGCCAACCCTGGGCTCGCACCTGCCTGAAGCCAGCGGCTTTGTGACTCTGCTTTCTCCTCTGACCCGCTTCCTCCCTCTGCAGACGTCTGCTCTGTGATGGCCAACAGGCGCCAGCTGCAGCACGGGGGAGGCAGGCAGAGCCGTGCACCTGGGTTGGGATTTGCCACGTGGGCACCCAACTCCTGTAGTACTCCCGTGGGATTTGGGCACCTCCCTGCATCAGGCTCCTTTGAAACGCCCAGCTGTGGAGACCAGACGAGCTGTGGCTGTGAGCTCTGGGCCGGCACTAACCGTTCAGACAACGGTCCCCTTTTTCAGCTCTGTTTACAACCCAACCTCGCCGGCACACCTGTTAGGCCTCGTCTGCCCTGCAAGCTCCTAGACGGTCAATACGCCTTAATATTGACCATGATCCTCTTCTTGAACGGTCGGCAGCTGTCAAGTCCGTGTAGCTTCCCACCCCACCCAGCCCTCTCAACCTCCCCCAAGGAAAGAGGGACACGAGTCAAGTCTCTCTCTCTCCACAGGCGTCTTTCAAAACGAGGGGCTAGATCCCAGACGTACAGGTCTGGATATTAAGTCACTGTTTGAGGTGTCTGCAACCTGCAGCCATTCCTCCTTAGCCCTTCCAAGGTCACTTCCCAGGTCAGGAGACCCTCAAGAGACGTCACCGTGGGCTGGCGTGAGGGCCGGAGGCGTTCTTCCGGTGGCATCGGAGCCAAACCAGCACCTTGGCATGATGGCTGGGTGAGGGGCTGCCCTGCGGGAAAGTCAGTCAATGCTCCCCGTGCCCCTGCGTGCTAGTGAGCAGTGCACGCAAGCTGAAAACCAGGTCACGGCCCTGATCTCAGTCGTCACAGCACCAGTCCTGGGTCCTTGTGACAGCCCGCCGCCCAAAACGCCCTCCGTGGCTCCGTCTGATCACAGCCTTTGTCTCAACGCCCTGTCCTAGCCGCTTGGGTGAGGGGCTCCTCTGGACACAGGCTGGGAAACTGTCTGCGAGCCGGTGGGAGGGTCCTAAGCAAAACACCTTGGCCTTGCTGCCTGGGCAGCCAGGGCCGACTTTGCCTGCTGGCTCCCTGGGGTCCTGGGGTAGCTGGTCCAGACGCTGCTAGCGATTTTCTCTGCAGAGAAATGACCCCAGGCAATGACCCCAAGCCTGTGTCTTTCTGCTCACCCAGCAAGATAAATGCCAAGACGGGGTCAGCTGGCCATAAAGTGCTTTCTTTCCTCCTTCCACGACGGGGCAACGTCTCCCTTTCCATTCAGCACTGTGCAGCAAAGGAACAATGAGCAATGGGTCACCCCAGGGAAGAAAATGCTTCTCCTTCGCCCCTGGGGCCTCACATCTGCCCACCACTGGACGCAGAAGGAGCCGCACCGGCATATCTAATGAGCGGCTGCTTGGCGTGACGGACAAACCGGTCCAGGGCCATGGGCGGCTGGCTGCCCCCCACAGGATTTTCAATCACAGTGTTACGTTGTAGGGACTGCAGTTCGGTGGTGCCGCGCGTCGCCAGAGATAGTCTTTCAAAAGGGCTGCCCCGCAAGGCTGGGGGGCTAAGAGTCGAGGGTGCTGGGGCCTGGCCTGGTGGTCCCCGGAAGCGGTGGGGTGGGCTCAGAAGCGGCTACCCCTGGTGCCCAACCACCTGTCCCCATGGCAAGGGGTTGGCGGCGGTGATGTGACGCCAGGTTTCCAGCCGCAGCTGTGACCCGGGAAGTGACAGAGGAGCCCGGCTCAGGATGGGGGTAGGGGGTCACAGTCAATGGACGTTGTGGGGGGACGGGACACTGCCTCTTTCTGACCAGGGGAGGGGCTGCCCGCTAACAGCTTCCCACTACACCCACCTGCAGCCCCGGGACTCCGCGGGTTTCTACCCTTTCCTGAGTCCTCAAAGGCCACCGGGAAGCTCAAGAGCTCGGCTAGAGTCGGGCCTCTGGCCACAGAGGGCCACGAAATGCCCTGCCTGCCACGCCTGCCCGGCCCAGGCTGTCGTGGGAGAAGGCCCGGGGAAAGCGAGGGGCAGGTCCCAGGCGCCCCAAGGAAGGATGACCTGCCCTCCATGTGCTGCTGGCCCTTGGGGCACACCCCGCCCTAGCTCTAGAGCATCGGTGCAGACTTTAAAAGGCGGCCAAGCCCAGCGGGCACCAGAGACCCCTGCCGGCCCCGGGGGACCCTGGCGCCCCAGCTCAAAGGGAGAGGCCATTCTCCCAGCGCAAGCTAAGCCCCCCCAGGCGATCAGTGGTGGCAGCAGAAAGTCCTCAGACAGGGCCCAGTCCGTGGTGGTGGGGGGCCGGGCATCGCTGCCCCAGGAGCTGATCCACCAGACAGCCGCGCCCCGACGGGTGGGCGCTCAACCTGCCTCACAGCGGGGCAAGGCGGACGTCCCTGGGGCTAGGGGCAGGTCAGGGCAGGGAGGGGCGGGGGCACATCGGTTGTCTTCTTGGCTACTGCTCTACACACGGACAAGCTGCGTCAGTAACTCCCTCCAGCCGGGTTTGCTTTGGGGAGCGTCGGGGAGGGGGTCCACCTAGCTCCGCGGCCAGAGAGCGGCTCCTGGGAGACTAACAGCTAGGGGAGTGGGGGAGAGCGAGTGGATGTTGCACAGGATGGCACACAAAGGAATTGGCAATGTTTGTCTGGCGCGGGCAGGCCCCAGGCCCTAGAACAGGTTTGTCTTGAGGGCGTTGGGCTTCCTGTGGAAGGAGGAGAGGACGCCAGAGAAAGGTCCGGGCATGGCCTCGGCTGGCTGCCAGGCCTTCAGCAGCTCCGCCGTGTTGGTGGAGCCGTTACTGGTGCTGACCCCGGGCCAGATGGGAGCCTTTAAGGACTGGGCGGCGTGGCCGGGGCTGGGGCTTAGGCTGCTCCCGGGGCTGTTGAGGCTGCCCGTGGTGGGCAGCGAAGCGGTGCTGTCCGGGGTGGGGCTGCAGTTGGACTCCTTGGACTCGTCGTCTTCCGAGGAGGAGCGCGGGTCGGCTTTCTTGCTGGCCGAGGCGCCGCCCGTCACCCCCTTGGCGTTTGCGGCCCGTTCTTGCTTGCGGAACTTAGCGCGGCGGTTCTGGAACCAAACCTGGATGGGGGGCAGGAAATGGGGGGGTGGAGAGGACAGAAAAAACAAGTCAAGTAAGGAAAGAGCTTCCCAGCCAGCCGACTCTTGGACCATGGCTTCGCAGTCTCGATTAATAGTGCCTTCCAGCTGAGGATCTCCAGCCCGCAGCCTATATTAATCCCCACTTCTTGATCCGATTTCCCAAAGGCAGGAGGGCCCAGATCCTTAAACACGTTTAAGCACCTAACGTCCATTTTCATCACTGGCACCGACACGCTGCAGTGCACTGAACACCATATTAAAATGGAAAGCTGTCACTTTAAATGCTTGGGGTGTTTTCCTGAGCCCTCTTGCTAGCTAGGGGGCTCGGCTGGGGAGCCTGCAACCCGGTCTAGCTAGCAGCAATCCGGCTGCAAAGAGCTAGTCGACAGTGAGGTGCGCCCCTGCCTCAGCGAGCAGCCTGCTTTCTCTCTTTCTGGTCCTCGTGTCAGCGTCCTGAAGCCGAAGTAATAAGGCAGTGTTACGTTGCAAGCCCCCAGCAAGAGGATTTATGTTCTCTAGCTTCTCCGTGTGCGTGCCATGAACATAACAAATGTCTTTGAGGATCTGGGACTAGGTTAACGGAGGTGCTCAGTGCTGCCCCTTCTGTGCTGGTCGCTAAAGCATCAGGCCCACCCGTGGCCCAATAGTGATAGATGGTAAGCTGTGCTGTCTTATCTGGGGAGGGCGAGGCGTCAGAGGGCGACTTTAAAGGAGAGATTTGAGGGGAGCCTGGGTGGCTGTTGGCTGCACAAGGTGACCATATTCGCTGTCAAATTCTCGTCCCTTTTCGTTAGCGCTGGAAATTTACCAGCCGTTAATTTTACTGACAGGCTGTTGGTTAGACTCATTGAAGATGAGGGTTGGACGAGACCTCAGGAGGTCTCTAGTCCAACCCCCTGCTCGAAGCAGGGCTAACCTCAGCTAAATCCATTTATAATTATTACCATTTGCAGTGTGGCAAATGCTGAGGGATGTTCGTGGAATCATAGAAATGTGGGGCTGGAGGGGACCTCAAAAGGGCATCAATTCCAACCCCCTGCATCGAGGTGGGACCAAATAAACCTAGACCAGTTCTTAAAAACCTCCAGTAATGGGGACTCCACAGCCTCAAGGGTGGAGTTTGAGGGGGGCATGGGGAGGCAATGCCCCCCCCAATTTATGATGATTTTTTTTAATCCCTGCCCTGTGCACCACCTAGCACTGCCCCCACCAGGTGTCCCAGCCTCAGTGGCATACAGAGGGAGGGGATCATGCCCCTGGGCACTGGTATGGTGAGGGGGGGTGCCAGCCAGGCCCTCGATTAGGGACAGAAGCTGCGGGCTGGGACAGTGCGGCTGCCAGGAATGTCAGCAGAGGGCAAGGAGTGGTTCTGTGAAAGGAGGGCCTGGCTGCCCCCCCAGCCAGTGCCCCCTCGGTATGCCACTGCCGCCACACCCACCAGCCCCGGGGGGGAGAACAGAAAATGGGCCTGTGGACGCCCCCCCACCTCAGAGTGCTGCTATCGATGGGGGGGGACATGCTCCCCCCATGGGATGCCCTAACCTCCTTACCGCTTGCTCCCCCCAATTAAATATTCAAACGCCGCCAACACACAGCCTCCCTCAAACGCCTAGTCCAGAGCTTAGCTGCCCTTAGAGTTAGAACGCTTTTCCTAGCCAACCTAAAGCTCCCTTGAAGCGGATTAAGCCCATTGTGTCTTAGTCTTCCTTCATTGGATACAGAGAACAACTGATCCCCACCTTCTTTATAACAGCCAGGAACACATTTCCTCGTGGGCAGGGCAACGACTTGCCAAGTCTCACAAGAGCGCGCGTTTCCACTTAAAGCTCCAGTTCCCGGAGTCATGAGATTGCATGAGCATCTCAGCTTTCTTTCTTTCTTTCTTTCTTTCATCTTCCTCTTTTTTTTGCATAAATAAATAAGTTTTTAGCCTTCACGGTTGCAGAGAAAGTTATGGAAGCGTGCCCTCCACCCCAAAACCCCCCAGCACACTACAGTCTCAGAAAGGAACAGGCAAATAAGCAGATCCCAATTTTTTTTAAAAAATTAAAAAATCTAAAGATGGGGGGCGGGGGGGCCTGACACATGCTTTTTGAATGCTTGGGGTTGGCACGTCTGCCGTTGTAGTGCAGCAGTGCTGAGAGACCCCCCCGTGTTGGATGCACTGGTAACAAAAGGCCGGTCCCTGTCGCTAAAAGCTGACGCTCAGGGCCGTCTTGCGCCGCAGGCCGGCTGGGCAGTGGGCACTGTGCCTGCCGTTCCACGCTGCAGCCTGGCTGACTGCGCTGGTACCAGTTCTCGGGCTTTGCCCTTACAGCCGGGGCACCAGGTTCTCCGTTCAGGGTCACCGCTGAAACGGCTGGCGTTGCCTGGAGGTTCTTCGGTGGCGCGGAAAGCAGGCCTGGGCCCCGAGAAATGATCGTTACGGCAACGAAAAGGCCTTTCCTTCCCCAGCCTTTATTCTTAGTTCTTGGTACCTGCCGGGAGCGCCTGGGGGGCTGGGCTGAGGGCAGGCCCCCTTATGGAAAGCACTGCCCCAAGTCCTTGTTCTGACGCGCCCCAGTCCGCTCGCTCGCACACCTGTGTGAATCAGGAGTCACCCCGAATGGGGGTCTCTCTTTCCAAGCCCCATTTGGCTGCCCAATGGCAAATAACATCGCAATTTGCTGGCGTGTCGGCTCCTACTTCTGATGTTTTTCCAAGGCGAGGCTTAAATTAATTGACGCTGTGTGGCGACACAGGGACAGTGAAGAGCTGGCTATCCCCACCAGAAGACCCATCAGAGCAAGTAAGGCTGGTGCTAAAGGCCCTGGGTGGGACCCCCGCAGAGCCCAGCCGCAGTTCGTGACACACAGGGATGTTCACACAAAGACGGGAGCCCTGCTTCCAAAGCGTTTGGCTGCATCTGATGTTTATTTTGCTGCCACCGGGCTCGGGACCGGCAGCTCACAGCAGAGTGGCGTGCTTGCACGCAGACCAGGATGGCTGCGGGCAGGGAAATAAGGAGCCGAAGTGGATGGCCTCATGGGGCTGCACAGGCCCATGGGAAAGTGCCCATCCGTGTGACTAACGGCAGGATGTGAGCCTCAGCAGATAAAACCCGGGTTAGCATGTGACTGTCTCTGGGGGCATCCGAGAAGCCCAGCGCACAGGGGCACTAAAGGGGGCTGTGTGTTACCAGCAGCCAGCTCTGGAGACAGACTTGGTCACATCGCACCTGCAGGGTCTGCCGGCCAGAGGCCAGGCCAGGCCATTGCGCCAGAGCAGCAACTGACGCTGGGGGTGTCAGGAGAGGGACTTTGCAAGGGGTAGGGTTTAACCCTCCTGTCCCCCCGCCTCCGTCTGGCCCTAATTTGCACCTCTCTTGGGGGGTCTCAGCAGAGCGCAACAGGACAAGGACAGGGCGGGCACAGGGCCCTGCGGTGACTCTAACGAGCTCCTGGTGCCTAATTCTGTAGGGGGGGCCACTGACTTCGGGACTAAGCATGAGAGTCAGGAGACGCGGCTCTGCCAGCTCTGCCCCAGGACCCTAGCGACGTCCCTTCCCCGCTTGCTGCCTCAGTTTCCCCAGCTGTACAGTGTGGATCATGGGACGTGCCACTTGGGGAAAGAGCTTTGCCCTCGAGAGCCGAGCGGCACTAACCCCAATCTGGGGGTCCTCTGGCCAATGCTTCAAGGGCATCTAGAGGCGGGCCCTTCGGCACACACTCAGGGCCCCTGCACCGTCGGGCCAGCTCCGTTCCCCAGTGCTTCATCCCCAGAAAAAAATCAACAGACGCTCTCTCGCCCCAGGAGCAACCGCGGCTGGTCTCGCCTCCCTCCCAGCCTGCCCGTCAGTGTCACTCAGCAAGACGTGTCTGGGCTCTGCCTCCCCACTGCCAGCCTCGTCGCGCCCACCCAGAGCCCTCCCCTGGCTTAGCTGCCCTCTGCCCAGCCCTTTGCACTGGCAAACTCTTCCACCCACCCTTTTTCTGCACCCCCTTTTTGCAGCCCTGGATTCCTTGCCCTGGTGCCCCCCTTCTCCTTCAGATCCCTGCTCCCCCGGCTCGCCTGCCCTCAGGCCAGCCATGTCCCTCTGCCAGCCCCTTGACCGGCGGTTTGGTAAAGCCCTGCTCGTCTGGGTGGGAGGAGGCCACCAGGCGCTGTGTGTGTCTAAGTGGAAGGGGGGGGGGCGACCTGCTGCGCTACTGAAACGCAGAGACCTCGTCCACACCGACACGCTGAGCCAGCGCTGCACGGGACCATTTGTAGGCGGCTTGAGGTCCCGTTGGATCGCCACGTCTGAGAGGGAGACGCTGCGTGTTGGCAGGGCAGGGGCTGAGCCGTGACTTTGGTTGAGGAAAGGACAAGCCATCCGAAATTCATAGCATCTTCGGCCAGCAGGGACCCCTGCGGTCATGTCGTCTGACCCCCTCCTGGCACGCAGACCAGAAAGCCACACCCCGGGACGCTGGCACCAGGCCCACAACGTCGGATGGCCCCAGAGCGTCTCTTTTAGAAAGCCAGCCAGGGGATGGAGAATCCACCATCACTAGGCAAGTTGTTCCAATGGTTAACTACCCTCCCTGGGAAAACAAGGTGCACCCTTGTGCACCTTAGTCAGGCAAGTGCGCGCTTAAGGTTAAACGCGTGCTGACGTGCTCGCCTCAGCAGGGATGTTTCCCTGAACTGGGGCCTGGAACGGCAGGCTGCTCACTCGGGATGTTTCTCTTCTGGAATCTTTGGGGGGGCCAGGCCCACGTCTTCGGATGCGTCTGTGCGGCACCCAGCACCGTGGGGCCCAGAACTGGCCAGCTAGTTACCTAGAATCCGGCTGATTGTATCTGTGACGCGCCTGACGCCGCGGTAGCCATCGGTCTAGCTTTCTGCGCCGTGCGCAGGGCTCCGTGAGCACTGAGGAACAGACCATCATAGAATCAGAGAAGATGAGAGGTTGGGAGGGACCTCAGGAGGTATCTAGTCCAACCCCTGCTTAAAGCAGGACTAACCTCAGCTAAATCATCCCAGCCAGGGCTTTGTCAAGCCACAGCTTAAAAACCTCTAGCCTCTAATCTTCGCGCCATCCCTGCGCTGGAGGCTCTATTCGCCCCCAGTTTACAGCCAGAGAAGCAGGGTGAGGAAGAGGCAACATGCGACTTGTACCTTGTTACACGACAAGCAGATGGAGTCCTGACCGCCCCGCCCCAGACCCGGCACTACATAACGTACCATCATATCTAGTGACTTAGATGGCCTCACGCCAGGCAGCCGCTAGGTATTTATTCTCATCTCAAGCTTCATTATTTTGACAGCATTACTGGCCTAATGGCGGGGGCAGAGCAATAGACGTGTTCTAGCTTGATTTTACTATGGCTTTTAACACAGTCCCACATGACAGTCTCATAAGCAAACTAGGGAAATGTGGTTTCGATAGAATTATTTTGCGGGCGCACACCTGGCTGAAAAAACGGACTCAAAGAGTAGTTATCAATGAATGATTTGCTGTCAAACCAGGTGGACATATCTCCTAGGGGTCTGTCCTGGGTCCAGCGCTAGTCGATATTTTCATTACTGACTTGGAAAATGGAACGGAGAGGGGGCTTATAAAACCTGCAGGTGACACCTAGCTGGGAAGGGCTGCCAGCACTGTGGAGGACAGGGTTGGAATTCAAAATGACCTGGCCAAATTGGAGAATGGGTCTGAAATCAACAAGCTGAAATTCAATGAAGACAAGTGCAAAGTTCTACACTAAACTCCAAATGCACAGCTACAAAATGGGGGATAACTGGCGAGGTGCTGAAAAAGATTTGAGGATTATAATAGATCACAAATGGAACACGAGCCAACAATGTGATGCAGCTGCAAAAAAGGCTGATATCGTTCTGGGGTGTGTTAACAGGAGTATCGTACTTAAGACACGTGAGATAATTGTCCGGCTCTACTCAGCACTGATGAGGCCTCAGCCGGAGTACTGTGTCCAGTTCTGGGTGCCATGCTGTAGGAAGGATGTGGACAAAGTGGAGAGAGTCCAGAGAAAAGCAACAAAAATGAGCACAGGTTTAAAGGAACTGACCTGAGAGGAAAGATGAAAAAAACGGGGCACGTTTAGCCTTGAGAAAAGAAGGCTGAGGGGGGGACCTAATAGTCTTCAGATCTGTTAAGGGCTGTTCTTAGGAGGACAGGGATCACTTGCTCTCCCTGTGCACTGATGGTAGGATAAGAAGTGATGGGCTTAATCGGCAGCAAAGGAGATTTAGGTGAGATATTAGGGAAACCTTTCCAACTCTCAGGGTGACGAAGCTCTGGACTAGGTTACCAAGGGAGGTTGTGGAATTCCCATCATCAGAGGTTTTTAAGAACAGGTTGGACAAACCCACGTCAGGGCTGATCAGATTTACCTGGCCCTGCCTCAGCACAGGGGGCTGGACTAGATGATTTCTGGAAGTCCCTTCCAGCCCCACATTGCTGAGGTTCTGTGGTTATCAACCCACCCTGGGAGGTAGGGAATTGTTACCGATTTACAGGTAGGAAACTGGGCACTGGAAAGCACTGAAGCCTGTGCTTAACTTTACGTATATTTTAAGTCCCAGTGAAGTGAATCTGCTTAAAATTAAGCACCTGCTGAAGAGCTTTGTTGAATAGGGGCTCTAAACAAAGGAATCCGACCAACACAACTAGCATGGAGCTGAGCGCTAGGTCTCCTTGATTCTCGTCCTGGCTTTGCTGCTAATTCACTGGGTGAGCCTGGACAAGTCACAGCCCTGTGCCTTGCCTCAATTTCCCCATCTGTGCAATAGGGTAATGACACGATCCTACCTGGTGAGAAGCTCAACTCCATAAGGGCACTTAGAGGTCCTTGCATGGAAGGCGCTAGATAAAAGGCGGCACTCGTTTATTATTAATTAATTATAATAAAAATAGGCTACTCTGCATGTCAGGAAAGAGCTGCATAGGGACTAGCCAGCCACATCTCTTACCTGGACCCTGGCTTCAGTAAGATCTATCTTCAGTGCCAGCTCCTCCCGGGTGTAGATGTCTGGGTAGTGGGTCTCAGCAAAGACCCTCTCCAGCTCCTTCAGCTGGGAGCTGGTGAACGTGGTCCTGATCCGTCTCTGCTTTCTCTTCTCATTGATGCCTGAGGGGTCCGAGAAGAACTTGTAGGGAACTGAAGGAGGGAGAGGAAAACATTAGAGGGTCTTACAGGCAGAGAGTGCAGCTAAAGGTGGAATATGTTTGTATCTATCTACAGACATACCCTATAGCTATCTATATAGCTGTCTATGGCAAATGACTAGCAATTCACACTGGCATTTCCAAAGGACCTGTATCCAACGCTCGTTGACTTTGGTTCCTAACTCCCTTAGGATTTGATGAGACACCCCTCCTTAATTATTGTTTGAATTGTATTAATAGTGTATTCATAATCATAGTATTAACAAGGTAATAATTGTTAGCTAACACAATATCGACTATTGTTTAATTATTGTGCATCTGGCTGTTAATCATATCAGTATTAATATCTGTACGTCTATGAGTCTATTGTTTCTATTTTAATAATATTACAGTGAGCCTTTCCTACTGGAGTATTCAAATGGCAGTGGCTAACAATTATTACATTTCTGGCAGTTATTTATTATGCATATGAGAACGATTTCGATGTTATCAATGGCTGAATTGGTCATTCTGGGTGTATTCAATATGTTATTAACGGTTACCCCGCTATTATTTTATGACAGATCAATTATTCATCGTTATTCACGTGTTAAATTATTTTAAGAGCCACGGATTCCATTAATATTATTTAGTGTATGGCTAATTAGTGGCGTACCTAATAGTTATTTGGTCACTTATGGATTCATTCCTATTTTTTAGATATTTGCCTTTCCCAAGATTCCCCCTCTGGCCTTCTCTGATGGTGCAAAACTAAGCCACAGTATTTATCGTTATGAAAAATACACTCCAGTAACATTTCGGGCTGATAACGACAGTACTTTTATAAGGGTAGAAAAAGGGTTTTCGGGTTGCTGCCGTCGGGAAAGATGGCAGGACTTGACTTAGGAGAATTAGAAGGAATTCGCCCTCTCCGCAACCGTCCGAAAAAGCGACGCCCCTGCCTGGGACCGGACGGGCTGGTTTAAACGTAAAAACAGGGGGTCTAAAGTGTCAACATGGCTGGAGCAGCAAGGGCGCCGCTTCCAGCCCGTGTCTACATTGCCGGAAAGCGGGGAGCGAGCCGGGCTGGCGCCGCGGAGGCATTTCTCGGACAGGACGAAAGGCGGATCCCGGAGCAATAGGAGGCGAACGGGAAAAGGCTGGAAACCAATTGCGATGACGAGCAACCGACTCCAGAGAGGGAGAAGAAAACGATTTCACGCGAATTCGTTGGCCAGCAAATAGGCTGTTCAACAGGGCGCCCGAGTCTCCGTTTCTAACGCGAAACGCACCCGGCTCTGCGGCTGAAACGTCCGTGTGGCTACCCCGGGAGGGGCAGACGGCTGTCCACACGTCTCCTTCCCCGAGACGGGCCGCTACAGACGGCAGAGCCAGAGGGACGTAGAGCCCCCGGCCCCGCTGTAGACGGTCCGCACACGGGTTTGCGGGCCCGGGGTGCGGACTGGCCGAGGAGGGCCGGTGGGAAACGACAGCGGGGTGTGGACGCGCCGAGCTCCTGGAATATGGTCCGAGGGGCGCCCCGGCTGCCCCGTGGTGGCGTGTGGCCGCGAACGGAGGCAGGTCTCTTGCGCTAAGCGGCGCGGGGCTAGATCGTGTCTGGGCCGGACGCCGCCTGTGAAGACGCAGCCGCTGGAAGGGGATTTGAACCGGTGTCGGTTTTGGGACTGACTAACCCCACCCGATGCGATGCTAGCTGCCCGGCAAGTGTCTAGACAAAGTTGCCAGGCGTCGGACGGCTTCGCAGGGCTGGCTGGTTTATGCCGTGGCTCTGGGGGGGACGCGCTCCCTTCCAACCCCAAGCCCCCCTCCAGCCGCAAAAATTAATAATTTCATAAAACCCTCAATGCGTCTAGAAGCCGTTTCTGCAAATATTCAATTAGATTTCTTGATCTAATCCTCCATTTGCTGTAACCTGATTACCCATTAATTGGTTTTGGCTGTGAACATAGGGATACGGGTCCTTAACCTGATTAGACGCCAAATCTTATATCTTTATAACTGCATTTTACGAAATTGGTTTATACCTTTTTCCCCCCCCCCCAGTAAAAAAAACCCACAAACAAACAAACAAAAAAAACCCGAGGGGGGAAAGCCGAACAGATATAAAGCGATCGCGGGGCCGGCTGCTCGCCAAAGAGCCTTCAAAACCTTCGCCACACTTTCCTCTGCTCTCTTTGCCTCTTTCACGCCTGGCTCCCCGCTACCAAGGCGCTTCCCGTGTAGACGCGCCTGGCCTGGTAGCGCTTGAGCGGCTGGAGAACGTGGGAACTGCCCCGAATCCAGCCCCGTTGGCCTCCCGGCTGCCTGTGGCCGGCTGGGGGTGAGCGGGTCGCTTTACCTGTGGAGTAGGGCGAAGGCTGGTGGTCTCGCAGGGCCCCCAGGGTGCAGTTGGCCGTGCTGAGGGGAGGGCAGCCCGGGTTGGCTCCGAAGCTGCTCCTGATGGGGTTGTACTGGAAAGTGTTGGCCTGGCTGCAGGAGCTGAAGTCGGCGTAGGCAGACGCTTCCATCGCTGCCATGCAGGAGTCGTAGGAGTTGAGGTAAGAGTAATCCATGGTGTACATAGAGGCGGCCCGGGGCGGGCGCGGGAGGGCGAGGGGCACCGCGGAGGAGGCCGAGGAGCGCGGGGAGCAGCGCAGAGGAGCTCGCCGGCCCCTGAGCCCCGCTGCCCCTGGCAATGCGGCCCCGGGCTGCGCTCTCCGCCCGGCTCCCGGGATGCTCCAGCCGGTGCCGCGCCGAGCGCCCTGGCCGCAGGTGAGGGCCGGGCGCGGCCGGCGGGCGATGCAGCGGGCCGGGGCTGGGCACACAATGGCTCCGGAGCCGAGGGGAGGCAGCGGGACCCGGGCAAAGCGCCTCCCACTCACCCCCCTTAACCCTTTGTGGTGGGCGGGGCGGGCCGGGAGCCCAGCTGGGGCCGGCCGTCGGGGCGGCCCTTCCCCGGCAGAGAGACTCTGACCCCCCCTTGGGTCCCCCCCTTTATCCCCCCGCCCCGGGCTGGGGGGGCGGCGGGCGAGGAAATCCAGGCCAGCGGGAGCTGTCCCCAGCGGGGCGAGCTGGGATCCGCCTGCCTCGCTCCACCGGCCTCGGACCGGCCCCCCCGGCCGGGGAGCAGGGGCCGGCGCTGGGCCGCCCCGGCCAGCGGAGCCGAGGGAGGGGGCTCGGCTTGCGGGGCCGTGCCCGGCGCCGGAGCTAGCCACAGGCGTTCACACGGGGCCTTTCCCCGTCGGTTTGGACCGAACCCACAGCGCCGGGTTCCCAAGGCGCAGCCCCCGGCCTGGGAACCCGAGAGACCCGCCAGGCGCCCCGGATCCCCCCCGCAGCCCAGAGACACACCTGTTCGACCCCCCCCC
>ML675720.1:1778799-1797987 GCA_007922155.1 Mesoclemmys tuberculata | reverse complement strand
TTTCTTTCTTTCTTTCTTTCTTTCTTTCTTTCTTTCTTTCTTTCTTTCTTTCTTTCTTTCTTTCACTAGCTCTCCATTCCTTCCTGCCTGCCTGCCTTGCTTCCTTCCTTCCTTCCTTCCCTAGCTCTCCATTCCTTCCTTTCTTTCAGGACCTTCCCCCCCCCCCGACCCGAAGTGTCTGGCAAAGGAGCGCCTCCCAACCCCCCGTGGTTTTCTCCCGCTCTGGCTCCCCAGGACCCGGCTTTCGTTGCGCTGCTCCAGTTAATGTGGACGCTCCCCATCCCGACACAAAAAGCGAAGCCCCGCCAGGCTCCCGAGGGCCGGGGTGGCGGGGAGGCTCGTGGGTCCGGTTTGATTTCGTTGTTCGAACCGAGCGGGTTTGATCCGGGACGAGCTGGAGCGTTTCCACCCGGCAGGGACCGGCTCGGAGGCGAAACGGGGTGGGAAACCGATGAAAACCAAATCGCGGCCCCCCAGCAGCCAGGGGAGCGGGTCGGGGGCCTGATCCCTCCTAGGCGAGCCCCCCCTACGAACCCCTGCCCCATGGGCCTGGGGGGGAAGCGATCTAGGTCCAGACACACGGAACCAGGGCGGTAGAACACGGCCCTGGGAACTGGGGAAAGGGAAGTGGAGCAGGCTCTGTTTCTACGGCGTATGGGGGCGAAGGGGTTTGGCTGGTTGATTTTGAGGAGGGGGGAGTATTAGGCTCTTCTGGGGATTTTTTTACTCCCCCCCCCCCGCGGTCCTGAACTGGTTCCTGTTGCCATGAATCCCTTCCAAACCCAGATCTCCCTGGGAGCAGCCCTGCCCTCCCCCCGGTTCAATCAGCTCCTGGCCCTCCTCAGAGCCGGGGCTGGGTGTGTGTGAGGAGCCGAGGGGCTCCCCGGCCTGGATCTACACCCCCCCCCCAAAGAAAGGAAAGGCAAGGGAAAAGGTGGGGGCGGGGACCCAGCCAGGGTGGGAGTGGAGGGAGAGCCGGGGCAGTGGAAGGAAGAGCCCCCCCCTGCCCCCAGTGCAAACATGGGGACAAGCCCCCAGGTCACTTTTAGCTCAGCGCTGGGATGGGGCGCTCAGGACCCTGGTCCCGTCTCCCCGCTCAGGTCGCGCGGATCCGGGTGCGGCGGGGGGCCCAGAAGAGCTGCAGGCCATGGGCCCCCACCTGGACAGCTCTGCCTGGCTAAGAAGCGGCTCACCGGGGGGTGAGGTGCCCCCTGCGCCTCCCTTGGCCTGGCTCCGGGCGCCCCTGGGGGTGTCGGGCTGTGCCCAGGGCCGAGGACCGAGCAAGGGGGGCCGGGGCCGACACCCGTCCTGGGAGCCAGGCAGAGCTGGCCGGCAGCTCTGCTGCACGACGGGACTTTACAGATCATGCAGGGATGCCCCGCGCCTGGAACGGCCACCCCACGCCCATGGTCTGTGGCATGGCCACCCTGCGCCCCCCAAACCTGGCCCAGTCACCCAGAACCTACCACAGCTGCCCCACACATGGCACCTGGCACGGCCACCCTGTGCCCCCCACACGGCTTCCCTGAGACCTCAGTATCCGGCATGGCCACCCGTTGCCTGCCCATCAGACGCAGCACCGTCGCCCTGCCTGTTCCCCGACTCATTGTGCCCACTGTGCCCAGCCCGCCGTGCCATCTGCCCAAACCATCAGCTGCGCCCATCTCTGACCACGGCTAGCCCAGCATGTGCCATCCCTCCACCTCACGCTAGGTCAGCATGGGCATGGCTGACCTCAGCTCTCTGGAGGCCAACCCGGCCACAACTGCAAGTTTTGTGGCCTGTCAGGGGCTCTTTAGGCAAACCCGGCGCTTCCCTTCTCCCTGGCTCCTGAGCCAGAGGCCAGCCAATGAAATTAAAGGGCAGCAAATCCAAGGGGATGGCAGGAAACACTTTCTGACGCAGAGCACAATGAGACGGTGGAACTCACTGCCACATGAGGTTGTTTTGGGGCTGAGAACTCAGCAAGATCCAAAAAGGGACTGGACATTTCTGGGCGTAACAAGAATTTCCAGCCTTATAACATGACAACACAAACTGTGAACGGGGGATTAAACCTCAAATTTCAGGGTTTAAGCCAATCTCTAACTGTTCGGGTCTGTCTGCATGACAGCTGACTCTGGGAATTACAGAGCAGAGCCAGAGTCTTCTCTCCAGGGGCTAGGACCAGCTGCTTCATGGGTGGTACATAGCTCCTGCACTAAAGAGCTATGAGCTAACCAGGAGGAGTATTTCTCCATCATCCCTCTCAGGCTGACTCATAGTCCGGAGCACGCGCTTCTCCCAGCGATAGCTACATTATAACCCAGCGCTGGAGGGTCAGTCATAGAGGCATAGAAGATGAGGGTTGGCACATCAGAACATCGTGGCTGGGATGATTTAGTTGGGGTTGGTCCTGTTTTGAGCAGGGGGTTGGACTAGACACCTCCTGAGGTCCCTCCCAACCCTCATCTTCTATGATTTAGTCCAACCCCTTACTCAAAGCAGGACCAACCCCAACAAAATCATCCCAGCCAGGGCTTTGTCAAGCCTCACCTTAAAAACCTCTAAGGATGGAGATTCCACCACCTCCCTAGGTAACCCATCCCAGTGCTTCACCACCCTCCTAGGGAAGAAGTCAGCTCGGGGTGGGCTTGAAACTCAATTGTCTGGAAAAAAGAAGGAAACCAAGTGTCATTTACAAAATTCTTGGGGGCTCCACCACTTCGCACTAAATCAACACAGACCAGGAAAATCCAGGGGGAAAAATCTGGGGTGTGTCTGTGTGGGGTGTAGCTATGTGTGTGAGAGAGAAAACATGTGTACTCTTTGTTTGTTTGTGCCATGCGGCGTGGATGGATGGGCTAATACACTTCCCCCAGACTTTTCAATGCCTTGCCAAGCAATGTCCTGGAGCCTGGGGCTGGGATGGAGTTTCCCCATCGCGTTCTTTGCTTCCACATTAATTCTGTCTTGAAAAGAAAAAAGCCCCCAGGCAGAGGGGAAGTGGTCCCTGTGGCTGGGGCGCACCAGTGGGTCATGTCCGTGTGTGAAGCCGTGCTTAGGTGAGAGGGAATGGTGGAGTTGAAGGTTTTAGTGACTAAACCACAAACTCTGCTCCTTGCAACATCTTAACTGTTCCCTAGAAGCAAAAGAAAAATGTGTTCCATGGTCCAGGGAAGAAGCCACGCCCAAAACGCCAGGCAGGGAGCAGCTTGTTTCATGCAGCTCTCAGCATCCCTTTTCCAATCGCTTGTCCCCTTCACCCCCGCCCCCAGTCTCCCCGTCCAGCCATCAGTCCATCCATCCATCTTCCTGCACCCCCCCGTCTATTGACGGCATCACTTGCATCCACGGGAAATCTGTCTTGGTTCGTGTCGGCAAAGACATCTGCATCCCCCTCTCGGTGCTGTCTCCCCTCCCTCCATTGTGTGCCAGCAATCGCGCTGTACCACTGCTCGGCCAGTCAACGGCTGCGCAGCACACGAACCCAGCTCCGCAGACTCTGGCTCCTTTGATTGGAGCACGACTGTTATTATTTCCCTGAGGCTTGCTAGGAACACAGGAACTGCCAGACTGGCTCAGCCCACAGGACCATGTAGGCAGGACCCCAGCTTTGACGGTGACCAGGAACACAAGCGTCCAAGGATGGAGGGCGGCATAAACCCTGTAGCAAGCAGTTAGGGGTTAATCGTCCACCAGGAAAAGTTCTGGCCTGACCCCCATTAAGTTAGCGTCGGCTCATGCCCTGAAGCATGAGGATTGAAGCGATTTGGAGAGAGGTCCCCTGCCCAAAAAATCATAGCTATTTTTTTATGCACTTTCACTTGTCCTAGATGCAAAACGCCCACTTGTGAATAGCGCTCTGGCTTCGGACACTGCCAGACAGATGTGGGGCAGCTGTCGTTGTCTCTGGGCCACGTCAGTCCTTCTGGCACCATGACTATTCTCTCTCCCTGTAACGTGGTAGCACCTCACTGAGACCAGGGGCCCGTTGTGCTAGGCGCTGTACATACACGGTGCAGGACAAACCCTGCCCAAAGAGCTTCTGCTTTAAATGTTAAAACAGGAGTGTTAGCCTGGACAGAAGAGCTGGGAACGGAGCCCAGCCCCTCGCCATGGGATCCCAGCACTTTAACGCCCAAGACCAGCCTTCGACTCTTGCGGCCGAATCACAAATGAAAAGGCAAAGGAAGCACATTCTGTCTGGCCTGGCCTGGCCAAAACCGGGTCTCCCTCTGTCAGTCTCTTGCGGCAGGGACTCTCATTCTGCTTGTGCAGCACCAGGCAGAACGGGGGCCCGAGGGCTCCGGGGCAGTGGGAAATGCGTTGCTTTGCAAGCGCAAACACCGAGGAACAGTGGGGTGGCAGCAGTGGCCTTCACGCTGGCCTGGTCCAAACGCTGCAGGCCAACACTTTGCAACCGCAACAGCCTTTTCAAACAGGGCCACTTTTTCCCTAGGATGGGGTGAAACACTGGATTGGGTTACCTAGGGAGGGGGCGGAATTTCCATCCTTAGAGGTTGTCAAGGCCCGGCTTGACAAAGCCCTGGCTGGGATGATTTAATTGGGGCTGGTCCTGCTTTGAGCAGGGGGTTGGACTAGACACCTCCTGAGGTCCCTTCCAACCCTCATCTTCTCTGATTCTATGATAACAGAGGATGTAAACCCTCTCTGCACCAGCCCTTCATGGAGCTAGCAGCCACTTTCCTTACACAGGAGGGAAAAATAAATCCACACACTGCAGGAATGCTCCAGCCTGTGCTAGGCAAGAGATCCAACTGGGTAATCTCATGGCTTCTCCTGGCCCTACCAGCTATGAAGCTATGGCTCATGACTGTACACACGCACACCCTCTTCTCTCGCTGGCCCCTGAAGACTGAGCGGCTTTTGTTCCCACCTTTATTTATCCAGACCCCCAGGAATGTCAAAGGTTTGCTCATTAATACCCTGCTGGGCAGCGATGAATGTTAACGTCCAAGGTAAAGGCTTTGCCCCTTTTCAGAGACATCAGAGGAGGCATTAGGCAGGATTAGGGACATTTTCAAGACAAACACTTTCACTAAAGAGGATTTAAAAGTCTAATTACAGGCCGGGCTATGGGCTTTGTCACTGCCTGGGCCGGCCGGTGCGTTCAATGGGGCAGTTTCTCCCTGGGTTGCAACCAAGGAGGGCGAACTAAATAAAATAGCAGGGATGTGGCATGGCTTCCTGCCATGAGGAGACCCTCTGCCAGGAGGATATAGCAAGAGAAAACTGGGCCCTACAGCTGCATAAAGACCCCCCACCTCCCCCCTTGCTTCTGGGACACGCTGGGCTAGAGAGTATTAGGGACATTTAAAGAGGAATTGCAGAGACCAGCAGATTCACTAGCTCCCTGGGCTAAAATCCTAGCTCAGCCTCAGGATCCATCCTGCCTGGGGTCAACACTTGGGGGGTGGGGAGCCGGCCCTCCTTCCAGATCCAGTCCTGAGGAGGCTGCTTTCTCCCTGGAGCCCTTCCTCCCTGGGGGATGGGAACCTGCTGTCCCGTCCAAGCATCCACATGCCACTCAGCCAGGAAACACGGCTTTGCCTTGGAGCTACTCTGCTCCATCACTAGATCTTTCCCTAGATCTGCTCTGCCCGGGGGAAGCTGTTCCCGCCTGGATCTCGGCCCTAGATCGGCTCTCCTAGGGGACCCCATTCTCAGCACCCTTTGCAAAGGGCACCAGCGCATACTTGTCCGCAGCTGGTCGTAGACCAAGGCCCTGGGCCTCTGGCATGGAGAAGACGACTGTGCAAAGCCGGACAAGCTCCTTTGTGCATCTCTCAGGCCTGAGCTGCTGCTGAAAAACCGGTGAGCCACCAGGGCAGCGCACAGATCTTTTTTTTTTTTTTAAGTAACCTTCTCTTCCCTTCCCCTCCCCACCTCCAGCTGCTGCGGCTGGGTGCTGGCCTGGAACTGCTGTCTCTGGATCCAGGCAGGTTGCTAAACAAGTTAATTAGATCAAGGAGATGGAAGCTGGCTGGTGAAAGAGAGCCCCAACTGTCAGGCTGGCGGAGTTGTGAAAAAGTTAATTCAATTAAGTTTTCCCTCTAAACTAATTAGGCAGCAATCTGCCACGCGAGGAGCTGCTGGTATTGATACCGGGAGCCAGGGGCAGAATAGAGGGGGAGGAAGAAGAGGGAGGACGAAGGAGGTGGGGGGGGGCAAGGGTGGAAAGAAAGAAAAATGGACAAAGCGAAAGATGGACAGAGCGCAACTGACAGGACAAAGAGGTGGAGAGAGAAAAAGAAATGATGGCCAGAGCCGGGGGAAGAAACACAGGCCGTAGAAAAAGAGAAAGCAAAAAAGCCAGGGGCGTAGGCAGATTTAGAGCGAGTCCAGCCTGGGCGCTGGGAATAGCCACCCGGGCTCAGCTACAAGGTGCGGCTAGGCCAGTCTCCTGCCTGAGCAGCACCAGCTGGAAGAAGCCCACAATAGCAGATGTGGGAGAATCTGCTGCCACATTAGGGCTCACCTCGGTCGCTCACAGACTAGTTGAAGCTCTGATGCACAAGGGCTAGTATCTAGCAAAGAGCCTGGCAGAAACCGGGCCCACGGGCTATGGCTGCATGGCATTGTGAAGCTGGGTTTGTGGGATTTGCGGCCTTGGCTTCCCCAAGCTTGCACTTGAGCATCCACACTGCGCTGTAAAGCCAGGTTTACGATGCACCAGCCACACAGGTGGGTGCAGATTGCCCTGCGCAGCCCTTCTGACTCGGCTTGAGCTGCGTCCACACTGCAAAATGACAGGGTTTGGACCCATCCTTCTAGCAGGGTCCTAGACCCAGGTCTTGGGTGCTCACTGACCTGAGTCGGACTGATTTCTGTGTGGTCAGAAGGGGGGCTTGAGATATCCCAGGAACGAGCATCCTAAAAATACCCAGCGAATGAGAAAGACGCCTGGGGCAGGCGGTGAGTAATGCCCATTGCCTCAGGGGAGAGAACGGGGCCCCTGGGTTCTAGACCTGACTCTGCCACTGACTCATTGGGTGACCCGAGGCAGGTCACTTAAGCAAAATGTTGAAATCTGGGTGGCTAAAGGCAGGCCCTGAAGAGAATGGCACCGCTTGGCACCGGCCACACCGCTGAAAATTAGGCCACTTCTTTAGGTGCATTTAAGTGCCTAACTTTAGGCAGCTAGATTAGAAACTTGTGGCCATCGCACCCTTCTGCGCCTCAGTTTCCCCACCTACAACATGGGGATAATGAAACTGATCTGCTTCCGGGCGGGGGGTAAAAAAATTGGGCTTTGCCTCAATCCAGACAGACCCAAACTGTGTTTTCATGTTGGGCCACCTTTGCGTCATCCAGAGCTGCAACCCGATTGGCTAGCGTGGTTCAGGCCCTCAAACCCAGCAGGGGTCCAAATGGGCCAACTTGTGGCAGTGGCGCCAGTTCTGTCATTGGGAGTCTCAGCTTCCGTTTGAAAAATTGAATCAAGTCTCTAGCCCCCGGGGGCGGCAAAGAAAAACGGCGTGTGACCGACACAGTGACACACCTGAAACAGCCAGCCTGAAACAACTGCTCCAGGAGAGGTGTGAACCACTCGCAGTCATCTCAACGGTGTGTTAACTCTGAAACCTAATGAAACATGGCAAATCTCAATATGATGACCTATTTCAGTGCCGATCAAAGCACACAAGGATGGGGAGGGAAGGTCAAATTATGAAGATCTGGGCCATCTACCACAAGGGGTTAAAATACTTTGAAACAGCCAAGGGAATTCTTACTGCACCACCCATATAGGTGCGGGCACTGTGGGGACATGCCTGGGGGGGACGGAGGGAGCTCCCCTCTGCTTTACTGCAGCAAATTTGTACCTAGCCAAGGCCCTGCCTGCCTGGGATGAAACAGCCTCGTGTCAGGCCCACGCAAAAGACAGGCACAAAGGCAGCTCAAACAAACTGGCTGAAAGGATTTTGGGGTACAGCTGGGTGGAGGTGAGGGGAAAAAAATGAGCCTCTCTCTGCGATGTCTGCACAGATCCTTGGCTCCTCGGCGTCTGATTTCTCCGCTGCTCTCTCCAGCTTCGCTGGCTTAGCCTGCGCCCGTTCCCCCTCGCTCTTCTTTCCGCGGATCCCACTCGCCAAGAGCCAGGCACAGGGCCCCGACGCAGGCGGGGCTCACGCCCAGGGGAGACACAGTGGCCACACAACCCAGGCCGCCCACGTCCGTTTGATAACACGGGGGGGCTGACCTGCCAGGGCTCTGCCCCTCGAGCTGCCATCGCTGTCTGCGCCAAGTGGGTATGAAACGCTCCTGACGTCCCGGGAGCGTTCTGTCCCCACGCGGCCCTGGGGGCCGTGGCAGCACGAGGCAACAGGGCCTTGGCCCCTCGTGTGCGCTGCTCGAGGCCCTCGGGCTCCACGTTTTGATTGTGGCTGTGAGCAGGATCTCCGCTCCCCAGGGCAGGGCCTGCCACCAATCTGGCGCCATGTAAACCCTGACGGCAATGAACGTGCTCCGGGCTGGTTCGGCCCAGCTCCTCTCCCGCTCTGTCAGGCACTGCTGCATTATTTCCCTGTTGTACAGGGCTGTGCTTTCAGGCCACCACTGGACGTGACCCGATGCCGTGGCGAAGAGGGCGAGGTTGATCCTTCATGGCCTGCTGGCCAAAGGCAGCTGCTGGGTTTTCCCCCGTCCGGCCAGGGATACTCAGGCCGTCAGCCAGCGCTGTGTCTGCACTGGTCCAAACGGACACCGGGCTGGCCCTGGTACAGCAGCGACAAGTCGCCCGGGTCCGAATCACAGCCGAGAGCAGCTTTGCCCGTGGGTTGCACAAGAACATCACGTCAGAACGGCCAGCGAGGCTCAGACGGAGGGTCCGTCTCGCCCAGAGTGCTGTCTCCCGACAGTGGCCAATGCCAGGCGCTTCAACGGGAATGACCAGTGGACAACCAGTGACTGCTCCATCCCCTGCTGTCCCCTCCCAGCTTCTGGCACCGCAGCCACACCGACCACTGGCCACGGACAGCTGAAAGCGACACAAAACCCCAGTGCCCAAGGGCCGCGCTCTTTCCCAGACACGCCTGGCTCCCGCGCGTCCTCTGCCACCTCCAGGAATCTCTCTCCCCGCTCCCCTGCACGGCCGCAGGTTTTTGTTTCTCTGTGGTTAGCTGACGTCACAGAATTATTGGCATCGCCCCAGCGGGGATTAAAGCACCTGGGAGCGTCTCCTTTTTCCTGCCTCTCCACAAACGCCGGGAAGTGTCTAGTGATGGCCCGGCGCCATCCCCCGGCACGGATATCAGAGAGCTACTCGGTTAGCCGCTGTTAGACCTAGCAAAGGGGGTTTGGAGCCACGGCTCAGTGTCCTGTTGCTTTCCAGGTGGCGGGCGCTCCCTCACCCCCCCCAGCTGTGCGGTGGTGGCATGTGTTTCTCTTCTCCTTGGCTGGCATTACGCTGAAGGCCAGAGTGCCCAGTTGGGACTCCCGCTGTGCTGCACGGACAGTCGCTGCCCCGCGGATCTTACACGCCGCACAGAGGAGCCAGACGAAGTTCAGTAAAAGTGCACTGAACACAATGATCTGGCCTGTTAACCAGCGAGGGCTCTGCCTGCGGAGAGACAGCGGCTTAGGAGCGGCAGGCACAGACTGCGCTGACTAGAGGCAGAATGTCCCGGGGCCCGACTGCCTGTGGGTGAAAACCTGTGCGCATCTTGCCCTGAGACATGCATCTTCGCAGCTTTCACACACATCTGCAGGCAGGGGCACAGCTCGCCTCGCCTCAGCTGCTGTGGGGAATGTTACTTCCCCCCCGAATCCTTACCCCTCATAGACAAAGAGAGGAGAACCCAGAGGCATTAAGTGTCTCCCTCTGCACATCAACCAGATCCTTCATGTAAGCCATCAGTTCCTCATAACAGGGGCCCAAAGTCTGCCCAATCTAGGGCTGGAAGGATAATTTTCCAGAGGCAGTAGCTGCTTTATCAAGATTGGAGCAGACAACCCCAACAGTCACTTGTGTCACACAACGGGAAATCACAGGATCCTCTTAAAGTCAAGGCATTTATGAAACAAAACCGCACTGGACGTAAACAGACAGGCTCCCACACGGCTCGCGTCCCAGCTTTGTCTGCCTCGTTTACCAAGGGCCACCCGTGCCTGGAATGCCAGCCCTCACGCTGTCTGAATAATGTCACTGCACGCACAGAAACCTGCGCCCGTAACCAGCATTCCCAATACTCAAGCTTGAGTGGAGCAGAAATTTTTGGCTTAAATAATGGGCCTTATTCTCTTTTTATTTCCACCGGTGTAAAGTGGGGTCTTTTTTAAAACCAGACCCACTATTTCTGACTGAGAGGGAGTGAAGGACCCCCTGGTGACATATAAACCAGTGCTTTTTCTCTGTCTGCACATGGGACGCCTGCCCACCTCTCTGTGATGCGGGCTTGGCCCAGAGCATTGTGGCCGCTCATCCTGACCCTGTCACAAGCAAAACGACTCATCCCCTTTCGCACTGTGTTGCACGTTTTGTATACTTTACCCTAGAAGTAGACTATACTTTCCCCCATCACTTTCACTGGACTCTCTGCTCAGCTGTTTTCAAATGATGCTGGCTCCCGGAAGGCCGATGACTAAGGCAAAGCTTTGCATTCATGACATCAGACGCTGGTTACGGATCAAGGGGTGTACAAGCATGGAATTTACTAATTCTGGTGACAATGCCAGAGCCGATTAGATGCCAGCTCCCTCTCCTAGAGCGCTGCGGACTCTGCAGGGCTGGCAGGAGTCTAACTTTCAGACTGGCATCAAGTTTTTAGGAGGAACTTGCTATTTGGTAACAAACTTAGCGCTACCCCAAAAGTCAGTCGCTCTGCCTGCGACACACACAGGTCCTCGTCACACGGTCGGTTTCAGAACAGTGAGTTCTTCCCCAGTGCCGGCTTTCAAGTAATATATAATTTATTAAAAACAGGCGCTAAGAGCTGTTCCAAAAGACTAGGGCTTAGCTGCGGATCTCAGTCTCACCCCGAGAGGGAAATCAGTGAGGACTGGGTAATAGTAACTCCAGCCCAGATGTATAAAGATGCCCATCTGTATCTTCAGGTGCTTAAAGACCTTTATAATTCTGTCCCTAAATCTGTCACCGTTGTGGTGTATCCCGCTGCTCTAATACAGAAGGGGCTTAGCTTGTGGTGAGAATCTATCCCCCCTGGAGCTGGAAAAGCAAATGCCACTGGGCAAAAATCTCCTCCAATTGCATCTTTCTCCTCACCCGGCAGTAATCTCAACCCCTCGGCCAGTCGCCCCTATGATCAAAGGCAAACCGTTGGCCTTTCTGAAAGATCTGGCATCCTCCGTTAGCCCCCAAGTTCCAGCTGAAATCCGTGGGCCAGATCCGACTCCCCTCCTACTCACCCCTCTGTTGCTCCTGGGACACTGGAGAAGTGGCTGCCGGTTTGTTCCCGGCGTGAGGCTAGAATCAGGCACGTGAGGCAGGCGGGATGGCTGGCTGAAAGCTGGCCGAGGCCAGGAGCAATCCTGTCATTGGGTGGCCCAGGAGTTGGGGTCTCAGCCCATTTCTTAGAGCTAATGGGCACCAGTTGTCCCCCTGGCTGGCAGTCTCAGCAGAGGGGAGAAGGATGGACCCGCAGTCTCACCCCTGAAGTGGTCCCTACCAGTCCCGGCTGAGCCCCCTCATTCAGGACAGCTTGCAGTGACCCTGCCCAGGGCTAGACACAAGATTTCAGGCTCCAGCATCTCCCGCCCATGCTACATTCACGACAAGAGGGGCAAAAAGGAAGTTCCCAAGGCCACTTCTGTGGCCCCTCCCCACCTGGGGACCACATGAACCTGGAGTTAAACGCTTGCTGGGTTCTGAGCGTTCACACCGGGAGCTCGGATCAAACAAATCCGTGGCATCCTGCCAGCCAGGGTAACAGGACTTTTATGCTTAAAAACCCAGAACCTTCACACCGGAGAACCCACCCCAGAGAGAGCCGCAGCTGGCTGCTCCCTGCCGCAGCCCGCGTTGGACCCGGCCTGAGCTCAGGTTTTCACAGACCGACAGAAGGGTTCATGGCAATCGGGATTGCCACAGGGCAAAGAGCTCCAACGCTCCCAGGACCTGCGCACACGGGGCACCAAAGCTTGGGACGTTGGCTGCCGGCTCTCCGGGGCACAGTGGAAGCTGTGGGGTGCAGAGTGTTTCTGGGAATCGGGGCCTCGTTTCAGTGTCCACACGAGATCTGAGTAGCTCAGAAGTGTCTCTCTCACTGGCTGAAGTTGGCCCAACAAAAGGGATGCCCTACGTCTCTCTAATATCCAGGGAGTGGCCTGGTTACAGGCACACTGCGGGCACCCACTGGCTTCGACGCTGAGATCCTCTAGCCTGGGCCAGCAAGACGCTATCCCACACAGCCGGCCCAGGAAAAGCAGAGGGCCGCGCCCCGGCAGGCGTGAGCCCGCAGCGCCAGGGTCACCCCCTCGCTAACGTCCATGGTCTTTATGCGTCACACACGAAGACAGACAGACCCTGCTTTGCAGGCTAGCTCCCAGCCGCCTCCGGACTTTCTGCTGTATTGTTTGTTTTAACACAGAGGAGGAGCTCTGACTTGGGACCTGCTCTGCGGCCCCTTCTCGAGCCGCAGCTTGCCTGCTTCTAATCAAATTACTAGCCCGGCACGGGCCTGAAGGCTGGCAGTAATTGAATTTCTCCCGTCACAGCCTGATGTTTCTCCCCTCCAGATCCTGCCTGGGTTTTATTGTTTCTGGGCTAGGCTGCAATGCCACATTTATTTGATCTGTCACAGGGAGCCCTTTAACCCGCTGCTGTTTGCTTAAAGGCACACAGGCTCCTCTTCCTGAAACACAATTAAAAACAAATAAAGCAATCTGGGGGGGTCTCCCCCCCGCCCTGCTGTCCCCTGTGGAAAGGTTTCTGAGCGCTAGTGGGTTCCTCCCTTTGATCAGCTCCACCGAGCCAGCTTGGAAACAAGCAGGTGCTGGGGTGGAGCTGACCAGCGCTATGGACATCACCGAATTGTCTGCCCCCCGCGCGCAGTGCCGGGTGGGAGCGGATCAGATCTCCCGCCTGGGATTCTTTGCTAATTTGCAAAAGTGGCCTGAGAAAAATGGAGAAGGAGGGCCGAGAGCATGGCTTTCTTGTGGCAGGGTTATCCAGGGCCACTGCGCGGCCCACCGGGCTTTGTTATCGTAGGGTCTTTCCAGGGTGCGCGGAAGTTTGGCGTTGCAATCAGTCGCCTGCCTTGGGTTGCACGTAACAGGTGGAGACGCGGGTCATTCATGACCCCAACGCTAGGCTCAGCCCCTGGTTTGGTATCATAGGGTCGCCAACGCTGCCAGCTGTAGCCTGATTTGTTATCGCGGGGTTTTCAGCGCCGGGTTCCCACTGTTACTGTAGGGGCTGGAGGACTGGCCTATAAGCTCGGGTTTGTTATTGTAGGGTCACTCACAAGTGCCGTGCACACGGGTTGGTTAGCACAAGGCCACTCAGAAATGCTACGCACACTTGTTTGTTATTGGAGGGTCACTCGCCCGTTTGTTAGGGCTCTGGAGTCTCTCAGGGATGCTTGGCTGATGGTGTCTTTACTTCGGAGGGGACCACAGGTCCGCAGGCTGGAAACAGGCAGGAGGATAAAGGCAGGAGTCAGCCATCGGCCCCCTCTCCCAGCCCGCCGTGTGTGGGGGACGTGATCCTGTCACTCTGGGCTAGCCAATGGCTCCAGCTCCCAGCCGAACCAGCAGCAACGCAGGCAGAAGGCCCCTCAGCGTCCAAGAGATGCAGCCCCTCCTGCTTCACGAGTCTGGCCCGTGGCCACGCTAACCGGCTCTGCCCCTCGGACCTCCCCGCTCACAGGCGCAAGGTGCCCCTCCTGGATCCAGCCCCAAGGGCAAGTGAGGGCTCGGGAGCCACATGAGAAGTCAGACCATTGGTTTGGAAGAAAGCACATGCAGGGGGCTGGAGCATCCATTTCCCTCTCGCGGGGCAGAGCGGGGGGGAATTATCCACGTAGGGATCCAATGGTCTGCTTAGCAGGAGGACTAGAAAGGTGAATAACATACCACAGCTGGGCGGGTGCTCTCGCCCCACCAGTGATGCTGGCGGTGAAAAAAGCCTGACACGGGGAAAACGGAGGGCAAAAACCTGCCCCCTGCTCCTCCTAGGGCTGGTGGCACACCGTCTTTCTGCAGTCTCATGGTCTGCCTGCTCCATCCTGTTGTTACACCCAGCTTGCCCACCTGCTGAGGGCAGAGCGCCCAGAGGGGGGGACACGTGCCCACAAACAGAAGCCCCCCGGTATCCGGGAGGTTTCCGATGCCGCAGTGTAATTCACCAGCGGGGCATCGTGGGCCCGACAGAGAGGAGACATGCAGAGACATGGATCCTATTCCCCGCTCCGCTACTGACTCGCCCTGCGACCCTAAGGATAAGCCTGTCCTGCAGCCGGGAGGTGCAAGCCCCAGGCCAGGCAGACGTACATGCACTAGCTCAGTGGGATATAAACGACAGCGTGGCCGCAGCGGCGCAGGTGGTGTCTCGGCCAGTCCAATCCGGTCAGAGATCCTAGGTACGTACTCAGGTGAGCTGCTGCCCGTGTCGCGGCCTCGATCGGCGCCAGCGTGTCGGGCCACGTGAGCTGCGGTTGCACCTCCCAGCTGCAGTGTAGGCGTACCCTCAGTGGGGTACAGTGCCTCAGTTTCCCCACCTGTAAAATGGGGGGAGAATGACACTGATCCACCTCCCAGGTTTCCCTGACGTGTGTAAAACATTTAGAGTCCTTCAGAGGGCACGGTATTAGCAGAGGGGCGTCCCCAGGCGGGGAAGCAGCGTGTTACGGCAAGAGAAGGAAACGTCTAACACCAGCACCGTCAGTGAAGGGCCGTGTGTAGACTCAGCGCCCAGGGGCTGTCTCCACTGCGCACAGAGCTGCGACTGCAGCCTGTGTAGACAGACCCGAACTGGCTTTGGGCGCCAATGGCTGTACATGAACACGCTGCAGGAGGCTAACCAGGCTGGATCCACGCTGCCGCAGCCTCACTGCTGGCGAGACCTGAGTCAGCGACCTCAAAGCTAGCGATCGCTGGTGTAATCACACGCCCCGCTGCAGTGCGGACAGACCCTCAGAAACCCAGCGAGAAGAGCGTCACCACAATCTTTACTATCGTGCCAACCAATCTGCCTTCAGTACCAGGCAAAGTGGTTGAAACTATAGTAAAGGACAGAATGATCAGCCCGAGAGACAAACACGATTTGTCAGGCAAGAGCCAACATGGTTTTTGTAAAGGGAAATCATGCCTCACCAATCTACTAGATGTCTTTGAGGGGGTCAACAAGCGTGGGGACAAGAGTGATCGAGCAGATACAGGGTACTTAGATTTTCAGAAAGCCTTTGAAAAATTTTCTCACCAAAGGCTCTTAAGCAAAATAAGTGGTCATGGGATAAAAGGGAAGGTCCTCTCCTGGACCAGGAACTGGTTAAAAGACAGGAAACTAAGGGGTAGGAATAAATGGTCAGTTTTCAGAATGGAGAGCGGTAAATAGTGGTGTCCCCCAGGGATCCATATTCATACATGATCTGCTAAAAGGGGTAAACTGGGAGGTGGCAAAATTTGCAGATGGTACAAAATTACTCAAGATAGTTAGGGCCAAAACAGATTGAGAAGAGTTACAAAGGGGATCTCACAGAACTGGGTGACTGGGCAACAAAAGAGCAGATGAAATTCAGTGTTGATAACTGCAAAGTTGTGCACATTGGAAAACATAATCCCAACTCTACATATAAAATGATGGGGTCTACATTAGCTGATACCACTCCAGAAAGAGATCTTGGAGTCATTGTGGATAGTTCTCTGACAACATCTACTCAACGTGCCGTGACAGTCAAATGGTTAACAGAATATTGAGCATCATTGGAAAGGGGATAGATAACCAGACAGAAAATATCCTATTGCCTCTTTATAAATCCATGGTACGCCCACATCGTGAATACTGTGTGCAGAGCTGGTCGCTCCATCTCAAAAAAGATATATTGGCATCGAAAAAGGTTTAGAAAAGGGCAACAAAAATGGTGAGAGGTATGGAACAGCTTCCATGTGAGGAGAGAGTAATAAGAGTGGGACTTTTCAGCTTGGAAAAGAGATGACTAAGAAGGGATATGATAGAGGTCTATAAAATCATGACTGGCATTGAGAAAATAAATAAGGAAGTGTTATTTGCTCCTCATTATACAATAACTAGGGGTCACCAAATGAAATTAATAGGCAAAAAGGTTTAAAATGAACAAAAGGAAGTATTTCTTCACACAACGCATGGAAAACCTGTGGAACTCCTTGCCAGAGGATGTTGCGAAGGCCAAGACTATAATGGGGTTCAAAAAAGAACTAGGTAAGTTGATGGAGGATAGGTCCATCAATGGCTATTAGCTAGAATGAGCTGGGATGCAAAACCCTGCTCTGAAGTGTCCTTATCCTCTGTGCGGCAAAAGCTGGGAATGGGCGACAGGGGATGGGTCACTTGATGATGACCTGTTCTGTTCATTCCCTCTGAAGCACCCGGCATTAGCCACTGTCGGAAGCCAGGATACTGGGCTAGATGGACCATCGGCCTGACCCAATATTGCCATTCTAACATTCTTCTGAAATTTATCAATATTTATTTGTCTGCCAAAAATAATGTGATTGAATGGGACTCTTTCATTCGACTGTTTCTTTTCACCTCCTACCTACACTTTATCAACGTCTATCTTCTCCTCTTTACTAGGATATAGAGAATCTCTGTTAATAGCCCCTTCCCTAAGGGATGTCTCTGTCCAAACCACGTGCTCCTCTGCACCTGTCGGGTTTCCTGCAGCTCTTCGTTTAAAAACTCCTCTACAACCTTTTTTAATTTTACAAGCCAGCAATCAGGTTTTCATTTAGGTGGAGCTCATCCTTCCTGAATAGGCTCCCCCTTTCCCAAACAGTGCCCCAGTTCCTAATAAACCTAAACCCCTCCTCCCCACACCATCGTCTCATCCACGCATTGAGCCCTGCACTTAGTTTGGCCTGTCTAACTGGCCCTGTGCGTGGAACTGGAAGCATTTCAGAGAATGCTCCCATGGAGGTCCTGGCCTTCAATCTCTTACCTAGCAGCCTAAATTTGGCCTCCAGGACCTCTCCCATCCTTCCCTATGTCATTGGTACCCACCTGTACCATGAACACTGGCTTCTCCCCCGCACTACACATACGTCTGTCTAGATGTCCCAAGAGACCCACAACTTTCGCACCTGGCAGACAATTCACCCCGGTTCTCCCGGCCATCGCAAACCCAGCTATCTTTCTAATAATCAAATCCCCCATTACTAGCACCTGCCTCTTCCTAATAACTGGGGTTCCTTCCCCCCAGGAGGGGTATTCTCAGCACGAGAGGATACCTCGACATCATCTGGAGGGAGACTCCCAACCAGGGGATCGTTTCCCTCTGCTCCAGTTTGATGTTGTCCGTCCCTGAGACTTTCATCCTCCTCAACAAGAGGCTGTCAGACCGGGGGTGGGACCACTCTGTAATGCTCCTGAAAGCCTCCTCTGTGCACTTCTCTGTCTCCTTTAGCTCCTGCACATCAGCCCCTCTGGTCGCCAGAGCCCGGACTCAAACTCTGTGGGCCAGGAACGTCCTGCACCAAATGCGTGTGCCACCCGCCCAGAAGGCAGGTAACCAGACACGCTGCGTCCTGTGCAATAGGCTGGACAGCTCCCAGCCTGCAGCTGGACTTCTGCCTGCTGTTTGTTTTACTCTTGTATGGGTTTTGGTTTGTCTGTTCTTTTGTGTTTGGGGGGAGACTCGGGGGGCGGAACTGATCACCATTCCCTGTAGAACAGCCTGGAACATATTCGGAGACCGTGAGCAGGTCCCCTTCTGCCTCAGCCTTTTCTGAACACTAAATATGTCCAGTATTTTTAACCTTTCCTCACAGGTCAGGGTTTCTAAACCTTTGATCATCTTGCAGTTCTCCTCTGGACTGTCTCTGGTTTGTCCACCTCCTTCCTGAAGTGTGGCACCCCGGAACTGGATGCAGAATTGCAGCTGAGGTCTCACCAGTGCTGCGTAGAGCGGGACACTTACCTGCTATGCTTTACATGAGACATGCCTGTTAATCCACCCCAGGATCACATTAGCCTTTTGTGCAACTCCACCACATTGCTGGCTCATGTTCAATTTGTGATCCATTACAAACCCCAGCTCATTTGCAGCAGGACTCCCCCTACCCAGTTTGCAGCTGTGCATTTGATTTTTCCTTCCTAACGGAGTACTTTGCACTGGTCTTCAGTGACATTCACCCGGTTGATTTCAGACCCGTTCTCCAATTTGTCAGAGTTGTTCCCAAAGTGCTGGCAACCCCTCCCAGCTTCGTATGAGCCGCACATTGTACAAGCGCACTCCCCGCGCCATTATCCAAGTCATTAATGAAAACATGGACATGCATCAGACTCAGGACAGGCCCTGAAAGACTAAATACATCCCCCTAGTGTGCCAGCAACCCACTGATAACTACTCTTAAAATACAGGCTTTCAACTAGTAATTTAATCTAAACTCCATTTCCCTAGTTTGCTTATGAGAAAGTCACAGGGGACTGTCACACACCTTACTAAAATCAAGATCTCATATCTGCTGCTTCCCGTGTCCACTAGGCCATTCACTCTGTCAAAGGAGGAAGTAAGGTAGGTTTGGCATGATTTGTTCTTGACAAATCCACACTGGCTATTTCCTAGAACCCTATTACTCTCTAGAGGCTTACACTTGGCTAGTTTAATAATTTGTCCCCGTATCTTTCCAGGTACCAAAGTTAGATTCACTGGTTTATAATCTTCTGGGTCCTCCGATCTCTCTTTTAAAGATGGGTACTAAGTCTGCCCTTCTCAGATCCTCTGGGATCTCACCTTTCCTCCGTGAGCTCTCAAAAATAATTGCTAACGGTTCTGAGATTTCTTCCACTAGTTCCGTAAGTGCCCTAGGATAAATTTCCTAGGGTCCTGCAAACTTCAATACCTCTAACATATCTCAATAGTCTTTAACCTGTTCTTTCCCTATTTTGACTTTCGATCTTTCCTCCTTGTTGTTAATATTAATTGTGTCAACGAGCTGGTCACAATCTGTCATTTTAGTGAAGCCTGAAAGCAAAATAGGCATTGAACATGTCCCCCTTCTTGATGGCATCAATTATTAGCTCTCCTTCCC
>ML675720.1:1754674-1773799 GCA_007922155.1 Mesoclemmys tuberculata | reverse complement strand
AAGGAATCCATTTTGAGGCACTTGGAAGAGAGGAAGGTGATCAGGAGCAGTCAACATGGATTCACCAAGGGCAAGTCATGCCTGACCAGCCTGATGGCCCTCTACAAAGAGAGGACCGGATCTGTGGCTGTGGGGAAAGCGGTGGACGTGACAGCCCTTGATTTTAGCGCCATACACAAAAAATGTGTGTCATGGTCTCTCACAGTGTTCTTAACAGCAAGTTAAAGAAGTATGGGTTGGAAGAATGGACTATAAGATGGACCGAGACCTGGCTAGATCATCAGGCTTAACGGGTACTGATCAACGGCTTGATGTCTAGTTGGCAGCCAGTAACAGGTGGAGTGCCCCAGGGGTCGGTCGTGGGGCCAGTTTTGTTCAACATCTTCATTAATGGTCTGGGGGATGGGGTGGATTGCACCCTCAGCAAGTTTGCAGATGACGCTAAACTGGGGGAGTGGTAGATACCCTGGAGGGCAGGGATAGGATACAGAGAGACCTAGACAACTTGGAGGATTGGGCCCCCCCCCCAAAAAAATATCTGATGAGGTTCAACAAGGACAAGTGCAGAGTCCTGCACTTAGGATGGAAGAATCCCATGCACGGCTACAGACTGGGGACCGACGGGCTAGGCAGCAGTTCTGCAGAAAAGGACCTGGGGGTTACAGTGGATAAGAAGCTGGATATGAGTCAGCAGTGTGCCCTGGTTGCCAAGAAGGCTAACGGCATATTGGGCTGCATTAGTAGGAGCATTGCCAGCAAATCGAGGGAAGTGATTATTCCCCTCTATTCGGCATCCGTGTCAGATCTGATCAGGATCAGACGCTGAGATTCAAGCGTGCACTTATCTGTACAGTGCAGGGGTCCTTGGCTCCTGGACAGACTCTGCTATTGAAACTAGCTGCTTCTCACACCACATTGTCCCATCGCCCAGGACCCGTCTTGTCTGGTAACCCTCCAACATTATAGCTACTCTGGCTACAGGCTCCCCAGGTTACCTGAGTGGTTTTGCTGGTTTCCTGTAGCCCTACTCCTTTTGAAATCAACCTAAGCAGCTACCCCATCTCTTGGTGCTGCCTTCTACCTATCTTGCACCATTTCTTAGCACTGGGTACGCAGAACTGTTGATTTGTTTTATAGTCAGTTTTTAAGGCCTCAATCTATTCCATGCCAGGTACTTATGTGGCCTCCATTATTGCGGTAGCCGAGCACCTTGTATTTATCCTTCCAACACTCGTGAGGAAAGGAAGTGGGGAATTACAGATGGGAAAACGAGGCACAAGGACACTAAGGAACTTGCCCAAGGTCACTCAAGGGGTCTGTGGCAGAACAAAGAATTCAGTTCAGCATTCCCAAATCCCAGGCCAGTGCCTTAACCACTGGATTACCCTTCTCTATTCAGAGTCTTATCCTGCACCCGTCCGTGTGGTATCTGCGTATATCTGTGACACCTGGTTTGTTATTCCTTGCGTGCCCAAGATTCCTGTTTAAATCTATGAGGATCAGACCCCAAGTCATTTATTTGAAGGGCTTTTCTTCAGTGTTACTTTCATTTTATACTCAAATTAATGATCTACAATTACACAGCATCTTTCACTTGGTAGGATTGCAAAGAGCTTTACAGACTGTAAATATCAAAAAGGATTCTTCACCCACCACAAAACACAGCCAGATTATAACAGCAACTGGTTTAGAAGCAGCACTGAAGAACTCTGTATCCTACTGGAAGCCACAGCTAACCCCCAATTCTTGCAAATCGTGCAACAGGATCTTTTAGCATACATGACTGTTTCACTTCTTTGAAGCAAGGATTAAGTCACCGTTGCGAACTGTTCAATGGGGCTAATGCTATAGACACCAAAGAAAATGACTGCACTGATTTGAACGCACACATCTGAGAGCCTGTTAGGTTTGCAGAGCGGGACATCCAGCACACAAGTGGTTGTTACTGCAGAAATGCTGTGGGAATGGTGACAACTCTAACGAGTTAAACCTTCTGCAGAGGGAGGACCTTACAATCGCTCAGGGAACAAATCTAATTTTTACTTGTAACAGACAATGCATCTTTCAATTTGTCTGGCTCAGAGAACTTTGCTCTGAGCTCTGACATGGCAGACAGCTAAGACGTTTAGGTTAACCCTGAGATATTTAATATTTTCCAGAAAGCGGACCTGAAGAGCAGAGACAATCTAGCCAGCATCAGAGAAATGGAAGCGTGAGGAACAGCATCAGCATTCAGCGATTGGGTTTACGCCATGATCTCACAAGGCCGGGACCGAAAGACGGAAGTTCGTCTCTGTCATTCACGGCTCTCATTTGAAAGCAGGCAATGGAGGGGTTTCACAGACAGGTAAGTTACCTTAGAGTCCACCATCACACCACTTGCTGCAGTTCATAAGGAAGGGGAAATCCCCATTTCCTTCCTACCAGTCCCACCGTTCTTAGGAAGCAGAACACCATATGCTGGTTTTTAATTTACTGAAATAAATTAGAGGATCTGGCTGAAGCCTATGGGGCTGGGGGGTACATGGTGACTCTGCAAACCACACTGTCACACAGCTAAGTATCTGACGAGGCTCTTCTTGGCTGCAAAGCCATCCCCAAACATTCTGCAGTGCTGGCTCTGCATACACCCGTTTGTGCTAAAAAATTCTTACTCACGACTGCTTGTCTGACTTGGAATCTGTTAACTTCCTCCTTGAAACCCTCTACGTGCTTCCTTCGACTCAAAGAGTTTCCATACGGCAATATACCTACCCCTCCACGTCCTTCAGGTAAACTGACTGGCAACAGTGTCCCCCTGGGACAATAGCTAGACTTCTAGCCTGCCATGGAGATGGAAGTCTCCGACCCTGACTCAATGCAGACAAAGGAGAGTTAGCCTGCAGTCTTCCTGCCTAAGAGTTAATAACAAAACCAAGAGTGCTGCCCTCTTCAACCCCCCCCCTCCAGTTCAGGGGGCTGGGATCCACCACCATTGTCCTTATTCACTGATGGGCCATGTTCCAAATTCCATGTCTCGTGGTTATTTTATTGATGATCAGTACAACCAGAAACGTGCAGCCATCAGCCATTTTAGCTGAGCGTGGTGTGTGAGGTATTCCCCATGGCTATAAGATAAAGGACATTTCGTCAGGGTTCAGGGGAGCCTGGATGTCCAGTTTTCGGCTTTTGCTGCCTTTCTCGACTATCTCCAGCCGTAGCGTCGGGGCCTTCTTCTCCTCCTCCTCGATTGAGGAGCTGTCCTTCGTTTTCAGCAGCTGTTTGTCTGAATCGTCCACCGTGATTCGCAAGGTGCAGCCTCTCGGCAGAAGGTCCTGCTCGTAGGCGGCAGCTAACTGGTTCACAACACGACGCTCCACCTGTGGGAAGAAACACACCTGCCTTTAGAAAACCTCCCGCCCTTTTACATCGGCCTAGTAGGGAACAACCTGGTGCCTGCAGAGGACACAGCAGATGACATCTAATGGGTCTCTCCCATCTCTACCTCCTAGGATCAGGGCCAACCTGTGCTCCCTGTGCTGGAGTTGGGGGAAGTGAACAAGCACTGTTTTTCTGGGTGAATGCAGTACACGCACAGAGCACCAAATGGCGGCGGCTGCTTCTGACCCGCTTATACATGGAACCCTTCAACAAACTCCTCTTTTTTCTGACTTTAACTGGTGTCAGATTAAACACAAATGCAAGCTAGAGTGAGGGGTGTGTGTGTGTGTGCCTTCAAAATATGTTAGTCACTATTTTCTCGCCTTCAGACTCATGGTCACTCACAGCTTCTCCTCATAGGAAGGGTGCAGCCATTAATCCCAGTAAAGAGTTGACTGACTCTCTCCAGCCTTGGCAAAGCCGATCATCTGTAACATGCGTGGCTTGTCCAGGACGCAGGCTGACGTACAAGGGGAAATCTGAGCAGCTGGGTGCAGAATGCGGCTGGATAGGGCAAGGTAGCACCTCTTGCCATCATGCCTTACCTCGTGTTTAATAGACCGGGCGCCATAGTGCAAATTGTAGCCATCTGCCAGTACATCCATAACCTCCCTGTCCCATTGCAAAGTGATGTTGTGTCTCACTTTGGCCTGCAGGATGGGAAAAGGACAGCATGTTACCCAGCTCCCCGATTGGCCCCAATTGCTCTCCTGCTCTGTGACATGATTATCTGGAGGCCAAGTCCACACTGAGCAGGGACCATCAGCATGGATGGATGCTGAGGTTACCACCCAGCCGAAGCTCTATTGAGAGAAAACGGAAACTGTAGGTCATGGGCATCTGCCTGGCCTGGAGGGTCCTGAGCCACACAGGTGTATAATGTCACTTTCCAGGTCCCCCTGCTCTCATAGTCCACACCCACGCTCCCAGCTGACTGCCCACTCATCCCCACATGCCCTTGCAGCTCAGTTCCATGTGCAAGTGGAGCAGCACGTGACTCTAGCAAGATCCAGGAAGCACACGATGCTTTAGGGAACCTAGGCTGCTCTGCTCCAACATGGCGTGGAAGAGAGAGGAGTCAGCCCTGTGAACGAGGCCCCTTTGACACAAGACGGTTGGTTATAGGACACAAGTCTGGTTAGGATCCCCCCTCTGTGTACGTGAAGGGAAAGTGAACCCCAAAGCAACACAAGTAGCAATGGTTTGTGGTTTTACCCTCTTGGCCCAAAAGCTCAGCTCCTTGCTGACGAGCTGGATGAGCTCCGAGTGACAAAAGGGGAGAAAATAAACTATCTCGTTGATCCTTCCCAGAAATTCATCTCTTCGGAAGTGAGCCTGCAGACAACAAAGGGCGAAGGTCAGCAGCAGCAGGCTGGAAATCCAGCCAGGACAATCTAACCAGGACACTCTGGGTAGCCACCGGCATTACAAGAGGAGATCCCCAGAAGATCACTCCTGCCTCCGGGCTGCTCTCCACACTGCCTAACATAACACAATTTGCAGCTAACAACCACTATGCCAAGTGCATGCACCAGAAATCCACGCGGCCAAATCCCTGCTTTCGAGAGCGTCTCATGCACTGAGGTGCTAGGTGAGGAATTAATAGGTCTGGAACTCACTTGTGTCACTGTGCAAGCCACCGAGTCCCAATTTTTCCTAAGTGCCCACTGATGTGGGGTGCCTCAATTTTGGAGGGTTTGATCTGAGACTCCTGCACCACAGCTCCAGCTGACGTCAACAAGAACGGTGGGTTCTTCCAACCTGAAGCTCTGAGCGTCTCAAGATGGGTGCCGAAAAACTGAGACACCCAAAATTAGAGGAACCTTATAAATATTAGCCCAAAGCTCTCTGGTCCTATTTTCTTGGGCTTTAAACAATATTGATCAATCTCACGTGTGGGTTGTGGGGGTTCATTCAGGTTTGTATAGTGATCTGAAGATTTAATACACCATGTTACTGTTAAGTGCCGTTATTAACAGTAGATTGATATGGCACAGGGCAGGGCATCTGCTTACAACCAGTGAAACTTCCAGTGTGCGCTAGGAGCCATGGAAAATGGTCTCTATTTAAAACTAGACAGAAGCACTGAAGAATACACTCTAGGGAGCAGTCCTGTACTGTCTGGGAATATCGGGATGGACTAGATGCCTTAAAACAGCTCTCATCGCTAACTTCTGTGATACGACGCTACTTTGGTTGACAAGAGGTGATCCGGTTCGAAGCCTACACATGAAGCGTGCCATCTGCAGGGAAGGTAAAGCTCCTCGTTTGTGTTGGAAGTGGAAGTCCAGCAGCACGCAGAGTTGCCTTAGAAACTTCTTGAGGAAACTTAATAGCAAATGGGCAGAAGCTAAGCTCCAGAATTTGTCACTGTGACACATTACATGTGTTTTTATATATATATTTTCTGAACATGTCAATTCTGTGCACGGCCCTTATGCTGGTGATTGAATACTGGGCTGTAATTCAATTGGGAGTTCTGCTGCCATCCATAAACCTGCTCACATATGCTCACTGCTTATGGCAGCAGCAGCGCCTCCCCCGACGAGTTAACCCCTTCGCACTGGGAGCTGCGTGCATGAGAGAGACGGTGTCTGAACATGTGTGTGGGACACTGTATGATTGAGGGTACCGTTACTGCTGCCTTACATGGCACTGGGCGCAGGGCTCGGCTCTGCAATTTGTCCTTGTCCACCCTGGGAACAGAACCACTAGCGCCCCAGTCTGTTTAAAGGCAGCTGCTGTAGTGGTGCTCTAGCAGGTTTCCCTGACGCGTGAGGACAGGGGTTATTTGTCTTAGATCTGGGCAGAAAACCACGCAATGTCGGCCAGCTGGAGTGGGCGGGAGTACCCTGTGTCCACTGAATCAAGTTTAATCTTTAAGGCTTACATCACTGACTTGGTTTCTTATCATATCTCTCCCTTTGCTAGCGATGCCACCCCTGATGCTCCCATTTGCCCTCTTCTCCCACAATCATCTCCATGCCTTGCCCTATGCCTCCTCCCTCCGTGCATGGACTGCCTGCTCTGTACCCGTGGGCCAAGCCTCCAGTCCTCCTCCACTCCCACTCCCCCATACTCAGACCCTGCCTCTGCAACGCTCACAAGAAAGGAGACTGCAGAACTAGGAACAATCAAAGCTCCTTGCCATTCGCTCCTCTGAGCCTCGTGAAGGAGCATTTAACAGCGGGCCAGGGAGGCTTGGGGAGGGAAGGACTTCTCTGTGTTTGCTCCACGGACTGGCAGAGATGAGACAATCATTCTTGTCTGTTCTGGGGACTGGCACAGCTGTGGCATAACTCAGGCAGCCCAGCCCATCCTCAGCTGCGTGGGCAGCAGCACCACCCAGAATCCACACGACATTATATGCTTTAGCCCCAGCCTCTCCCACTGTTGGCAGCCCTGCACTGGGAGCTGATGAGCGAGACAGCTACGGCAGGCTTGTGCCGTGCCTGCACTGGGGGAATTCTCTTCTGCCCAACTAACAGGCTTTTCTGGTCCCCTTGCTCTACTGCAGCAGCAGAGAGAGGCCAAGCTGGGCCTGGGATGGTGGAGAACCCTAAATTATCGTAACCCTTGTCCTTCCCTTCCCATGCTGCCCGCTAGATGGTAAGCTGTCCAGGCAGAGACTGCACACCTAGAACACTTTTGGGTGATCGGAAATAAATAGCGACACTGGCCCAAGGATAAGCAAACCCTCTGTACCTTTAAGATTGGGCGAATAACATTTTCCTTGAATTGCTTAGAGATGGTTATCTTGTCAGTCATCTGGACATCATCTGAAAGGAGACAAAGTCACACAGTGTATGAACGTCTAAGGCAGGGCACAGGATGCTCTTCATGGCTCATAGCCCCCTGGAGGAACGAACGGACACCGCGCTTTGCACAGGAGGGAGGACCTGGGCAGGAATGGAAGATTGAGGCTTATTGGAAATGCTGTAAAAAAGACCCAGGAAGTCCTTATATAAGTATGGGCCTGCACTGCCACAGGGGACGTACAAGCACTACACAGCATGGTTTACTGCAGCTGCCTTTGGCCATAACTGGCATCTGCCACAACCGTTACTTGAGATCAAAGCCCACCGGCTTCTCAAGGAAAAAGCAGGTTAAAGAATTAGTGGGATACATGCATGGAAGGAAGCTTCCTCTTTATACCCCTGCTGACCTTCTGCTCCATGGGCTCCCCCAGGCTTGCTGAATACACCACAGCAAATGGCCTCACTTTACCCTGGGTAGCTCTGCTCGTTTCTCTATGGAGATCTCATAGCCCGGGGACCCATGGACCCATTCCGTGCAGCTGCCTGGACCAGAGGAGACTACAGTCACTGATAATGCTCCATTCGCATGGGACCCTCGGTACCTGCTCACTCTCACATCCCAGACAGATCTCAGTTCATCTCTGTAAGGAGACCTCTTAGATAACAAAGGACCTGGCCTGGCCTCCATAGATTATCTATGGATTGTGGATCAAATGTCATGACCGATGCTGATTACATTACATATAAAGTACACAGCCATCCAGTGTTGTTATATTTATGGCTGTCACACCTTATCAGGCAGACATGAAGACATGTTATGCACTAGTTTCAGAGCCCTGCATTTTTAAAATCTCTTTAGCAAACAGCAAAACTTGCACTTAGCAATTAGCTGTTTATGGCCTAAAAATCTCTCCTCTCTCTTGTCTGTGCCTCATCATTTCTCTCTCCCTCTGCAATTAGTTTACTATATTAGTTAATGCAGCACTGTTTGTTGAGCTATTTCTGAAAGCATGCCAATGGCGAGCTCTTTCAAAAGTCCCATCTTATACAATCTAAGAGCCAGCTCCTGAAAGCCTTGCCCATCCGGGTAGGACCACTGACTTCCATTATTCATGTAAAGCTGTGGCAGACAGGGCCCTAAAGCCGCACTGTTCTGCAATTAGTGTCCAGGGACAACTGATCATGTTGGTTTTCAGTTACAAATCTCCCAATGGCGCAGGCCCTTCGCGATCACCTCTTTCCCCATGTGATAACAGGGCAGCAGAAGTTAGCTGAGGTGCTCGAGCTAATGGATTTGTAGTTTAAATGGGAGGTGTTCTCTATGAGGCCCCTGAATTCCCCGCTTACTGTGACAGAGTCCAAATGCATTAATGCCTGGATAGTTTCCCAGTGGAGGACTCACTGGGTAGGAGAGGGTGAGCAGTGATGGGGAGAGAATCAGGGTGAGTGAGATGGGAGGGTCTTTAGATACAGGTATGGGACCACTTTGAACTTTTATGAATTTGATAGTAAAATGTGGCACATAAGCCTAGAGCAGGCGATACAAGGGGGATTTTAAATGCATAACAAAGAATTTGGCATGGTTATCTAGGGAGATGGTGGAATCTCCTTCATTAGAGGTTTTCAAGGCCTGGCTTCACAAAGCCCTGGCTGGGATGATTTAGTCAGGGTTGGTCCTGCTTTGAGCAGGGGGCTGGATTAGAAACCTCCTGAGGTCCCTTCCAACCCTCATCTTCTATGATTCTATGGTGTTCTTCCACTCCATAGGTCCTGTGTAAGATGAAGGTTGAACAAAGCAGAGCAAACCTCTCCACACACTGCTTCTTCATGTGTACCACTTGCTGCTTTCATAGAGAGATGGAAAGATACTGTTGAAGCAGCTCTTTCTTCTAGTTATCCATGTGCTTATACGGAGCTCACCATCACAATATTCAAGCACCTCTCAAAGTGGAGAACTCAACAAATCACAGGGAGGCAGATGAAAATGCACTGCAGCCAGACTTTAGAGTCCAAAATACATTTTCCAGCACTCTTGCTCGCCATACAGTGCTGCAACCTCAGCAAACTGCTAATCTCCCAGAAATTAAAATTCAATTCTTTTCTCATTTAGAAGGCAGCACTTGGCATTTTAAAATGTTAATCTTGAAAGTTCAGCTGCAAATGTGCCTTGCTCTTTACCTATTTTGACTGAAGATCAAAGGTTCTGTAAAAAGGAAGCTCTGCCACCCACCACTCAGGATAAAAGATGAAACAGAGAGAGAGGAACTGAGGAATAAATATGGCCAGCACTAAGAATTAAAGTTTTTGGTTTCACAAAATTGTGAGTTGTGGGGTTGTAGCTCCACACCAGAGGTTTAGCAGATCATTCAGAAGAAACTCTCAGGACATTGCCCCTAAATTTCTCAGTTAGGTGAAGTTCTTGTTGGAACAACCATCTGTAGTGATGCTGTAGAGGTGTGACAAAAGCAGCCACTTCTCCAGTAATCTTCTCACATAGGTAGCAAGCCCTGGGAACAAACAACCACTGCCTTAATTCCCAGCCCACACTAGAGATGACAGTCGTCAGGCAGCTGGTGTGCTGAAACCACTACCTATCATGCTAACCCATATTGGTTCATTGTTACCTTTTACTCCCTTGCCAGTCTGTCTGTAGCCATTGGTTGTCTCTTGTCTTATGCTCAGATTGTCAGGTCTTTGGGACCGTCTTTTTGTTTTGTGTTTGTACAGCGCTTGGCACAATAGGAGCCTGGTTTGTGACTGGCATTCTGAGGTGCCCTGATGATAAATACCAACAATTAAAGACTGGGAGCAGGAGAGGACTAAGGTGTACATTTGAATTCTCAGCTCCTCCTATTACTTATAAATATGGTTTATCTGAATTGTTAAAAGATGCAACCTATTAAGCACCCTATGCTCATGTTCAATAAGAGAAGGTTACTTAGCTGTAATTTTGCTTCTTTGAAGCTCATCTCACAGGATTCTTGCTTGTGGGTCTGACACTTCCGGCATGAGACAAGATAGAATTTCTCTAGCTCCAAAGTTTTTGGCACTCAGAGGCAAGAAAGGGTCAAGTAAAAGGCCTTGCTCTGTGTTCGTCAGTCACACATCACCATCACAGACTCTAGAACCTTCTGGCCAGTTCAAGAATTGTGTGGGAAGCAAGAGGGCCTCAAAAACTAAGCCAACTAGAAATTGTACTAAAAAATGGACAAAGAAATCCAATTTCTGTAGTATAAGAAAAATTCTAAATAAAGTATGATCCTCTCAAGAGCAGGGTCATCAGTCTCAGAGGAGAGATGGGTGGGTTGGTGAAGGGAAATCCTCTGAGATATTTGCCATGTGGCAGAATTACATGTCAGTTATTTCCCCTTCTTTAAAGATACCATCTGTACAAGAATCTCACTCCTGGAAAGGAAGGAATTTGAGGAATCCTCCGTCCAGTTCTGGGGTTCACAATTCAAGAAGGATGTTGACAAATTGGAGAGGGTTCAGAGAAGAGCCACAAGAATGACTATGGATTAGAAAACACGCTTTATAGTGACAGATTCAAGGAGCTCAGTCTATTTATCTTAACAAGAGAAGGCGAAGGGGTGACTTGATTATAGTCTATATGGATCTACATGGGGAACAAATATTTAACAGGGGTACTTCAATTTAGCAGAGAAAGGTCTAACACCATCCAATGGCTGGATGTTGATGGTAAACAAATAAGGCATACGTTTTTAGTGGTGAGAGTAATTAACCATTGGGATAATGTACAGAAGGTCAGACTGGATAAGCACAGTGGTCCCTTCTGGCCTTGGAATCTCTGAATCTCTGGGGAGATCTCAACATACAGAAACAATGATAAGACATGGCGACAGGCAGTGTTGAGAAATAAGGCAAATGGCCAGGAAAGTTGGACGGAGCAGTAAGATACCTCTCCACTCAAGATGATTAAGAGACATAGACGGCCAGACCCTCAAGGAGCCTTAACTAAAAAGACTTTATAGAACTGGCCAATTCAAATAAGAGACATCATAAAAGAAAAAAAGTCCAGTTGGTGCAGGTGCGTAGCCACCTCTCCTTTAATAACAGGCTGATGGAGAACATGAACCAGGACGCTTCTCCAGATGCCAAATCTGAGCAACAGAGCGCGGCCTGGACTCAGTGACTCAGGAGGTTCCTTCCAGTCCTAACTTCACAAATGTAATTAGGGAAGATCAGGTGGCTCCCTTGCATGTCCTGCACTGAAGCATCCCTGAGGCTGACAACCAGCGCTGCTCTACCTCAAAGAGCACAATCAACAGCATGTGCCAGCGGCAGGCCCCCCAGCTCACCTGAGAAAGAACTGACACCTATTTAGTGCCAGAAATGCCTACTGAGTTGGACAACTGGACAGACTTCAGTCTCTTCAGGTAGAAGCTCCAGGGGCTTTTAACGTTGAGCTTGAGCAGAGGGATCTCAATGGGATGAACATGTGGCTGAGGATAAAATGCTGGCAGGATGATTGGCTCATGAAGGTGGAATTCCATCGCCATCTTAGGAAGGAAGGTGGGGTGACTCCACCTTTGCAGAACCTGGTAGAAGGGGGATCAGTCTGAAGCATGTTCACTCAATGAGCTGAAGTTGCTGCACCAGGAAGATCACCTTCCGCATAACGTGAGCTCAGGGGTTCTGAGTGGCTCAAAGGCTTTGTCCGTATTAATGTTAACATCCCACAGCACAGGGGCTCTGGAATCAGGGTCTCAAATGACCAGCAAGAACCTGATGACAAGGAGCTGCAGAAATTCTGATCTCTCTTCAACTCATTCAGGTAGGGGAACACGTGCAATGGGTGAGACCCCTTGAAGAAAGGATGCCCTGAGTGTTAAAGCGACACTGAAACAAACAATCCCCCAACATGACCGTTCAGACAGTGCAGGGACAAAAGGCAAAACAAAAACACATTCACAGCTGAGAAAGGGCTCCTGGACAAACACTGATGGAGAAGCCAAGGCTTTAGCATGGTGACAACATAACCTGAAGTGTTGGAGGATGACAGGATGAAGAAACCATAGCAGGTATTTTATCGAAAGCCTACTGGAGGCTTTGGATATGGTGCCTCATGTATGGCTAAAGTAGAAATGAGGTGGCAACATTTACCAGTTCCCGGTTTTGAGGAAGAAGGAACTAGCTGGAAGGTCCACGTGGCTAGGGTAGTAGAAGCTGGTGGTTCATGACTAACCAGCGCTGGAAGGTTCCCACCAGTAAGGGCTCTGTGGCTTATGAGGGGAAGCACAGGACTCCACAATGCAGGGATGTGCAGAGGCCATTTTATGAAAAACGTTCCTTAGACTAGACAGACTATGAAGCAGAGGTTGGTACCTAGGTTTTCGGCGATCCTGTTCCTGCTCATTTCCAGGGCCTCTTGTCTGAGCTGCAGGGCATGCTGGGCTATCTCATCGCTTGCCACATTGGAGGTCATGATGAAAATGGCATCCTTGCAGTCAATGGTCTTTCCCTTCCCGTCCGTCAGCCTGCCCTTCAACAACACCAAACAACCAAAGTGCATCAACGGAGCTGGTCTGCTATGGCATTGCATGAGACGGTCAAAACCATGGGGGACATTTCAAATATGAGAGTGCCAAGCCCATCCTGCCAAGGGGAAGAGATTTCTAACACTGCTTAAAGGCAGCTTGGACTAGTGTCCTGTATGACTGTGGGCATATCACTTAAAAACTGCTCGGTGCTATGGTGGTAACAGCGTGAAAAGTTCCGGAGGGGTCGCTGGGTTAGTCTGTATACAGCAAAAACAACGAGAGTCCAGTAGCACCTTACAGACTAACACATTTCTGCGGGCATAAGCTTTCGTGGGCTGCAACCCACTTGCATCTGACAAAGTGGGTTGCAGCCCACAAAAGCTTATGCCTGCAGAAATTTGTAAGTCTTTAAGGTGTGTGGCAAACGGCCGGCTTCTCCCTAGTGGGTCTCGCACTTTTGCCTCTCGTAGTGAGGCAGGGCGTCGCTGGTTACCCCGTCTTCCCAGGAAGGGGGGTAGAGACCCAGGCCCGCCCACTCCTCTGGGTCCCAGCCCAGGGGCCCTCCGAGTAGCAGCTATGTGCTGCTGGCACCTTACTTCCAGCTGCAGGCTTTTCCCCTGGGCCACTCTCCCCATCTTTCTGGCTTCTTGAGCCCAGTACCTTCCTCAGGACTCCACCTCTCTCCCACACACCACTATACTCCGTACTGTACTCCTGCACGACTCCACACACCACCGTACTCGTTCTGTTCTCCTCCACTTCACACCCTCCTCTGCTCACCACACACCTACTCCTTCCACTCCACCCTGTCTCTCAGGAGTAGAGGGTTTTTATCAGGCACCTGGGTGGGGCCTTAATTGGTGTCAGCTGACACTAATTACCTTCTAGTGACTCTGGCTAGTCTATAGGGAATAAAGCCCGGATCATTCTAGCACTTACATAGCGCCCTTCTAGAACTTTGCCAGTGCCCTCTGCCCTTGCTAGACCACAGGTGCTACAGGACTCTTGTTTTTTTTGGTAGTAACATAGGTACCCTTGCACCCTTCTCGGGGTCAGAGGAAGCGGGTTAATGGACCGGTGTTTATAAAGTGCTTTCAGATCGGCGGGCAAAGGCACAATTCAGAAGTGCAAAGTGTTATTATTGTTACAACAAGCAACCCAAAAATAAATACCCTTGTAGTAGGGGCCAAGCCACAGATGGTCAGGAAAACGTCAACTGAAAATGAACATCATTGTTCTAGACAAGGGGGGGTGTTACCCTGCTGTCTGTGGACACTAAGGGAATGAGTTGTTAGACTGACAGTGCAACTGCACTATGCAATAAAGAGCAATCTATAGTACAGCGGGATCCTGCAGACCGATCAAACCAGGGATCAGAACTGCAAGTGTTGTGCGACAGCTCACGCGGTGTATTAACCGGAGGGGATAGCAGCAGGTGATGGTGTCCTGCACAGGGGGTGATGGCCACCACTGTACACACCGCTCTCCTCTGCATCATTGTTCCTCCTATAATACTAAAGTAGGAACCTTTCAAAAATACTAACTGTCTTTAGTAATAACAAAAAGAGAAAAAAGAATGAGGTCCCAAGGCAGTTTGCCCCCACCTCCCACTATGTATACAACAGCAGATACCCCGCACAACGGCACAAATCCTTGCTGGGTGCTTGCTATTAACATTTAGGTTATGGCCCCTGTCAAGCATGTGGTGCAGGAATTGATTTCACATTCAGCTGCTGCCGTGATGATCTATGCAAGAAAAAATTGTGTTATTAATCCTTAAAAGAAAAAAGAAAGGGCGGGGGGAATTTGGAGTTTGTTTGCTTCTGAGGACTGACTGGGGCTTCAAAACCCTCCCACGATAAGTTGTACACTCCCTCTACCATGCAGGAGCACGTAGAACGATTGTATGGCTCCATCTCTAGGCACTAAGCTGACTCACTGAGTCAGGGCATTTATCTCTGTCCTCCATCAGTGTGTACAGGTGCAGTGATAACTTCCAAAGACAGACAAGGAGTAGAGATTTCCCTTGAAGAGCAAACAGGAAACATGCCAGGCAATCAGGACTCCAGAGTCCATGATTCCTGCCAGTATCCCCTCTCTCAATATTGCTAGGGCCAGATGAGTGTGCATGTGTAGGGAGTAAAGCCGTAGGACATGCTATCACAGTCTGAGAACTCATATCCATACCCAGGCTGAATTAGAAAGTAGACAAGCCCTTAATGAGAAATAACATAATAAGACATTGATGGAGTTATCTACTAGATAAGTAGCTAGGTCAGACTCCACAGGCTCCCAAGTCCCCTTTCAGTCCATAGTATGGGATATATTAATTTGGGCCTGCTAGAGAGAGGTGTTATTTATGTTAAAGGGGAACAGCCCGATTGCTCAGCGTCTGCACATTAAAACAGGAAGAACACTCCTATTTCACGCTTTGTGTTTTCTGCAATGGACAGGAGACTGTGTACCTTCTTCTGCATTTTAGTATTGATTTCTTGTCTCATGGCAGCTCCCTTTCTTGGTAAGATCTAACCAGATATTATAATTATTCATTATCCTGCTCAACTCTGTGCAGTAGCACTCCTCTTAATTTCTGATCACCCACGAAAATAATCTTTTCCTGTAACTGGAGGTGTAATCTAGACCACTAGACCTCTGCACTGTGCTGTTTACCAGGGTTAAGTCTTTGGAAAGGCAAGTGTGGTACATGAAAGACAGGTTGGTACAATGGATAAGACAGCAGTTTGTCGTACTAGACAGCTATGTTCTGGGCCTACAGTGACCTTGTAATAAGCTCTTTCCTAATTTGTCTCATAAATGATCTGTAAAAGGGGGGTAAACAGTGAGGTAGCACAGTTTGCAGATGATACACAATTACTCAAGATAGTTAAGTCCAAAGCAGACTGCAAAGAATTACAAAGGGAGCTCACTAAACTGGGTGACTGTGCAACAAAATGTATCTGACGAAGTGGGTTGCAGCCCACGAAAGCTTATACCCGCAGAAATTTGTTAGTCTCTAAAGTGCTACAGGACTCCCATTGTTTTTGCTGTATACAGACTAACACGGCTATCCCTCTGAAAACGGCAGATGAAATGTCAGCGTTGACAAATGCAAAGTAATGCACACTGGAAACATAATCCCAACTCTACATATAAAATGATGGGGTCTAAATTAGCTGTTACCAATTAAGAAAGAGATCTTGGAGTAATTGTGGCTAGTGCTCTGAAAACATCCACTCAATGTGCAGCGGCAGTCAAAAGAGTTAACAGAATGTTGGGAATCATTAGGAAAGGGATAGACAGTAAGACAGGAAAGATCATATTGCCTCTATATAAATCCATGGTGCAGCCACATCTTGAATACTACAGATCTGGTTGCCTCATCTCAAAAAAAGATATATTAGAATTGTGAAAGGAACAGACAAGGGCAACAAAATGATTAAGGGTTGACAACACCTTCCATATGAGGAGAGATTAAAAGGACTGGAACTATTCAGCATGGAAGAGGGACGAGGTCCATAAAATCATGACTGGGGTGGAGAAAATGAATAAGGAAGTGTTATTTCCCCCTTCACATAACATGAGAAACAGGGGTCACCCAATGAAATTAGTAGGCAGCAGATTTAAAAGAAACATAAGGAAGTACTTCTTCACATAACCCACTGTCAACTTGTTGAATTCATTGCCAGGGGATGCTGTGAAGGCCAGAAGATGGTCAGGAATGCAACATCATACTATGAGTGTCCCTAGATCCTATGCCTTTGTCTGCTGGATACTGGGACTGAATGACAGGGAATGGATCACTTAATAATTGCCCTGTTCTGTTCATTCCCTTTGAAGCACTTGGCATTGGCCACTGTCAGAAGATAGGATATTGGGCTAGATGGACTACTGGTCTAACTCAGTACAGCCATTCTTATGCTCTTGGACTAGAAAGACGGGGGTTATTTGCTAGCCCAAATTTTCAAAAGTGACTAGTGACTTTAGGTGCCTAGATTGAGACACTCAGATGCCAGCTATAACAGTCAGCCCCTTGTAGCAATCACTGTCATATTGCATATGGTCATATTCTGACACCGAGACCCAGACTTACTTCATCAAATAGCTGCAGCATAATGGTGAGAACGTCTGGATGGGCTTTGTCAACCTCGTCAAAGAGAACCACGGCATTGGGGCACTGTTTTAGCTTCTTGGTTAGCTGCCCACCTTCTTCATGGCCAACGTAGCCTGGTGGAGAGCCAATAAATTTGGCAACCTAAGAGGAAGTGATTGGAAACAAGATGTGAGAGATCGTTTGTGAATGCTTTGGAAGGAGCTCTTTTGATTACATAGTAGCTAATGACTGCCTTTGTTTTATTTTACCATAAGAATTAAGTTATGTACACTCTGTGGCATCTTTCATTCTCCGGGTACTCTAAAAGCACCCAGACAAGCAGTGAGTTAGATAAATGTAGCACGACTTCTGTGCATTAAACACTCGGTAATAGCTCACTCCCAGTCTTGGACACTGAAATCTGAAGAAATGTCTACATGGTCAGCTGGTGTGCGGTAAACTGGGTGTAACTTTACAGTGCTCTAGCTTGCCATGCACTTCTTGGCCATGTGGACGCTGCTACTGTGCACTAAAAGTTCTGTAGTGCACTTTGTCCCACTGCTGTTTGAAACCACAGGAGATCAAAGCGCACCACGGAACTTTTAATGCACAGTAGCAGAGGTGACCTAGCCAGTTAGTATGCGGTAGGCTGATGCACTGTAGATTTATCTCTCAGCTTCCTAAGAACTAAATGGCCTTATAGTTAAACCCTGAATTGGCTTTTTAAACAGACAAATCGTAGCCAGATGACACCAGTTAATTCCTACTCTTCTCAAAAAGCACTGGAGATCTTTAATGGCCATTTACCTGGCCACCAAAGACCTCCTTTAATAACTGTTAAAACACTTCAAGAGCAGGACAGTTGAGAAATGAGAAGGTTACTCACCCTGTGCAGTAACTGAGGTTCTTCAAGATGTGTCCCCTGGTGGGTGCTCCACTTCAGGTGTGAGTGCATTCCAGCACTGTCAATTGGAGATTTCCAGCAGCAGTGCACATCTGGGGTGCACACATGCAGTGCCTGTCTCATGGAGCCACTGGCGCGTCAACCACAGCATGCACAACCCAACCCTCTCAGTTCCTTCTCTGACATAGAGTTCTAGCTACAAACTCGGAAGTAGAGGGCAGGAGAGAAGGTAGTGGATCATCCACAGGGACATACATCTCGAAGAACCTCAGTTATTGCACAGAGTGAGTAACCTTTTCTTCTTCAAGGGCTGTCCCTGTGGGTGCTCCACCTCAGGTGACTGCAGCGCAATGCCCCGATGTGCGTGTTCGAATAACTGATGTCAACACTAGCAGTGTGTCAGAAGCAGTGGGTCAGTGCCTGAGCTCTGTGCAAATGCAGACTGTTTTATGAATGTATATTTGGAAGCCCAGGTCGCAGCTCTACAAATGTCCGTAAGTGGAGCACTGTTCAGGCAGGCAACGGAAGTCACCATCAACCTAGTCGAGTGTGTTCTAATCCTTGATGGTGGTTTTATTTTGTTTTGTTCATAGCACAGGTGGATGCAGGTAGAAATCCATTTGGAGAGTCTGTGTGGATATTGTGGAGCCCTGGGATCATTCTGTCATAGACATGAAGAGTCTTGCAGGTTTACAGAATGGTTTGGTTTGGTCTAGATAGAATGCCATCACTTTTCTGATGTTTAATGTGTGCCACCTGGCCTCCGATTCATTCCCACATGGTCTGGGGTAATACGCAGGGAGATGAATCGATTGGTTTACATGAAAGGGTGATGTTACTTTCAGTAGAAATGGAAGGTGAGGTCTTAGTGAACATAGTGTGTGGAGAGTGGGCCATGAGGGCTCCTATTTTGCCTACCCTTGCTGAAATGACAGTGAGTAAGAATGCTACTTTCATCAATAGGTACAGTAATGAGCTTGTAGCCAACGGTTCGAATGCGGGTCCTGTGAGAGATTTTAATATCAAGTTTAAATCCCATGTTGGTGTGGGATCATGGACCTCTGGGTATGTGTTTTGTAACCCAGTAAGGAAACTTTTGGTAAGGTGATGTGTAAATAGTGACGGCCCTTCAATTTTGTGATGGAACGTGTTGATGGCTACAAGGTGTATCTTAATGGAGCTCATGGAGAGTCCCAAGGTTTTCAGTTCTAGTATATAGTCCAAAACTAGTGGGAGGGATGCTGAAAGTGCATTAGCATGTTTTGATTGGCACCACAGGTAGAATCTTTTCCACTTTTTCCATTTTATGCATGGTTGCTTTTCTGCTGTTGAGTAATACGTATTTAACCTGTTCTGAACAATTTGGTTGACCTTGGTGGAACCATGTAGAAACCAAGCCTTCAGGTGGAGCCTGTCCAGATTCTGTTTTGTGACAGAAGAGCCCTCAGAAAA
>ML675720.1:1692552-1754664 GCA_007922155.1 Mesoclemmys tuberculata | reverse complement strand
AAGTAATGTTGTCACTCATCACTCGTACTGTTCAGTTTAATATCAGCAGAAGCAAGGGTAAGCATGTGCTGTGAACTGCCTGTAACTTGAGTAGAGCGATGTGCAGCTGAGTTTCTGTAGGAGCCCATTGTCTCTGGATTGGGCGGTGTTGTATATGGGCACCCCACCCGAGTAATGAGGCACCTGTTGTAATCATTGCTGGTGGTTGTTTCTGTTGGAATGGTATTCCATTACAGATGTTTTCTGATTCTGTCCACCAGCATAGCAAATCCTTGACTTCAGTGGGTATTATCAGACGTCTGTTGTGGCTGTTTGGTGTACAGACTGACTGCAGACATCCTTGTAGGCACTGCATGTGTAACTGTGCATGTTGTATTATGAAGGTAGCGGCTGCCGTATGTCCCAACAGCTGAAGGCAGGTACACATTACGATATATGGGCTGAACATAGCAACCAAAATGAGATTTGTTAATGTGTGAAATCTGTGCACTGGTAGTGACGCTTTGGCCTCTATGGAGCTGAGGTGTGCCCTTAGAAACTCCAGTTGTACGGAATTAGGGTTGACTTCTGTAACTTTATTTGCAACCTTAGACTCTCAAAGAGACGGACGGTCCTCTGGATATTGTGTAATGCCTCTGATCGTGTCGGGCTTCCCAGTAGGCAGTCGTCGAGATATGAGAATATTATTATCCCTTGCCTGGATAAGTGCACCCCCACGACTGCAAAGGTCTTGGAGAAAACCTGTGGTGCAGTGGAGAGGCGGAACGGTAGTACCCTCTATTGACAGTGTTCTGTCCCCACTGTGAATCAAAGGAATTGTATGTGAGCTGCATGTATTGTGATGTGGAAGTCCACGTCTTGCAGGTCGAGGGCTGAAAACCAGTCCCCTTTTTCCAGTGATGGGATTATCATGGCTAATGAGACCATCTTGAACTTCTGGATCCGAACAAATCTGTTGAGCTTTCTGAGATCCAGAATGGACTCAAACCTCTGCTTTTTTTGTGTGTTAAGAAACAGTGGGAGTAGAATCCCTTCCTCCTGTATTGTGGTGGGACATGGTCCACTGCACCGAATTGTTGGAGATGGCGTACCTCTTGTTGCAGGAGTGCTTGTGAGAAGGTTCCCTGAAGGAGGATGTAGAGGGAGGCTGGGTGGGTGCTATAAATGTAAAGCGGATGAAGCAGCCCGCTCAAATGATCTCTAGTGCCCATTTGTCTGTAGTAATTGATGCTCTGATGTTGTAAAAAGGATGTAATCACTGTCCAAAGCTTCATGGATTGATGGCCATTAGCACTGAAATGGTGGGGAGGGCTTGCAGACCCTTGACCAAGACTTCAAAATGACTGTTTTGGCAGCGCTGGTTGTGAGGACAATGTCTGTGCCTGAGTTGGTCTCCATCTTGGGGTTCTCTGTCTTTGTTTATATGTGTCAAATGGCCAGTGTTGGTGAGGGAATGAGTCGTCTCTGCATTAGTATGGCTGGTATCTCTTATGCTTGGGAGTAGGTGTGCAAATCCCCAGGGTTCTCAGCGGTGCTTCATCGAATGAAGGACCTCGTCAGTTTTTCTGGAAAACTGTTTTTCCCTTTTGAATGGAAGATCCTCTACTTTTACTTACAGGTCCCCTGGGATGCCCGACAACTGCAGCCAGGATGCCCTGCACATGACTACAGCTGTTGCCGTTGTTAATGCTGCTGCGTCTATCACGTGAAGGGATGCTTGCAGGGCTGTATGGGCAACCAATGTCCCTTAGTTATAATAGATGTGAACTGCTCCCATCTACCTTTCGGCAGGCCATTGGTGAAGTTGCTTAGCTTCTGTAATTATCATAATCACATACTGCCTGTAGTGCGTTGTAGTTTGCTAGCCTAAATTGCAAGGTTGCAGACAAATAAACGTTGTGACCAAAAACATCAAGGTCTCTTGCAATTTTTATCCTGCGGGGTGGATTTGTATTGTGTCTGTTTGCTCTTTTGATTTGCGGCTTCAACCACCAGGGAGTTTGGAGGAGGTTGAGTGAATAAGAACTCCATGACCTTAGCAGGGCTATCTTATTTTTTATCTGCCCATTTGCAGGTCAGCATAGCAGTGGCTCGTGTCTGCCACACAATCTCTGTGGGTTCCATTAATGCGTCGTTTATTGGCAATGCTATCTTTGTGGTGGAGGATGTCTGTGATATTTGGAGGAGCTTGTGCTGATATGCTGAGATTTCCTCCAGGGGTATCTCTCGGCTTTGTGCCATTCCTCTAAAAAGCTCCTGAAATTGCCTGATGTCGTCAGCTGTGGGAGGAGGCAGTGGCATTATGGCCTCATCGGGTGATGACGAGGAATTGTGAAGTGGCATCGTGTCCTTTTCTATCTTTTTGTCGGGTTCCTCTAATGGGTCTTCCTGTGTTTCGGATGGTTCAAGCCTGGGTGATGGTGGTGATGATCTTAGTTCACCATGGGGTGGTATTACAGGACTGCTGTGTTGAGTCCTATATGCAGCCCATGAGTCCCATGGAGACCATTGCATGGGGAACTGCATTTGTGGGCACATCCATGGTTGTCTGAACCATTTCTGCATACATTTGTTGAACTGGGATCTCAACTTTGTGCTCAGTGATGATCCACGTCTGATGGGAAGGAGTGGTGTGGAGAAAAGTCACCTTCCTGCAGGTCGTCTTCCTCATCCCTTGAGACTGGTGAAGCAATGGGTGAAAGTGGAAGCTTTGGTGCCATGTATTCTGGTGAAACATTGGTGTCAATAGCAGTGAATGTGGAACGGAGGGTACAGTTCTGTCCTCCGCTTCAAACCACTGTTGTTGTCTTTGTACCATCGGTGCTGGTGCGGTTGATTCAGTCGGCATGGCGGGTGGTGCTGCTGTTTTTCACCCCGATTTGCTTGGTGCTGTTTCCATCAGTGCTGGTGCTGTTGGTGCTGATGGTGGGGGCATAGGCGTCGTAGCAGCTTTCGGTGCCATTTTCGCCAGAGGTGATGGTGCTGTGGAGACGGAGTTGGACTTGCGTCTCAGCTCTGTTGCTTTCCATTGGGACTCATCTGAGGTCCAGGTACGGACGGTGCTGGTGGTGCCCAGAGCATCGAAGTGCTCACCCATGTGGCGGTCGGCACCAAGGGTAGCGACCTGGCCAGAGACCGCTTCTTTTTCGGTGCGTCTCTGTCTGACGAGGTCAGGGCTCTTTTTCTTGATTTTGTTGAGGACTGAGCCTTGTCGTTGTCCTGGTTCACAGTGGACTCTCCTGTGGTTTTATGTCCTGGGTTGGAGGTAGGTCTGAGGGATTTTTCCATTTATATGAGTTTAAAGCAGAGGTCTCTATCTCGCCTTTCTCTAGCCTCTGAGTTAGTGCATTGTATGCACTTTTGTGCAACGTGCCCTTCCCTGAGGCACCTGATACATAGACAGTGGCCATCTGAGATGGATATCACATCTCGATAGGATCCACATCTTTTAAAGCCTGGGGAACCAGGCATTATTGAATAGTTGTTCCTTCGTAGAAGGGAAACTATTTAGAAAAGAGAAAAAAAAAATTTTTTTAAGCTAAGTATCTATTACGTTACTTCTAAAACTAACTTATTTTGGCTAAACTACTAATGTTGAATTATGTCTAAAATTAACAAAGTATTTTTCTAGGTCTGTCAGGAACACTGCTGGAGAGGTCTGTCTCAGGCCAGGAATGGTTGAGAAGGAACTGAGGGGGTCGGGTCATGCACATGGTGGTTGAAGTGCCAACAGCACCACGAGACAGCCATTGCATATGCGTACCCGGTCAAGCAGTGCTGCTGGAAATCGCCAACTGACGGCAGCAGGATGCACCAACACCTGCAGAGGAACATCCAAAAGGACAGCACTCGAAGAAAAGGTGGACAGCTAACTGCTTCAGTGGCAGATCTAAAGTGTGGAGAGGAAGCAGAGATTTCATGTTGGCTAAGGATGTGAAGAAGTCTCAGGAGGACAGTGAAAGGTGGAACCTCTCCTCTCTCTCTATTGGGGAAACCAATGGAGCACAGGAAAAACACAAAGGAATTCTGGGAACAAAATAAACTGAAAAAATCGTAACAAAAATATTTGCCTTTTCTACTTCGTAACCAACACCAGTATCCTGTGATGCTAGTGGAATATCATTTAGCCACCACTTCTGGTTGCTCACCAAAATACAGCTATCTTGGCCAAAATTTTTAAAAGCACCTAGTGATTTCGGGTGCACAAAAATTCAGACACATTAAAGGAGCCTGAGTTTTCAGAAGACAGATGCTCAGCGCTTTTTGAAAATCAGGGTCCTTTAAGGTGTTGGAAACTGGGCTCCCCAAATCACCAGTCACATCTGGAAATCCTGGCTTTTTAACTTGTGACGTCCTAATAAGGTTTGACTGCAGTCAGTCTGGAAATCCTGGCTTTTTAACTTCTGACGTCCTAATCAGGTTTGACTGCAGTCAGTTAAAAGGGGCCAAGATGGAATATTTCGAACAGAAAAACAAATCCTTAAATTATTTAGCTTAAAAAAAAGAGAATTCACAACTTCTTGATCTGGAACAACGAAACGGCCCAGCATTATGATAAATCTGTTGCAAACTAACTTTGTCCTGGAGAATAATGTTTGTGTCCTTATGTTCATTCACCCATGTTGTCCCCTGATATAACTGCATTTACTAGTCGTAGCTCCCTTTCAGTATTCCTACCTTTCAATGGCAATACAGGAAATTTGAGAGAGGAAGGAAGCCATCCTAGGTCCATCCTTTGAACTGGCAGCACTACTGCCCTAGTACTTCCTTCCTACAAAGGCTGGTGACCGCTTTTTGCCACGGGGAAAGTATTATGGCAGATCCGTCTGCCTCAAAAGAGCTGAAATCTGTACTTCCTTCTCTTCCTGAGAAATCCACATCTGCTTCTGGCATTTGCCCCCCTCCTCTTTTGAGAGTGCTACATTCTACCCCAGATCTGAAAGGCTTCCTCTCGCTCGGCAGAATTTGGCTGAAGGCCGTTGATTCATTCCAACTATTTTAGCAATGCCCTCAGCAGTGCCTGATTCCCCAGGCTGTTCCTTAGTAGTGTTGTCTCCAGCACTGACCTCTTGGTCCTTGGTTGCCTGAAAAATTTGTTTTATCTTCCTCTGCAATCCTCTGCTTTTGTTTTCCTTATCTCTTCCCCTTACGCTGTAATCTGTCGCCCTTGCCAGTGTATGATATTTTATACTTTGCATATTGCTATTTCTGACTCGGTTCCTTTTTGTTCTGTCTCTGTCATCAACACTGCCATTTATTTATTTACCGCTACTGTATAGAGCACACATATCACATTACCCTTTGGCAGTCATCTATCAAATGGTCTCCGAGCATTCTTCTGTATTCTCTCTCTGTATCCTCACCAACGCTTTATAGTAAATAAGAATATCCTAGCCCTCTTTTAGCCCCTTCCTTCTACGGACCTCAATGGGCTTGGCAATCACACTGAGATTCACAACTGTCCTCTAAGATAGGTCAGTGTTATTATTAATTATTATTCCTTGGCACAGTCTAGTAAACACAGGCACAGAAGGGGCTAAGTGATTTGACCAAGGTCACTGAACAAGTTGAGTCCTTTCTCCACTCTGAGCACAACATGTGAGCACACACATACACACACACCCTGTTAGTGCCCAAAACTGACACTCCCAACTTGGAGCATTTCCTTTAAATGTTGGACCAGTCAACAGAGATTTTAGCTTCCACAGGCTGTTTCTAGGATTTCACCTTGAAAAAAACGTTATGTTTCTTGTCTGTACTCTCAAACGTCATAGTCCCTCTCTTGACTCAGAGACCATCTTCCTGAGTTTGAGCTAACAAGACCCTCCTCATTTTCCTTCCTCCTTGCACACTGTTTTTAATGAAGTAGCTCTGAACCATCCTGTTCTGCTTCTGGTATGGGTCTCTTCTTTAAATTACGTCAGTACTTTAAATCAGCCTTTACAGATTCTCTTTCCAATCTGAAATCTTTAGAGCAGAAAATCTGATAGCACTATTTGTTACAGCTTTAAAAACCTTCTTAACAGCGCTGCTGTCAGAGAGATACATCCTCTCCATTCCACTCCATGCTTTTTAAAGACTTTCATTTCTAAAATCCTGCACTGGGATACACAAAGTATGTCTACACCGCAACAGCTTGGCATGGACTAGCCTACCCAAGCTAGCTTGAGTAACAACAGCAGTGAAGATTACTCTGGCTTCAGTGAGGATAGTACAAGGCCAGTCTGGATCCTGAGAACTTATTTTGGCTTGCTATTCTGCTCTGAAGCCCACGGTGCGCTGTTTTCACTGTTGCTGTTATCCACACTAGCTGGGTTCAAACTAGCCTGTGCACAGATTTTGCTGTGTAAACATAACCTGAGTCTCTGGGATCCGTCATTAGCCCTACTGTTCTGCTTCTCTTCCAAATGGTGGAAATAGTATTTGTCCAGAATGCTACACAGGTTTGGTAGGAATGCTGCATCATTTATATACTAAATGTTTATTAACGTCTCTTCCTCCTTTTATTCACTTCCTTTTCTTTCCTATGGATGCACGAACTTTCAGAGGACACACAGTATCCCCACTAGCTCTCCTGATGTAGTGGTGGGTTACTTACAACATGGTCAATCACTTACACTTGGACAGGATCTATTCCTGAACTCAACTATTCTCTTCTTGCAACTGAGGCAACTGGCACCATGTCCAGAGGCTTTAATATGAGATGGAGATTATTATCAAGTGTTTCCTTTGCCTTGGCCTCTGCTTCTAATCTGCCTTGACACTGAGCACTCACAGCTCCCATTGATTTCATTCCCAGGATTGGATCCCATGTTAGGACACAAGACCTGTGAGGCACTTGTTGCCTTCAATGGGAGTTGAGGAGGCAGTCAGCACCTCACAGGGCAATGATGGCAGATGGAGGGAAGAGAGATGCAATTGACATGATTTGTTTAAATGACTGATTAAACTAAAATTTCAGGCCTTGGGAATACAGACAGACCATTTACTAACCTCATGCCTTTCCTGGAACTCTGACATGTCCAGTCTAATGAAACCCTGCAACAGAAATAAGCAAGCAACATTATTTTTGATTAAGGCTCTAACAAATGTTATGCATTTAAAAAGCATCTTTGGAACCAGCGGGGCGACAGAGGGGCACCGACATACTGAAGCGTTTGTTGCATTTGTTCGTTTGCTCCCAAGGATGTCTGTCAATGAAATGCTCAGTTAAACCTACTGCAAAAGGCTGAGACTGATTCTGAAAAAAGAAGGTGGAAATAAATCCAGGGTTTCTCAAGGATATGTAAGAAGGGCCCCAAATCTGGCTATCATTGTTTTGAATGAGTTCAATTAAGATGACCTGCTCATCGCTATAGTGATGGGGATGAAAATGAGACCAAAACACCAACTTTCCATTTGCTACATAAAATGGCCATTATTACTGTTCAACTGCTTAGAAATAAATCAACGGGAAAACATAATAGCTATCCTGGAAAAAAAAATCATAAAGTCAAGGTAAGTTAAGTACTTGGATGATCACAGCATTGTGATAATATTGTTACAGAATTTATAGGTTGCTACACAAACCTCCTTTTATGTCTGAAAGGGCTGTGGGTTCATTGCAGAAAATGAATTTCTCATGCTCGCAGCTATAACTTAGTTCATATTGCTATGAAAAGGAAAGCTTGAACTTTCCTAGCAATGATAGCAGGGATGGGAGTACCTGACAACCAACCAGATCTCCAAAGACATTTCTTCTAGTCACAGCTCGTACCTCTGTGACCCACATTGTGTGTGACATACATGACTCATCCCATAATTATATCAGCTGGAGAGCCACTGCGAGTGTTCTGTGGGTGCTAGAGAACCTTGGATACTAGCTTAGACAAAGGCCTTGTGCTTAATGCAAACAAGTATTACCAGTTGGCAATTCAGTAGCATTTACTGCCCCTCCTGGAACCCGCTGGTTCCATTATGCCTATAAGAAGCTAGCTGACTGTATCTTCTATTCCTCTATATTGACCATCTTATTAGCGAAGGATATATTATTAGGGACAGTGGTCGAAGGTGGAACAGAAGAGCATCTAGAGATGTATGTCAAGTTGGGTATTGCTTCGTGGAGAGACAATATGTAGGAAAATGCACCTCAGAACAGTGATATGGTTACAGAAATCAATCACTCACTCAAATGAAATAGGAGCACAATCTACCTATACTGTAATTAACATCCCCTATTCACTGAAACACAATAAGGTATACAGAGAACAGAAGAGTGGGGAGGAAACAGAAAGGAAACCTAAATAGTTCCCTAATAGTTGACATAGGGAAAAGGTATAAACCCACAGATACAGAATACTTGTTGTAAATAGGAATTCCAACTGGCTTTTGAATCCCAGGTGTAGTTTTCCCCTTCTAGAGGCCTAAAACTAAAAGATGCTAGATTCAGCTTCCAAGGTACTGGGAGCTAAGGCGGCTCATCATATCCCAGGAGGATTTGCTTTTAAAGCAAGTCTAGAACACAACTGGAGTTGTACATGAGGAAATACGCTACTGTTAGAGATAGGGTCAGGAACCAGAATTTCAATTCTGCAGAAAATGCTGACATGTCAAAAAATAATGTGTTCCAATTTGGAACAAGAAGCTGAAATTTCAAAATTTCCCATGAGGTGGGAAGAACCGAAAAAATTCTGATTTGGGACATCAAAACATTTTCTGTCAATAGGATCGTTTTAATTATACTATAAAGTCAAAACAAGATGATTTAGCTGGGGTTGGTCCTGCTTTGAGCAGGGGGTTTGACTAGATAAACTCCTGAGGTCTCTTCTAACCCCCATCTTCTCTGATTCTATGAGTCAAAGTGACACTATCAAAACAAGTATACAGTGGTGTTGTACCTGTATCAGTCCCAAACATTTTGACACTACTGAAACATAATGTTTAGCCTTTTTCCCTTTGAAAAAATTGGTCAAAATTGGCACGGTCCCACAGAGTTTTGATTTCAGTAAAATTGCCATTTTTGCTGGAAAACTGTTCTGGCAAATTTTTTTCAACCAACTCTAAGTTAACATTACCAGCCTAGTCAGATGACATCACTACTACCCAAACCAATGCTCTAAGGCCAACAGCCCTTGACTTTGGAGTGCCCAACTTGACACACATTGGACCTGATCTTCACAAGACCTGAGCATCCACAACCCTACTGATGTCAGTGGGAGCTGTGGATCCTTGCCAGTCTCAGACTGGCCAGCAAAAGCAGAGGTAAGCAAAATCAGTGCCACGGTTGAAATTGTGGCTTTCCGGGCCTGATCCTGATCTCATTTACACTGGTGTAAATCGGGAGTATCCCCAGCAGAGTCAAGAGAATTAGCCTGGTCAGATCAAGATCTGCACCAGGTACTAAGACATTTCTAAACTCCTTTCTCTGAATCAGCCCATTTGTGATCTAACTCATTCTATGTCAGCAAATCATCGGGGAGTTCATTGTACGTACAGCATGGATTAAGGCAGGCCATATAAGGATATTAGCATTTGTAATTAAATAATAACCTTTCTATCAGTATGAAAATGAAACCATTACAAATTTTTCTTTCTTAGTCAGTTCCTGCTAATAGCTGCAACCCCTATAACTGTCCATATAGTTTATGACCCCTCTACAGAGGGCTAATTACTGCAATGACTGCCAAACTGATTAATCAACAGTAAAACTCTGATTGGTGCATGCTATTGAATTAACACAACATTCAATGTTTGGCTGACTTTTCTATTGGATGTTTAGCTGAAGCACTGACCAATTCCAGGTGCAGCAGTCCAGGAGTAAGGAACTGGAATTTATTATATTTAAAAAGCAACTACAGATGGACAAGGAAAAGAAATCAGAACAGGCTTTTTTATGGCCATATTTTACTTTTGATCATCTTTCAATAGGTGTAACTTCATCTGGTCTTTTCTACACTGGAGAAATTCTGGGAGAGGCAGATTTAACCTAACACCAGCTTGCAGGGTCCCTTGATGCTGCATCTCTGCATTTTCCTCTGTGATATGCAAAAGGCTTGTTTCTGACTCTCACACCAGTTTTATACTGGTGTATCTCCACTGACCTCAATGGGAGCAGCTGGGACTTCTGAAATTTAGGCAGGTGCTTAAACATGAAGCTAGGAGCCTAAGTTTAGGCTCCTAATATTTAAAAGTTTGGCTCAATTTTGTTAAAGAAAAAAAATGTTCTAAAGCCTTATACGAGCTAAAAATGTTTCTATAATATAGCTTTTTAAAAAAATCCAATGACAATAGCTGTTTCTAAACAGACAAACATCCCTTGCAGCATGTGAAACCCAAACATTCCAGCACCATGAACCTGAAAGTGTTGTCACTTATTTTTATTGTCCAACCTGAATGAAATGCAAAAACATAAACAAATAGCACATACAGTGGCAAGCAACATGGACTTTTAGAATTCTTTCACTCCAGTGATCTAAGATTTTATTAGTGACAAAGGCATAGAAATGTATTTGTCCACAACGTAGGATGTTCAAATTTGCAGTATCCCCATAAACAATAACAAGAGTCCTGTAGCACCTTAAAGATGTCTCCATGCATCTGATGAAGTGGGTTGCAGCCCACGAAAGCTTATGCCCGCGGAAATTTGTTAGTCTTTAAGGTGCTACAGGACTCTAGTTGTTTTTGCTGTATACAGACTAACATGGCTATCCCCTGGAACTTTTCCCCATAAACAAGGAAAACAATGCTTTTGCTAAATTCTTTGAATTATACTAAAGTGTTATGAAAAATAGAGACAGGAACACAGGGTTTTTTTGTTGTTTTTTTTAAAGTTTGCTTTAAACCAACAGCCTCCCTTCCTAATACACAAAGACAAATCTGATGCTTCCTTTCAGCTGCTGAATAAAGTGCCATCGTGATTCAGGACAGACAACAGTGTGTGCTTGGCTCCCCAGCGCAGAAGGACCATGCAGTGAAGCATGCATCAGTGATGGACAAAACTCCGCTGTTATCTAAAGCCCAGCTGATTGAGAAAGTACAAATATAACAAGGATTACCTTCTTGGCATCTTTGTGCATGTACTTGGCTGTCTGTTTGGCCAACTCTGTTTTACCTATTCAGAAAATAGTAAGAAAAGATTTGTGTTAAAACAGTCAGAATGTGCGTTCCACTTACCATGAATGATTGCAAGAGGCACATGCCTAACTCTCTACAACCCACGTGCTGAATACAGGACTTCAACCAGTTCAGACACTAGACGCAATCTATGAATGGAGATTTTCTCTGTCACCGTATTCTATGTGAAGCAGGTGTATTAATAGAGAATATTATAAATAAAACATCCCCCCAAAATTCATCCAAGGGTGAACGGAAACTAGGATATTTTTTATCATAAAGTTAGAGTGTATATATATATAAAAAATGGCTCTCTTAAACAGTGCTGGTTGCAACCACATGCAGCTGCTGTTAGTGACTCTATAAAAGATGAAGGGCCATGACTTTCATAGAACAGACTCATAGAAGATTAGGAGGATGGAGATTCCACCCCCTCCCTAGATAACCATTCCAGTGCCTCACCACCCTCCTAGTGAAAAAGTTTGTCCTAATGTCCAACTTAGACCTCCCCACTGCAACTTGAGACCATTGCTCCTAGTTCTGTCATCTGTCACCACTGAGAACAGCCTAGCTCCATCCTCCCTGGAGCCCCCTTTAGGTAGTGGAAGGCGGCTATCAAATCCCCCCTCACTCTTCTCTTCTGCAGTTCTAAACAAGCCCAGTTCCCTCAGCCTCTCCTCATAAGTCTTGTGCTCCAGCCCCCTAATAATTTTCGTTGCCATCCGCTGGACTCTCTCCAATTTGTCCACATCCTTTCTGTAGTGGGGGCCCAAAACTGGACACGATACTGCAAATGCGGCCTCACCAGTGCCAGATAGAGGGGAATAATCACTTCCCCCGATCTGCTGGCAATGCTCCTACTAACACAGCCCAATATGCCATTAGCCTTCTTGGCAATAAGGGCACACTGTTCACTCATATCCAGCTTCTTGTCCACTGTAACCCCCAGATCCTTTTCTGCAGAACTGCTGCCTAGCCAGTTAGTCCCCAGTCTGTAGCAGTGCATGGGATTCTTCTGTCCTAAATGTGTAGTGATTTTAGGTAGCTCAGATTTCTGGTAGCCAGCTGGAGACACCTTAAAAAGGCCTGTTTTGCAGAAGGGGGAGCTCAGCCCTTTCTGAATTCCACGCCCCTGTAAGGTGTCTCAAGGCAAAAATGCCAACGTTGAGACACCCAAAATGAACAGTGACTTTTAAAATCTTGTCTCTGTTTTGTACAAATATTTTTAATGCACCTATTAGTAGCAACTCTTATTTATTATTTGTATTGCAGTAGCACCTAGGAGCCCAGTCATTCACAAGGCCTCCATTGTGCTGTGTGCTGAAGAAACGAAGAACAAAAAGACAGTCCCTGCCCCGGAAAGCTTACAATCTAATTATAAGACAAGACACAACAAGTGGCTACCCAAAGAAAGAGAGGGAATGCATAAGGACACAATGAGACAATATTGGTCAGCACAATCGGCAGTGGTCTCAGCACACCGGGAGCCTAACCATTGTCACGTTTTCTGTAGGAATCATGGCAAAGGAGAGTTTTAAGGAGGGATTTGAAGGAGGACAACGAGGCCCGGTCTACACTTACCTTTGTGATTCGGCGGCAGTTGACGGGAGATACGCAAGTGACGTAAATCACTTGCGTATCTCCCGTCGACTTTGCAGCGTCTCCCCTGCGCGCCGTCCACACTGCGCTGCATCGAAGGGAACAGCGCTCCCTTCGACGCAGCGCTACGCCACTTAGCGGGGTGGTTTTCCTGCGTCGCTTGCTGGATCGACTGAGCGGGTCTACACAGACCGCTCAGTCGATCCAGAGCAATTGATCTGACGGCGGCGAATTTGCTGCTGTCAGTGTAAACCCAGCCTGAGGTATCGTTGCTGATGCTTATAGGGAGCTCCTCCCAAGCCTGGGGGGCGGCAAGGGAGAAAACACAAAGGTGCTTCTTTAAAATCGAACAAGTGAGCATGAAGGCTGCATCATGGGCTGAGCAGAGGATCTTGTGCTTGACCTTTAATAGGTTTATTCTTGAATGGAGATACAGAGAGATTCTAATTTTTCTGGCAAAAAGCACAGTTGGATCCGATTTTGCTACATTTATGCCAGACATCCCAGGTTTCAAGTGCAATGTCTTTACTTTCCAGATGAAAAGTGAATTTGCTGGGAAATGTGATATTCTTTATTTGTTTGATTTATACATAAAACTCTGGGAGCATGAACAATCAATAATTCAAAACATATATTACAGGATAAATCTACGTTGACATTATATCAACAAACACACTGGCTCAAGAAAACTGAGACCCTGTCCTCTCAAATCTATCTATTCAGAAAGAGCCTGAGTAAACAGACAGGCTTTGCAAAGTGCCCTGGGTGTCAGAATATTCCAGGCTTTGCCAGGATCAAAGGCCCTTAGCAAGAATGCCTCACTGCCAACCCCAGGTAGGGGCTTTCAGTCTGAGCATCCCAGCTGACCTCAACTGCCTGAGTACCACAAGAGGAGACAGGCAGCTTTTGAAAGACATAGGACCCAAACCACAAAAGGCTTTAATGTTTAAAACTAACAGTTTATGTCATGCCTGGTAATGAACCTGAAGCCAGGTATAGCCTCTGTACTTATGTCTTCAATACAGCATTTATATCAATTTTATATTGATATATACACCTACGTAACACACACTTATATATGCATTAAAAGACATGGCATACACACAAAAATACATAATAATTTACCCTCCTCACAAAAAAATGTAATCATTGTAAAGGCCACGTCCTGCCCTGATTTACATCAGGTCTAATCCCACAGTAGTCAATGGAGGTGTAAGCCAGTGAAGAATTTAGCTCTAAATGTCCGACATAAACATTCAAATGCAAAACAATTCAGAGTTAACATTGCTTATTGTTTTCATATAATTATACAGCAACTCATAGAGTTAGCACTTTGGCTAGAATGGCTCTGAGGCAGGACTCTGTACAGACAATAATTGTTGCATTTGCCAAGTAGCTTTAACCTCTACAAGAACATCTTCCAGCTAACCAAGTCAATGCAAAGGAGGATGTGTACAGTACTAATGTCTATTGTCTTTCAAAGGCAACTTTTTGGCTGTTTTAACCTTTTTGACAGAGTAAGAGATTCTGGCTATTCATGAACCAACCAATATTCTTATTTCATTTTATTTTAAGTGATCAGGAAAAATATTTTTAGTGCCAATAGCATGCTAACTGCTTTACAAACAAATAAGATCCTTGGCCTGGAGAACTGACAATCTAAAAGTGATCTCTGGAATTACTATGTTTGTTATTTTGCAAACCCATGCACAGGTTTTTCTTTTTAAAGGTCCAATCTGATAAAACAAGGGGGCCAGATTCTCAGCCAGATTCTCAGCTGCTGAAAATCAATTTAGCTCCATTTGCGTGAGCTGCGGATCTGGTCCTACGTATGAATTTAAGCCTGAAGTTATTTTGTTTACACAGACAAAACAGGAGCACGAGCTAGACGATGTGCTGGAAAACCATTCCCAGCTACATGAGTTGATGACATTTTTTACAAATGAGTTATAAGTCCATGAAAACAGGGTTTAGTGTGTGTTGACAGATCCTGAAGCACAGCTGGGCAACAGGGCAAGTTAATGTTACCTCCTCCTCCTCTTTCCCCCTTCTCCACACACACATGCTGTGGACATGTATGTCCAGAACACACCATGAGATGATGCCTACATCGGGCCTCATCAGCTGTGCTCTCCCCCATGACAAATGACAACCCCATGTTACCTATTCCTGATGATCCCAAGAACAGAAAAACCAGGGGGTGTTCTTCGTCGTACCAGCCATTTTCCTTTCTCCGGATTGCTGAGTTTAAACACAACGAAAACAAAAGGAGGAAGAAAAAAAATAAAAGAGGCATATAAATCAATGACACAAAAGCAAGCATAATTATCACTAAGTATACACTATGTTTTACTGCTCTCTGCCCACTCAAAGTCTTCACTACCATTAGTGCTACCTAATTTGATTAGCTGGCAAGGCCCCCAGAGACACCTAATCAGGTTAGCATGGATTTGGAAAGCTGCCCAGAGCAGATTTCGGATAAAGTTTTCCAGGATGTGCACTCAACGTTGCCAGGGAAACAGAAAGGAGGGTGGACACTGAATGAACGAAGAAAGGATGGTAGAGAGAGAATTCAAGAGGCGTGTTAGTTTTTCCAGTTTGGAAGTGCAACCTTTATGTAAAGGGCTGGTTTAGAGAAGTTTGTCACCTCTTTCTCTTATGCTAATTGAAAGGGGGGATGGTTGGAGTGAATGTCACTGCAGCCTTGAACTGATGTTTGTCCCACTGTAAGTTTTGTTCAAAAACCCTGGAAAATGGAGATGATTTGGAACTATCAAGGAATGTCTGCAAAATGATATGGACATGCATTATGGATCAGTGACATAAATGGAAACCTCTACCCCAAACACAGGGGTAGGTTAGAAACCAAAGTCCAAGGTTCACTTACAAAACACTGAAAGCCAAATCACCCTCCTGCTTGAGGGCATAGACTGATTTGTCTGCAGGGGTCAGGACCGAGTCCCTCTTAGCAATTGCACAAGCCCATTTCGGGTAAGGGCTCAATTCTGCCACCCTCAGTCAAACTGAATAGTACCTGCCTCCTCCAGCAGCCTCTTTGAAACAATGAAATAACTGAAACTATGTGGGGGAGGGAAAGGAATCCGAGACTATGGGAGTGAGGGGGGCATAATGGGATCCTAAGAGTTTTGGCCTGTGAAGCAACTGACAGCGGCCACTGCTAGACGCAATGTGCAGGACCAGCTGGGATACGGGACTGTTCCAATATGGTCGTTCCCATGTTCATAAAGTTGCTTCAGTTCACACAGGAGTTGCAGGGAAGAGGGATTTCTGGGTTTTGTTCTGGATGAGCTTTGAACACTCGAGTTTCACAAGGCTCCAGATTCTAATCACTCCAAAATTCAAAGCAAAGCTCCAAATCTACCCAGATTTTGCACTGGAATCATAAACTGGCCCTTGTTCACCTGACTGGTTTGCTATGGGCCTGGGGTACGTGTCTTTGGCGAATGCAACAACACGGTCCAAACAGAAGGTCCCTCAGCTCAAGATGAAGTACTGCAGCTGTGACCTGAGGTCTCAGCAGGCCACCCTTCTATATTAAATATGGTGGTCTAATGATCTAGGATGGGGCCATGGTTGGGAAAAACTTGGGCTCCTTGCTCTATAGAGACAAAACATACAAAACCCAAAGCAAAAGGCAAATCTTTTGAGGTCAGAGGATTCTCACAATCATAGCTGAAGCATAAAGGAAGCGAAAGGATATTAATTGTTCAGTTTATGGGAGTCTCGTAGTTCAGAAGATAAGAGACAGAATCATGTCTCAGCCCACTGAGGTCTTCCTGATTTACTTGCATTATTTAAAACAAGGCCTCCTGTATTACAGCTCTTAAAAGAGTTATTCTTGCCATATTGATCGATGGGGGCTGTAAAGCGTTTTGTGATATTTTGTAAGAAGGAAGCTACACAAAAATAAACGGTATTGTGTTGTAAATTGTGCTCCTAAGAACTTACCTGTAGTATGCCTTTTAAAATTCTACACAGACCTGTGTCTCAGCAGTTGCCAGAGGTCAATGAGACCAAAGATGCAGCATATCGTGTTTGATATAAGTACTGCATAAACAGGCTAAATGCCAAGCTTTCAGGAATTACAGCCTAAAATACTTTGAAGATCACAGAGGAGAATAACGGTAGCAGAGGTAAAGGCAGACAGGATGAAAAATGGAGAGAAAATGAATGACCTAGAGCTTTGGGGCTATACTGTGCTTTTAAAGTGGAAGCACTCTTTGGCTCCATGTTTATCGTCCTTCAATGATTTCTTCACCAAATACACTCACTTTTATTATTTCTGACTGCCACCCCTCCAAATTCAATCTGGGATCTGAGAGTCAAGCTGGGCTCTTTTCTCCTCCTCCTCCGTCCATCTCTTTTAGGGCCTTAATAAAAGGTCTGCAGATCAAATTCTGCCCTGAGCAACCTCAGTACAGTGTCTTTGCCTCCAGGTATAACTGACAGGAACCCAATAAACAATGCTATTGCTGATGCACAAGAAAGAAATGACTCTAGCTCCATTTCCTAGAACTTGGTTGTCTCCACAGTGCTAGCAGGAGGAAGTGGACAGAAATCACTATAAATAAGCAGTTATAAAATGCAGATAACTGATAAAGGAAACTAAAGGTATCAATGAAAAATCTAAGGCCAGGATGATTACGAAGACCATAAGAAGGAATTTTAAAAATATATCAGGAACAAAAGTTATCCTAACAGTCATACAGATAAGAAGGACTTTCTAGAGGATAGAGGTATAAAACTGTCAATCTTGATACAGAAAAGGCAGAATGTTCAATAAATGTTTCTATTCTATATTTGAAAAGAAGTTGGATGATTTATGCATAGCTTACAGCACTAACAAAAACCTTTCTTTTCCAAAAGTAACTAGGAAGAGTGTTAAAAAGCAACTGCTAAAGTTAAACATTTTAAATCTGCAGGACTGGATCATTTGCACCCAATTTCTTTAAAAGAATTAGTCGAGGAGCAACTGACCACTAATGCTGATATTTAACAAACTGTGGCACACTGGGGAAACTCCTAGAGGACTGGAAAAAAACTAATGCTGTTCCAATATTTAAAGACGTAAATAGGACAACCCAAGTAAATGTAGGCGGGTTAGCCCGACACTGATCCCAGAAAAAATCATGGAAATGCCAATGTGGGATGCAATCAGTAGAGCCTTAAAGGATGGTGCCATAATCAATGCCAACAAACATGGATTTATGGAAAATAGGTCTTACCCAACAAATCTGATACTGTTTTTGATGAGGTCACAAGTTTGGTTGATAAAGATAACTGTTGACATAACAGAGAGACTTCTGCAAGGCATTTAACGTAATACCACATCACATTCTGATTTACAATATTACCACTATACAAAAATCAAGGCAGCACACATGAAATCCGTTAAAAACTAGCTAACGGACAGATTTCAAGAGGTAATAGTAAATGGAGATTTATTATCCAATGAGGGGTGTGTCTAGTGCAGTCCCTCAGGGATCTGTTTGTGGCACAATGCTATTTAATATCTTTACCAATGATCTGGAAGAAAACAAAATCATTCCTGGGAAAGTTTATAGGTGAAACAAAAATTGGTGGAGTGGTAAATAATGACAAGGAGAGGTCAGCTGATCTGGAGTAGAGTGACTGGGATCACAGGTGAACTGGACTCACCTGGATAACATGCCTTTTAATACAAGATCATACACCAAGGAACCAAGACCCAGTGGCATTCCAATGGGGAGAGTAGGGGGGGCTGGCCCCGTGCACCGGCCTGCAGGGAGGGCGCTAGGCCAGCTCTTCACCATGCACAGGAGGTGGGGAATGCAGGAGGTTCTGAGGGGCACGCGTTGTGAGGGGCTGGTCTGTGAAGGGCAGGGTGGTCAGCTGGTGCCAGGCTGCAGGGCTGGAGTGGCGGCTAAGTGCTGGGCCAACCCTTCACAATGGGCGGGGGGCACAGGAGGCTCTGGGGGGCACTCCTCAGCGCCTCCCTCCCCACCATGTCGTGAAGGGCTGGCCCAGCCCCTCTCCCCAGGCCAGGGGGTGAGGCTGCCCACATCCGAGCTGGTGCCAGGCTGGAGTGGGAGAGGTGAGTGTCGCGTGGCTGGTAAGGCCAGGGAGGGGGGGCAGTGGAGCTAAGCCTGCATTTGCGCTCCCCCCACAGGTACAGTCCCCTCCCCCCCCGGGGCAGCTGGAAGGTGGTGCTGGGAGGCCTGGGGGAGGGTTGCAAATGTAGGCGTGGACCCTGGGTGTCAGAGACCCTCTGTACACCACTGCCAAGAACGCAGGTTACACTTGCAGGATGGCGTCTATTTTGGAAAGCAATGACTTGAAAAAAGACTTGTGGGAAGGGTGGCTAGCCAACTGAACAAGAGTGGTTGCTAAAAGCAAATGCTATCTGTGGATGTATACATGGAAGAATATGAAGCAGGACTAGAAAAGTGGGTTTATTTCTGCATATGGGTATGGCATTAGGGAGACTATTATTGGATATGGTGTTCAGTTTTGGTGTCCACTCTTCAAAATGGACATTGACAAATAAGGGCTCAGAAAAAAGCTACAAGAATGATTCGAGGTCTTGAAAACCTGCCTTACAGTGAGAGACTTAAGAAGCTAAATCTATTTAGTTTAACAAAGAGAAGGTTCAGAGGTGACTTGATCAGTCTATAAGTACCTACACGAGGAATGTATGTTTAATTTACCAAGCAAAGGCTTAACAAGATCCAGTGGCTGAAGCCGGACAAATTCAGACTAGAAATAAAATACCCTCTCTGTTAACACACTATGTAATTAATCATTAGAACAAACAGGGATGTGGGGGATCTTCTACTCACTTGGAGTCTTTAAAATGAGACTGGACATCTTTCTAAAAGATATTTTAGCACAACCAAAAGCTATGGGCTGGATGCAAGAATGACGGGGTGAAAGTCTCTGGCTTGCGCTATGCAGGAGGTCAGATTAACTAATCATAAAGGTCCTTTCTGGCCTTGAAATCTAGGAATCTGTGATTGTCACTGCGCTTGGTCTCTGAATACTGGTGCATAAAGAGAGGCTCCTTGCATTTGTTTTGCATCGGGCACAATCTGAGTGTGTGTGTGAGGCACAGAGAGAGAGAGAATGTGCAAGCAAAGAAGAATTGAGCCAAAATGGACAGGGGCAAATGTCATCAGAAGAAGCGTGTCCATTGACTGCCATGAACTTCAATGGGAGCCACAAGTGTGCAGGAGAGAGCAGAATTTGGTGTGTGCTGAGCATCCAAGAGTCAGAACATTGTAGCAAGAAGCTGAAGAGCAAGGTGAATGTGTAGGGAAAGAAACTACAGATACAAGGACTCTTTGACCTATACTGTTACAGCACCGAAAACAAGTCTGAAGCAGGTGCTTCCAAATTCTTGGAAATATCAATGTCAACAGGAAAACTTGGCAGATGTGTAATACTTCTCGCCAGCTCCTCACAAACTAGATGGTCCAAGTAAAATGGCCATATGGGAATATGATGGAAACAGGCTTATTCTGAGAGAAACTTGTGCTGAGGACCTTTCATAACAGCAGCTGCATGCTCCACAACTACAATAGGCTCTTGTGGGAGTGTTATGAGACACTCACACTTCCCTGGTGGCTGAGAGCACTAGATCGTCCTTTGGCCTTTATTGTTCACAGCACACAAGAGGTCAAACACTGTGGGTGGATTTAAAAGAAACTAAACCAGAAAACGATTGGAGAACATTATGACCACCAACTATGTTTGCAGCTATTGCAGCTAAGATAATAAGGGTAATAAACCCTTGTTTCAGAGCACAAAGGGATTACCTGCAGGGGTCAGCATATGCAATGCTGCACAGACAGCTGGGTTCACTGTGGTTGTGTTTTCGCTTCCCTCTGGAGCAAGTTCTTGGACTAGATGGACAAATGGTCAGCTCCTACATGTCAAATTCCATGGGTATGTGATACAGCCGCAGATTTGGTTGTGTCATTGTTTGGAGAAGATCGTCTACCATAAAATGAGGGATGACGACTCTGGACTGAAGTTCTTGGTAGAAGTTAGAAAGAGTTCTCAGTCATTGCAGTGAAGAACACCCAGCTCTTGTAGGTTATTTAAACCAACCTAGAGCGTCATGAAATCAAAGTGGTTTCATACGTAGCCTTAAAATAATGATTGTAGTCCAACAAAGTAATTTAGCTGCACAAATCTAACAACAAAGATTCAGGTCAACCAGAAAGAGAGACTGCAACAAGGAAGACATTACTTTAAGCAGCTGTCCGCTTCCCCCGGCTATTGCACTGCTTAGTTATGACAAAAGGAAACAAAGAGATCATCTCAGGATGGAGTGATCCTCGAGCAACCCCCATCCACGCATGGCTGGGAAGATTAAAACTTCAGTGGCGGGCTAAGAGAGTAGCGCCCTGGCTGCCATGGTGTTCCAGGTGCCCATGCCGCATTAGTATTTTCCCACCACATTATGAATTTTTCAGCAACATTCATGCAGGAAATCCATAGTTTGGGCGGAGAAACCTCCTCTGATGCTGAGGGAGAGAAAAAAATCCAGGTAATGCCACTTTACTGGAATCTCATGAAGAAATTCAAACTCGTTGTAATGGGAAAGGACAACGATGCCTGAGCCTTCTTTTTGGAGACATGTCAAACGTCGCTGCAGAGCTCTCACTTTATTTCGTACATCTGTAACAGTGCAACCGTGCTGCTGTGTCTCTGAGAGGCTCTTCAGCTCGCTATTGAACTGATAAATTCACTGTATTACTTTACACAGATCAATACACCCCAGCAGTTATCAGGGGTTGATGTGACCGAAATTGGTTTCAGCCAATTTGTGAGTGTAATAAATGTCCATTTATCAAATCAATTCATTCAGTGGTGCTTCTTAGACTGCCCACATCCGTGGGATCACAAGGGTGACTCTCTTCAGGTGTGTATCAACTGCCGTGTCACACTCCACCCGCTGAGCTTCTGATCTGCTCACAAGGGCATTCAAGAGCCCTCTTTCTACCTCAGATTTTGCCAGCTTAGCAGTTTACTGCAGGATCAATGGCAATCTGAGCTGAGCCACAGGGGAGCACAATACTGCCAACTGTGCCAGGCCGTATGAAGGTTCTGAGATATGGAGGAACAAGATCCTGGGTCTCTTGGCTCGACTCATTGGGAGCCGTTTGGAGGGAGTTCAGTGCACACTTAAGATAGTTGTGCATGTGCAGTCAGGTCCCCCACCATTGGGCCCTTAACAAGACAGGTACTAAACATGCTCAGGTGTGGGATTTGCAATTTGTTCATCTCAAATCCACTTTCCTTCGGTTCAAGGCCCGGTCTGCTGCTATTCATTCCTTATCAGATGGCAACTTTCAGCACTCAGCTATGAGAGCTGTGAGGACTGTTCAGAAAGGTCACGCTGCAATTTCATAATATGAACAGTGGATTTTCTCTCACTCCCTCTTTCATTCAAAATGGCTGAACAGTATTTGCTCAAACCCCCAACAAAACAGACAAATCTTTGGGCAGAACCCAAGTATGAGAAATTGCAGTCCGTAAGGTCCAGCAAATCAACAACTGAACACTCTGGCAGCCTTACCTATAAATCATTGCAACAAGCACCCAACGTAATACTAACAATACTATATATACACACACAAACATTTAAGTATTGTCTACAGGGAGGATGTTTTGGTTGTGAGAACGTGAAACAGAAAATACACATTCTTAAAGACTCTCATCCTTTGCTATATAACCTTAGAAGGGACCTCCTCCTGGGAATCACCAGAGCATGCAGTGTATTTACCCGTCTCTGTATGTTCACATGCAAGGACAAACAAGAGTTGATCAGAGCCAGAAGGAGTGCAGTTATTTATTAAATGCCCTGGAAACACAATCATAAGCCATTTAGCTGTTCATTTGCATGAGCGGTGTAGCATCTAGGCCTTTGTCAGTTTCTAACATTACAGAAAAGACCGGCTTGTTTTTTTCTTGGATCTTACAGTGCCACCTGAAATGATCCACTCTGGTTTTGTTAAAATACACCATAGAAAGCAGTGAGTATCCACATCTGTACAGTGCAGAGCATCATTTAAACTAGCTAGAGCCATAAAGGGTAACAAGAAAACATTCTACAAATACATCAGAAGCAAGAGGAAGACCAAGGACAAGATAGGTTCATTACTCAATGGGGGAGGTGGGGAACAATAACAGAAAAAACGGAATGGCAGAAGTGCTAAATAACATTTTTGTTTCAGTCTTCACCAGAAAGGTTAGTAGCAATTGATAGTGAATGCCAGTGAAAATGAGGTAGAATATGAGACTAAAATAGGGAAAGGACAAGTTAAAAAATACTTAGACAAGTTAGATGTCTTCAATCACCAGGGCCAGATGAAATACATCCTAGATTACTCAAGGAGCTGATTGAGGAGATAGTTGAGCCATTAGCGATTGTCTTTGAACAGTCATGGAAGACAGGAGAGATTGCAGAGGACTAGAAAAGGGAAATATAGTGCCAATCTATAACAAGAGAAATAAGGACAACCCGTGGAATTACAGACCAGGCATCTTAACTTCAGTTCCTGGAAAGATAATGGAGCGAATCGATTTGCAAACACCTAGAAGATGATAAGATGAGAGGGAACAATCAACACAGATTTGTCAAGAACAAATGTCAAACCAACGCTCATAGCTTTCTTGGACAAAGTAACAAAGCTTGTGGATGGGGGGAAGCAGTAGATGTGGTATATTTTGACTTTAGTAAGACTTCTGATACTGTCTCGCATGACCTTCTCATAAACAATCTAGGGAAATACAACCTAGATGGAGCTACTATATGGTGGGTGCATAATTGGCTGGAAAACCATTCCCGGAGAGTAGTTATCAGTGGTTTACAGTCAAGCTAGACGAGCATATTGAGTGGGGTCCCGCAAGGATCAGTTCTGGATCCAGTTCTGTTCAATTTCTTCATCAATGATTTAGATAATGGCATAGAGAGTACACTTATAAAGTTTGCAGAGTATACCAAGCTTGGGGGGTTGCAAGTGCTTTGGAGAATAGGATTAAAATTCAAAATGATCTGGACAAACTGGAGAAATGGTCTGAAGTAAATGGGATGAAATTCAATAAGTACAAATGCAAAGTACTCCACTTAGGAAGGAACAATCAGCTGCACACATACAAAATGGGAAATAACTCCCTAGGAAAAAGTACTACAGAAAGGGATCTGGGGATCACAGTGGACCACAAGCTAAATAGGTGTCAACAGTGTAACACTGTTACAAAAAAAACTCCCCAAACATCATTCTGGGATGTATTAGCAGGAGTGTTGTAAGCAAGACATTAGAAGTAATTCTTCCACTCTATTCTGTGCTGATTAGGGTTCATCTGGAGTATTGTGTCAAGTTCTGGGCACCACATTTCAGGAAAGATATGGACTAATTGGAAAAAGTCCAGAGAAGAGCAACAAAAATGATTAAAGGTCCAGAAAACATGGTCTATGAGGGAAGACTGAAAAAACTGAGTTTGCTTAGTCTGGAGAAGAGAAGACTGAGGCCCTGTCTACACTTACCTTGGAGATTCGGTGGCAGTCGACGAAAGTTACGCAAGCGATGCAAAAAACTTGCATAACTCCCGTTGACCTCTCTGCTTCTGTTCCTGCACTCCGTCTTCAATGCGCTGTGCCAACTGGAACTGCCTTCTGTTGACGCAGTGCTACGCCACTTGAGAAGGTGGTCTTAACATGTCAATTTCTGGATCGACTGAGCGGGTCTTCACTGACCGTTCAGTCGATCCAGAAAAATCGATCTGACGGCGGAGAGTTTGCCGCCCTCAGTGAAGATATAGCTTGAGGAGGGACATTGTAACAGTTTTCAAGTACATAAAAGGTTGTTACAAGGAGAAAGCAGAAAAATTGTTCTTAACCTCTGAGGATAGGACAAGAAGCAACGGGCTTAAATTGCAGCAAGGGCAGTTTAGGTTGGACATTAGGAAAAACTTCCTGTCAGGATGGTTAAGCACTAGAATAAATTGCCTAGGGAGGTTGTGGAATTTCCATCATGGGAGATTTTTAAGAGCAGATTAGACAAACACCTGTCAGAGATGGTCTAGATAATGCTTGGTCCTGTCATAAGTGCAGGGGACTGAACTAGATGACCTTGTGAGGTCCGTTCCAGTCCTACGATTCTAGGATCATTTAACTACATTTATGCTTCCTCCCTTCCACAGGGCTACACTGATCAGCAGATTGGAAGCCAGGAAGGAATTTCCCTATCCAGAGTACTGGCAGGAACAGTGGAGAGTTAGTGTTTCCCTTCTTCGCCTGGAGCGATGAGCAGAGATCATCAGCTAGGTGTAATCCCATGCTTATCACAGTGTCTAAACTGAACCAAGCCCCCACTCCAGACTCTTGTAGCTTAGTGACCCTAATTGCAGAAGTGCTGTAAGTTACACATCAGCAAGAGGGTGTGAGTCTGAGAGAGTCCACTTGAGTTTACTGGAGTCTTTTATTCCAAATGAAAATGTCCCCACAGACTAGCACTGAAGTAACAAGAGGTCTGAATTAAAACAAATGTAGTCATTTAAGTGGAAACTTCTGACCACAAAAATTAGTGTCACTTGCATGCTTAGGAAAGTAGCAGAAGGTGCAAGATTCAGAGTTGTAGCTTCACTGCTGTCTACCCATCTGGATTCTTATACCACGCTCTTCACCACAGAATGTCTCCGAATCTGGCTCCTACACCTGTGCTCTAAACTCCCTTCTCTTTTTTACTCTGCAATGGGAGTCTCTGGAGACTGTTTGGATCATACAAGAGGCCCTGCATCAAATCAGATGATTAAATTAAGAAGAGGTTATAAATTAAAATCTAAACGTATCCATTCGATTTGGTAAATCCTAGGACACATTGTATAGCCAGTCCCCTAGCCAAAAAACAACCCGTACTGTATCATCGGCGGAAAGCAGAAGGGTACATTGTTTCCGTAAAGCGGCTGCAGAAATAACTCAACAGTGAGATCTCAGAAGGCTAACCTCTGCCTAAATTCAACATTACTGAAACAAAACAACAAAAAGGGGGCAGAAGGGATATCGGTCTGATATCCCGAGGCTGCTGGGGCATCTAGCGCATTCCCTATAATTCAATAAGAGAAGCCTCCATAAAGACAACAGCTTTAATGTGCACAAACACCACCTGTGTCAGAAACAGGCACTACCCATTAATCAAAGCTTCCCAATTAGCCCTGGCTGTTGCCTCCAGGCACAGCCGTAACCACTCTCAAAAAAGGGAAGGTGTCTGTTGTGTATGCAGTGGGAGAGACAGCTCTTCCATGGCCTGCAAGAGCCTGTCTTCGTTAACTATATTGGTATGGTTTTGTATTTACGATTATCAGCTGCACGTGCCTGTGTTCTGACCTTAGCGCTGCCTCACCTTGTCCTATTTCCAGACACTGAATCTGGACGGTGGGATTGTTCAGGGAACTATTAACAGGATATGGAGGCGTTTGGGTCTGGGTCAACACATCAAATCCAGCCCAGGTTGCTAGTAACTGAAAGTCATTATTTCCTCACAGCTTTTCAGGCAGCCTGTGTGAAATGAATTGCTCGTGGTCAAACTGCTAAAACAGACTGCAGCTTCACCTTGGGATGCCAAGTGAAACGCCACCTTGCAGTGGGATTGCCCCTTGCATGCTTTGCTGAGCAGTGAAATAATTAACAGTACACATTCAAATTTTCTTAGTTAGGCTTCCGAGTTAATACGCCTTCAAATGAAAATGGGCAGTTCACACTTCTCGGAGCTACTGTTTCTGCTGTCTGCAGACTCAGGCAGATATCACTGGCTCGCATTTTTACGGTTTTCTTCACAACCGGAAGGGCTAAAATCCTACGTATTTTTTTCTCTGAGTTGCCAATAACTGGCCTAATTTGAGCCTGAAGGACTGAGTCGTACTCTAAGTGAGACCAATAACACAGTTATACACATAGGTAAAACTTTTCAATGCATGTCACTTCAGAGTCTCTGCCTCTCCATGTGGAGCTCTTGTAGCTCCAGAACTATAAAGCACCGGGCCCAGCATGAAGCATCTCGTACTGTGTGTGTGTCCTGGTGCTCAGGCAACTTCTTGTGTTTGTTATAAGAGGGAGGTGAAAATTAAACATATGATGAACTATGTGGCAAAGGAAGTGGGTAATCCCTTAAAATGCATACCTTCAGAGAACCATAGTTATAGGACATCACGTACCTGATCTCTAAAGACATCCTTCCTAATGGATTCCTTCTCATCAACATTAACAAAACTTCAGGACTGTCTCTAGGAGACTAGGAAACAATGACTTGGGGGGGTGTTGGGTAAATGAAACGGGTAAATAACTTCCATTATTTATAGAAATGGGCAAGAAAGATAAAGTGATCACCCAAAATAAGGGACATTGTACCATCTGAGCAACTTTCACTAGCGAGTTAAGCCAACACATCTGTCATGTGCTGTCTGTTTTCTCATCCTCTCTCCAGAGGGAAAGCATGTGAAGAGTCTTGTTTCGATAGGGCTTCATTTGATTTTTAAAAATAAAAATACACGTTGCTATATGTTAACGTTAGAGAAGGCAAGGTCACAGAAATACATCTTGCCCTTGGAGCGGAAGGTGGTGAGGTATGTGACGGCCCTTAGCTCCTGTGGGGTTTCATTCCCTAAACAATTCCTCTCTCTACTTGGTATTCACACCCTCCCAACATTTGGAGACAGTTTCTACCCCAGCCTGTGACCTTGTCAGATCTAACAAATGTAATAGCGTCAACCTTGAATGGTCCCTTGCAATATGTGTTAACTACTTATGCTAAACAATCTGTTCCATATTGTATTTAGCTGTGACGCTCTGATTAAGTTTCCAAGACCTGAAGAGCTCTGTGTGGCTTGAAAGATATTCCCTCACCCACCTTGTTTCTCTAATAACCTGGGACCAACATGGCTACAAGAACACCCCATACAACCCTGATTGGAGGCATTCAAGGAACTACAGACACTAGAGCTGACAGAGACTTATTAAGTCACTTCTGTCCATTCCTGGCCCACGCAGGACTGTTCCCCGCAGTATGTTTTCTGGTGCTTTGTCCAATCTAGTTTTAAAGCATCTCATGTAGTGAGCTTTCCACCACTTGCTTTGGGAGACTATGCCACAGCCTTAATGATCTGATTGTCAGACCTTTTTCTGATGCTCAGCCTACATTTTCCCTTTCTTAAGTTTATCCAACTACTCCTAGGGGGAAAAAACCAACAACCCTCCCCATTGCAATGTTAAATAAATGATCTAAATCCTTGGTGTCAGCAGCCTTAGATATTTGCAGACTATGCTGTAGGAAATAAGGTTTCTGACATTATTGCTCTTCTTATTAGTATTCAGTCAATTCCCCACGGAGGTATAAGGGTCGGTGGCACTGTGCTGTCTTCTGGATGAGAAGAAAATCATGGTACTATGCACTTGTTACCATGCAAGATCCCATGGCATCTTCTTATTCCCTGCTCCCACACTAGACAGCAATGGCCCAGAAAATCACAGGGCCATGGGTGCAAGAAGAACAAGGAGACTATTTCCAGAAAAGATCCAATTAATCCTTATCTTTGCTAGCTCAAATAGCAAACTAATATGGGATTGTAGAAGCGTGCAGATTGCTGGCCAAAGGACTTTTAGTGAGACCAACTGGGAAACACTAAAAAGCCTGCCTGCACTATCTATTGATACATATAAACATAAAATCCCAAACTACTTTATTAGCTGCAGGGCACAGCCATTCAAGCCCACTTTCCAACCAGTAAGCAACAAAACCGGACAAGCAAATATAAATTAAGATGTTTTATTTTAGTTTCCCAGGCTAGTTTCCCTTGTCGTGTCCCTTTCTTTCTTGACACAGCCTTTGGCCACAGTGACAAAAATACTGGCCTCTCGTGCATCTCTGTAATGGGCTCATGAGCACATCAGATGGAGATTGCAGTAACAGGTCGCTGACAAAGAGTTTTAATATTCAGTTCAGTATTTAATGCACAGTGCTCTTTGAAAAAGAGTCAAGTGAAAAGCTCTGAAAGGAAATATGAAACCCCTCCATTAGTAATTTTTCATTCTTTTTTACCAAGAGGCTGGGTTTGTCAAGAATATAATCCTACAGCATTAGGGCAAAATTTTCAAAAAGCACCTAAATGATTTAGGAGTCTAATTCCCATTTACAAAAATGACTCGGATTCTTAGGACCTCAGTCTCACTGCAAGTCAAAGGGACTTCAGCTCCTTAGCCAAGTAGGGTCTTTTGAAAATTTTATCCAGTCTTCAGGGAAGCAAGATTCCAACCTTGTGAATTTATATTCCAGGAACATTTTGGGTCATGCAATTTCAGAAAGCCTTGTATTACATGAACCCAAGAAGCTTCATGCTTGCTAATAGTAGCAATTTTAAGATACACATAGTATGTCTATGTACTTCAGATTAGCATGGAGATCCAAATCTGTAGAATGGTACACAGCTGAAGTCCTAAAACAACAAGTAGTACGGAAATGAACCATATAATCACTGTTAGCATGTAAAACTCACAGGTACTAACTGTCTTACAGGACACACAGCTACATATATGATCTAGCATCATCACACTCAACCTACACAATAAGTAAGAGTAGGAAAGTCAGCTCTCAGTTAAGATATCCAGAATGATTCTTAGAGAAATACTTGAACCTTCACACTCTCGTTGCTGTTTAGGAAGAAATGATCCTGGAACACAAGGACTGGTTAAGCATCTCTGTATCTCTGTTGTTTGAGAAAAAGGGACCTGGCAAGCATCCAGGGTAGGCACCTCACCCACTTTTCTGCCACCTACCATCCCCGCATCACTGTGCAAAACAGCCCTTCTTGTGACAATCGCATGTTCTAGCTACACTGATGTTCCACGGAGACTGTAATGAAATGATGAGGTGGTAAAAACGTGCCAATAGACGTTGGAGGAGATGAGATGCTAGTGCGGAGGGCAAGCAGTGGAGCAGTTAAACTGGAAGCCCTGCTAACAAGCTAGCCAACAAGAGTGCACAGAAAATCTTGCTTTGTCTCTTTGCATGGAGAGGAGGAGAGGTGAGAAGACCCTCCTTGAGGTCCCATATTGGAATCACAATACTTCTGACCTAGAAAGACTAGATATAATTCCACATTCCAGTGCCAGTCAATGTCACCCCTACACTGTCCAGATGAACCAATGTCCCTACCACACTCCCACAAGAACATAAGAATGGCCAGAATGGCTTAGACCAATGGTCCATCTAGCTCAGGATCCTGTTTTCTGACAGTGACCAGTGTCAGATGCTTCATAAGCAATGAACAGAACAGGGCAATTTTGAGCAATCCATCGCGCCGTCCAGTCCCAGCTTCTGGCAATTGGAGGTTTAGGGACACCTGGAGCATGAGGTTGATTGTCTGATCATCTTGACTACTAGCCATTGATGGACCTATCCTCCATGAACTTCAATTTCTTTTTTGAACCCCATTATACTTTTGGCCTTCACAACATCCCGTGGCAACTAATTCCAAAGGCCAGCTGTGCGTTGTGTAGAAAAGTATTCCTTTAGTTTGTTTTAAACCTGCTGTCTATTAGTTTCATGGGGTGACCTTTGGTTATGTGAATCCCTTATGTGTGATGTAAATCCCAGACTTTCCAAGGATTGAGCATGAGCCCTATGCAGCAATGAAAAGCCTACTGGGCTTCAGTGTGAATTAGACACTCATCTTCACATCAGTTCACTCAACAATCTGGTTGGAATTAGTCCAGGATCACGGATTTAGGAAATATTACGCTCTCTTTTTTATAGGAAGGAGAACAATTAACAGTCACTGATCTTACCAGCTCCCACTGTTGCTATGGCGTTCTCTTGCCCAATGATGTGCTCTTTTAGCCGCTGCTCCAGTGGAAATCTGCGTCGTTCCTCTAACTCTCTTTTACGCTGCTCCTCCTGGAACTGTGGAAAGGAAACAAAAACTATGAGCAAAAAGTTTTCTCATCCAATAATGAACATCTATATACTGCCTTTCACGCAAAGGATCCCAAAATGTTTTGCAAACATATCTATGAATTATACACAGGGATCTCTTTTCCTAGTCACTGAAAAGCAGCCATATCTATGGTGGGACATGGCAGTTGTTTAACAGAACCCAGTGCAACACTGTACAAACTTAGGACAGAAAATGAAAAATACTATTTGAGAGCAAACAAAGGGGGGAATTTAAGTGGCAGAATGTGATCATTCAAGCTGGAATTTGCCACCTTCTTCTTCAATGCTTAACTGAACAGTCAGCGGTAGCGATCGTTCGCTATTTGGTCTGGTCCTGTGTGACTGCAAGGGCTTGACAGGCCGAAAGTCCAATGTCAGAACAGACTTGATGCACCCATGTAATAGGGGGGCTGCCTCTGAGCTGCCGCCACTCCTCGGTTGGTGGAATTTTATCCCGGATGTTACAAGCCACCTGGAGAATGACATTTGCTGGAAAGTCAGGCGGCATTCTGGCAACATGTCTGAAAAGTGTAAGATGCCAGCTGCCCCAACAGTCTGTAGAGGGGTGCAACCATAAACGCCTGCATTATGAATTCAGACATTCCGCTATATGCCCAATATATGACACTGGCATTTTGTGGGGGCAGCCTCCAGCTTTGCCCAGTCTGTGCAGCATAGGGTCCATGTTTTGCAACCCTACATCAGTACAGAAATGATACAGCTCAAATAGATCCTGAACTTGCTGGTTGTGCCTGGGGTTCTCTCTGGAGACTGGAATTATTCAGCTTTGAATAACTTGAACAGATAGTTCCCCTTTAAAACTCCCATGTTACATTTTAGAAGTATAGGGGTCTTAACCCCGGTCTCCTGGTCAAGAACCTTGGATATACTGTGGCTCCCTAAATTCCCCTGGAACTTAACAGGAAAAAATCTGCCTTTACAGTGACTTTGCACTAGGGGAAGCTGTGACAATTAGAAACAAGGGGAACAGAAAGGCCTGACGAACACAGCAGTGGGGCTTTGAAAATTCCAGTGACTGGGCACCCAGTTGGGATTGAGTATCCAGGTAGTTTAGACACCCAGAAGAGAGAGCGGTTTTCCAATCCAAAGGACAAACATTGCCTGCTTTTTGCTTTGAAAATTCTGCTTGTTTTCTGATCATCCAACTCCTCTGCAGAGCACGAAAGGTGGCCCTCTGAACATCCCTCTGCCTCCGACTTACCCCAGGTCAACAAGTGAGTCGGCGGGACTGAAGACAGCCCACCTGACTGACACTCACGTGCTCTAACTGCTAGACAAGTAGTGGTACACTGGTACACTGAAAATACAGCACCCTGATAACAAGCCTTCATGCAATGCAGAGTTAGCGCAAAGGAGGTATTTCTAAGGAAACACCTGGGATTCTTATTAGTGTGCAAGCTAAGCATTTAAACTGTCTTCCGAAGGGGACACTCTCACAACAACAGCAGAACACTGTTGTGAAAACTGCAGCAGCCAGAGTGGATAAAACCCATCAGCCAGTTTGCCAGTGTTTTCCTGTTACGGTAGTGACCCTGACAGAAGTTAAAAAAAATAAATAGCAAACAATCCAATTTTGGCTGCTGCTATCCGTCTGCTGTATAACTGAGAGATCCCATCAGTCCTGATGTTTCATGTGGAGCAATAACTTCACCACCGATCCCAGTGGAATGACATATGCAGCACAGAATCCAGTGTGTCAACCGCGTATCTCCCTCAGGCTTCCTATATATCACCGGGCTCAAACGACCGCAGCTCCTTCTATATATCTATTGTCTTTCGATCCATCCGGACAATTTGTTTTTTTAAAGCAGTGTGAGGAATACACGCTGTGCTCGTGGAATACACATGATCAGTTCTAGTTTTAATGCGGACGGAAGGGCTTGCACAAGAGGATAAGCAATGAAAGAGAACTGTGACGCTCGCCTCTTTGGAAACCTTCTCTCTCTGGAAGACCAAGCCCCAAAGCACCTGTGAGACGTGGTGTTGGAATTTAAGACATGAGGGCAAAAGAAATTCAGGGAAGGAAGAGAGACTCTTCAGCTCACGAGAACCTGCCCTTGAACTTCACCATGAGCAAAGAAAAGCCAGAGCTCTGCAGATTCCCTGCCATTGCCTGTTCCTGAGCATCTCTTCTGGGCAGGTCACGCCAAGCCGCCCTGAGTGAGCGTGCCCGCTTCTCTCTCCTGAACTAATTTGTCTCGTGTTGTTGTGTTACGCCCCCTGGTCCTGGCACTGCAGCTGTGTTGGAAAAAGGAAACTGCTTAAGTTACACTGAGGCTGGATGAACAGGTCTCTCAGGCGCCCCACAACGTCAATGCAGAAAGCAGTCCGGAGGAGCCCGTCGCGAAAGGGATGTGACCTATTAGACACACACAGGTTCTTATCACAGAGCCTCTGCAGTCAGCAACAAGGCATAATTCCCTACACGGGAATAACCAACACCGGGATAAACTCCTTTATACCAGTGTAACTGCATTCACACTAGGGGAGTTGTACTGCTTTAACTATGCTGGTGTGTGTGGACAAGGCCTTTGTGAGGGCATAACCAGCACCATTTTCTTCCTGTGCCTTTGTTTTTCTATTTCATGTTTCACAGAAGTTTTGTTGGGAAGGCTTCTCAGGTCCAGGCTGGAATTTCTCAGAGAAAGAGGGAGATGCCCCTGGAATAGCTGACTGCCCAGTGAGACAGGGGAGTCCTGCCAGGCCTCTACTCTGCCTGATTTGGAGCAGAGATTGGAACATGGGGCTCCCATCTCTCAGGTGAGTGCCCCATGATCAGGCCCCTGGCTATTCTGGGGTGGGTCTCTCTCTAGTTATTTTCCATGAAAAATTTCCAAAGGGTCTGTCTATGACCTTTTTAATTTTATGTGCCAGCAATCCGGTTCCATTTTGGTTTAGGCGGAGCCCATCCTTTCTGTATAGGCTCCCCCTTTCCCAAAAGATTCCCCAGTTCCTAATAAATCTAAAGCCCTCCTCCCTACACCATTGTTTCATCCACGCATTGAAACTCTGTAGTTCTGCCTACCTAACTGGTCCTGTGCATAGAACTGGAAGCATTTCAGAGAATGCTACCATGGAGGTCCGGGACTTCAATCTCTTACCTACCAGCCTAAATTTGGCCTTCAGGACCTCTCTTCTATCCTTCCCTACGTCATTGGTACCTACATGTATTATGACCACCGGTCCCTCTCCAGCACTACATAAATCTGTCTAGATGACTTGAACATTAGGACAATGCAACAGACTGCCTTGGGAAGTTGAAGAACCTCCTGCACTGGAGGTTTTCAGCCATCCCTCTTGGATGGTTTAGGCACAAGAAATCCTGCACTTTGGCGGTATGTTAGACTAGATGATCCTTGCAGTCCCTTCTACATTTATAATTCTAGCCATATCATATGATGATGATAACACCATACTTTCCATTCCAGTAGTATCTTGGGACGATGTGTTAAACAGCAGCTCTTACAGACATTTTTAAATCAGCAGGTCCTGATAGCTTGCGCCCAAGAGTTTTAAAAGAGCTGCCTGAGGAGTTCACCGGACTGTTCATGCTGATTTTCAGCAAGTCTTGCAATACTAGGGAAGTTCCAGAAGACTGGAAGACAGCCAATGTTGTACCAATATTGATATTTAAAAAGAGTAAATAGGATGACCTGGGTAATTTTAGGCCTGTCAGTCATCAGTCCCAGGCAAGATAATGGAGCAGCTGACATGGGTTTCGATTAATAAAGAACAAAAGAAAGCTAATGTAATTAACGCAAACTAACATGGTTATAGAAAAGAGATCCTGTCAAACTAACTCGATATCTTTATTTGAGTAAATTAAAAGTTTGGTTGGTAAAGGTAATAGTGTAGACATACTAGACTTCTGTAAGGCATTTGACTTGGTGCTGCACTGATATATTGATTAAAAAACAAGACTGACATAAAATTAATATGGTACACATTAAATGGATTAAAAAGTGGCTAACTGATAGGTCTCATAATATAACTGTAATTGGGGAATCATCACTGAATGGCTCTGTTTCCAGAGAGGTCCACTGGGATTGGTTCTTGGCCCTACAGTATTTAACATTTTTGTCAGTGACCTGGAAGAAAACAAAAACATCACTGATAAAGTTTGCAGATGACACAAAAATTGGCAGAAAAGAGGATATGTCACTGATTCACAGCGATCTAAATCGCTTGGTAAACTGGGTGCAAGAAAACAATGTATGTTTTAATATGGCTAAATGTAAATGTATACAAAGAATGTATACTTATAGGATGGGGGACTTTATCCTGGGAAGCAGTGAGACTGAAAAAGATGTGCGGGTTTTGGTGGATAAACAATTGAACATGAGCTCCTAGTGTGACATTGTGGCCGAAGAGGAAATGCAATCCTTGTATGTATAAATGGGAATCTCAAGTAGGAGTAGAGAAGTTATTTTTTTTCTGTATTTGGCACTGGTGTGACCAGTGTTGGAATACTGTGTCCAGTTCTGTTGTCCACAATTCAAGAACAATGTGGATAAATTGGAGAGAGTTCAGAGAAGAGCCACAAGAATGATTAAAAGATTAGAAAACATGCCTTATAGTGATAGATTCAAGGAGCTCAGTCTATTTAGTTTAACAAAGACAAGGTTGAAAGGACCTGATTACAGTCTATAAGTATCTGCATGGGGAACAAATATTTAATAATGGGCGCTTTAATCTAGCAGAGAAAAGTATAACATGATCCAATGGCTGGAAGTGGAAGCTAGACAAATTCAGACTGGAAATAAGGCATACGTTTTTAACAGTGAGAAAAGTTAACTGTTGGAACAATTCACCTAACGGTCGTTGTGCATTCTTCACCTCTGACAAATTTTAAATCAAGATTAGGTATTTTTCTAAAAGACCCTGCTCTAGGAACCTGGGGAAGTTCTTTGACTTGTGTCATTCAGGAGGTCAGATTAGATGATGACAATGGTCTCTTCTGGCCTTAGGATCTATGAATTGTAGGGTTTTCGCTCTTGTTTGTTTTGTTTTTATTTAACACATTGAAGTCTCAAATTTGGGGGTGGAAGCAAAACACTTGCTTTAAAGGCCTTCAGCGCGGCGGAGCTGATATTTCAAGAGAGGGTTGGTCTTGTGCCATTTCATGCAAGCCCAACTAGTTGGATGAAGTGCAGCACTTCTGTCTCTGAGAATGACTCTTGCTCCTCTGAGCCACAAGGGTTTGCAGAATTTTCAAACAGCTTATGAAGATGGTGATGCACACACATGGCAGAATGAAGGGATGGGTGAAAACCAGTCTCTCAACCTTCAAACACATACCAAATTGTCCTAAATTTCTCAAGTCACTGTGTCTGGATGGCAAGAACTCAACGAGCAGATGCACTGATCATGTGCGAACTGGGGTAGGAATAATCCATGTGAATGCAAAGCTAGGGCAGAGATTTAGATTTTACAAATTTTCTCTTTCATTCTGCTCTTCACGTTGACTAGTGCCCAATCCTGGAACAAGCAAGATTGGGATCCTGAAGTTTTACATGTTAGTCCGATGTTCTTGGTCATGGTAGCTGACATGAATCTCCCAGACACACAGAGACACCGACGTAGCTGATGGCAGCAACTGGCCAACATTTGAGAGGAAGATAGGACTGAAGTGCCTAGACCTGTCTTCGGTTGTCCTTTTGATGTGACTCTGTGCTGTGACTCTAAGAGGCACCGTACAGACCTTGCAGCCCAGGAGGATGTGGGGTTAAAGGGGCTTTAAATCAACTTTCTACCCTCCAAATCCTTGGATGTTACAGGGCTGGAGAGGCTCCTGGTGTAATTCAGATAGCCCTGGGAACCCATCTAAGTTATGGTAAACTGTCCAGGCTGCTCTATGGGCTGCAGCCCCACCCCCCCAATGAGACTCCATCCCTGCCATGCCCCCTATGAGCAGCACCAGCACCCATGAGGGAGACCTCGGAAGGCAGCCTTACGTCTGTCTTATCAGTGTCTTTGCCAGGGGACTCCTCCTCCAGTCAGCCCCTTCATGCTGCTCCAGCCCTTTTACACATAAAGGGGCTGGAGTGAGGGGGGGAGGTCAGAATCTCACTCTGTTTAGTAGCAAGACACAACTTTCACTGATTTTTACACCAACCATTTCCCCCCAGTGCACGACTGGACAAGGCTCCCTATAAAGCACGTCACAATTGCTCCTTAATCTGCTTGCCCACTTCCTCTCACCCAATGCACTCCCATGGCCAGTGGCTGGGGCAATCAGTCAAAGCCGGGTCTCGTGCATGGCAGTGCAGTGTTACTGCTACACTGGCTCTACTGGAGAGGAAACCACAAAGAGCCTGACCTTGTCTATGTTTGTCTTTAGTCTAATGTCCACTGGACAGGTGACCAGCCACCAGTGAAAATGACACCCCATTACACCGTGTGAAGTGCTATGAGTGGGGACTGTCTTCACCTTCTGATAACTTATCTCTTATTCTTCCGATTAAACTTTTATCATCTATGTGGATTATTCCAGTGTTATGTGCTCTGAAAGAGATGCGGGGACTGATACTCTGCTCTTCTTCTGTTAGGCAGGAGGCACCAAAGCTCCTAGATTCACCTGGGCTAAGAGGCTCTTGTGACGTGATGCCAACCGTAAAGGAGGAGAGCCCATCTTTTTAATAAGAGATGCACTCTATTAGCTTTGTCAGACCTCACCTTGAGATACAATCCCTGGCTCCCTGTTGCTAATACAAGCATGGTAATTGTGATCACTGGCTTTTATTATTCTTTATCCGGTATGGCAGCCCTCCCAGCCATGATTTCATTTACGGGAAAATATTCAAAGAACAGAGGTTCAAAAGCACAGCTGCTAGTGGGGCTGAATGTCTGCAGAGAACCTGGGAATGTGTAGGACACAACATCTTTTACATTACTGGAAAAGGAATTTAAAAGATTAAATAAACCAGGATTATATTTTTATTTTCATCTGGAAAACGTGTCAAGGATATGAACTAGGCTATTTAAGTAATGCCAATCTTCGGAGATTTTGGGTGGCAGTTCACTCACATCAAGGGGTAAATCTCTCCTTGGTGTAACTGTTGGTTACAGCAAGGATTATTTTGGCTAGAAATCTTTGCTTCTTATGAGGCTATTGGGACCCAGCTCTTATTTTTAATATATACAGGCATATCTTTGACTGTGCAACTCCATGGATGGATGCTCTCTGCACAGTATGAACGTCGAAAATAAGAAGGGCGTGGCCTGAGAGGAAGCCAGCAGGAACATGAGAGTCTCGTGGTTTAAGAAGGTTTCTGGGACGCAGGAAGCTAGTTCTGGCTGTGACAGGGATGCGCAGCTTTAGATAAGCCTGATGTCACCGGAACTATTGGTCTCTCTTGGCCTTTCTACCGGCAGGCTCAGTGGAGAGGTCATGAACAGAACAGGCACAGTGACTAGCTCCGAGTTAAGGCACATTGTCAGGCCAGTGTTGAGGAAGCTGTCTGCAATGGCCCTATTCTGGGGATAAACAAAAGGACTTCAGCTCAGGGTTGTTAATCTGCCACCTTTCACCAGCACATTTCACTTAAGATTAGAACCTGGCGTCTTTACCACCTCGTTACCTACTCTGGCCTATTCCTTTACTCTTGGCCCTGTCTGTGTGTCAACACATTCAGGTTTCCTTAACTTGTTTAGCAATGTGAATCAGCTGGTCTAAACACAAAACAAGATTCTTTTAACACAGCAGAAGCATGCACAGAATTCTTTTGAAGAAACACATTTACAAATACATATGAAAACTCCTTGTTACTCTGTCACCAGGATACGTAAATAAAATAGATGTGACATGTCTATCTGGTGAATAGTCCTGCCATTTCATTCCCCAACTGTGATTAAAGTGAGAAATAAATTCTCAAAGACTCTCGGTGGAATGCAAATGCAGGAGTGGGACGGCAACCCTGATACTTCCACATCCCCCTCAGCAGAATATTCATCACAAACCAGCTGCACAGACTTATGTTTTATATATACCCTGAACCATTTTCATCAGCTACATCCACATATATTTATCTCCTCTCTCGCCTCCATTTACTCACTGCTGATGTTGGACTCCAGAGGCCATTTAACCAAGAGATTTTTTTTTCTCTTCTCTCAATGATTTAAGAATTTTGTTCTCAACATTTCTGTTTTAAAACTTTTAAAGAGCAGTCCTGACTGTTACAGTTCACTCCAAGCAATCATCAGACTAATAAGAGACACAGCAGCTCTATGGAGAACTGCCACATTCAACCTTGTCCTTCTTGTAACAGCAGTGCATAGCCAGGAGACTTGTCTTCTTCTCTTCACTCCATCAAAGACTTCCAAGACTTCCTGGGTGACCTTGGCCAAGACTCTAGGTTTGACTATGGACACTTGATGTGTTTTTACTTTATCTACACTTGATGCTAGGCTGTGCTTAAAACCATACTTATAAGCAGGTTAGCTAACATAGTTTAAAAACACCTTCCATTTTCCCATTCTAGACAAGCTTTTAGACCCACATTTTCAAGAAGGAAAATTCAGTGTCTAAAGCTGGGTAACCAAAAATGGAAGCACCCAAAATTAGAGGCTACTCTTGAAAACATGGACCTTCCCCATCTGTAAAATGGGGACACTGATACCCACCAACTTCACGGTGGGTTGTAAAGCTTACTGCACTAGCTGACTAGAGACTGTTGGAAGAACAGCAGTCCAGAAATGTAAATCATTATTACTACTTCATAACGATGCCATTACTATTTTAATAAAAATTTGTACCTAATAACTTTAAATTATGTTTAATTCGGGCTTCAGTTCTCCCTATCTAATGATCAGGAGCTTTGTCATTACAAGGATGAGAGGAAAGATGGTCCAGTGGTAAAGGCATTAGCCTTAACTTGGGAGATCTGAGTTCAATTCTCTGCTCTGGTCTGCTAGGTGAGACCTCACACTTGGATCTGTCTTAAACCCACAAATCCCAGGCACTTCAGAACAGAAGGCGGAGACAGCGTTCCGATTTTACCATACTGTGCCTAAAGCCTACAGGGGTGAGAGGACAATAGGTGATCTTATTTGTGGTATGCATCTCAACAATAAGCACAAAAGGTCACACAATGGGCAGAACAGGTGGCTATAGATATATCTGAAGATAACCCTAACACTTTGGAGTTTTCATTTACACATCCTATAACTTTAAGTCATTTCTGCAGACACCCCACGTCGTCCCAGAGATACTGAAAGGATCAGAGATGTAGCCACAGTAAGATACCCTTCCAGAACACCGTAAGGTATGTAACAAGCCCCCTTCTTTGAAGCATCGTCTTTGTAGCTGAAAAGGAAACACCTGAATCTTTATCAGAGTCACCTTTGTTTCCGATGCTTTCAGAAGTTTCATGACCTCCCCGTCACGGGCGTAATCCAGTGGTGTATGCCCCATTTCATTCCTCTGCAGGGGGCTGGCACCTGATCACAGGGGGAAAAGGAGGGATCAGAGTTCAAACACAGGGCAGAATAAACATGAAGCACAACTTGCAACCCCTGCACTCCCCAGTGTCCTCTTCTGACCTTTGCTCTGAGGGGTACACAGATCACACAGGGACAATGTACAACCAGCACATGTAAGGATGTCAGAGGAACAACAAAAGGAGGGTGTCACTGGTGACAACTGGCTTGGCAGGGAAAAGCTGCTGTGATGATGAAAGCACCTGGAGTGACTGAAACAAAACACAGCTTCATAAAAGCACCAGTTACTAGGCCCATGGCAGCTCCATGGAGCTACAGCAGCTACAATTGGATACGGTATTCTTCACTTCCTGGCCTGAACAGTTGTCTAGGATTGTCTAGGATTGCTGTGGCCTGTTAAACAGCTGCTGCCTTCTGCAGAAGTGGCTGCATTTCAGCAGTGGTTCTTCCTAGGGGCAACTCATCTTGTGAGCTACAAAAACAGTCAGAGAGACTCCGATAGACATGCTCATGGAAGAAGTTCTACATACAATGGGATAACACTGAGAAAACTCCCCACCATCACCATCCAAACCAGACTGAACGGGGGCTGGCAAATAAGGTCAAATCAACTGATCCCAGGTCCCTTGCTGACATGTAGGGCAAAACATGGTCCACTAGCTATGGTGGTCAAAGATTAGGGTTGGTAGATGTAATAAGGATGCCTAGGGAAGTAGTCAAGGATGCAGAGAGCAGAGACCTCAACGGATGAGACTTGGGGTATCTTAGCATTTCCTGGTATACCTGCAAAGGCAGAGGTGTGTTTCAATGCCATATATTGCATGTGTTGCAGCATGCTGTCTCCAACCAGAAAACAACGGCTATGAAAACGAATGTCCAAACTGCTTGTAATTCAAAACTCTGAGGCTTAAACCAGCAAACTTGAAAGAACTAGCCAGTCCCTATCTTTCTAAAGTGAGAGTGGCCTGTGAAACCCTGAGAAGCAGGGACATTCTGTGGACAAAGCACAGGGTTTGGAGCAAGGGATTCCAAGGTTCTACTCAGTGGCTTTGACACTAACCCATTGCCTATTTGCCCATCTGTAAAAGGGGGATAACATTTTCAGGGGTACTTGGGAGAGGTAGACAGCGAACATCTGTACGGTGCCAGTCTTTTATAAACATTGCATTTTTCTTTCCTTCCCATTAGTCTACACAGGTTATTCGGAAGAGGCGCCTCGGAAATGAGCACTCAGTTGCTTCAATTAACATATGCTGACGAGGCTATATCTTTGCCTCTAACATGCAGCGTACAGCACAAAGCACACAATCACCACTCAGTAACAGTGCACAGCAATCAGATTAAACCGAGGCGCTGCCGCTGAGGGTGCTCTTTGCTATCGTGAACCGGAGAGATGGTGAGATTAGCCATTTTTAAGCACTGGCATTGGGGATCTATATTTGCTTACAGAATGAAAAATGTGCCCCATAAACATTCGACACAGAGTAATTTCTATTGCGAGCCTTGTCATTGCAAATAAAGAATATGACTGGGACAGGTGAGATTATATACTGCCTGGGCTGGCCACTCGATATCTTTTAAAGAGACAGTGGCCCCAAAACCTACCCCTAGCCCTGATGTTTTTAAAAACACTTTCAGTTTGTGCTAGTTATGAGTAGGAAGTGGGGAAAAGTTTTCTGGGCTCTCCAAATGAAGACATCCCCGAGGCAAGGTCTGCTTTCATTTCAGGAAGGCTGAGGGTTTCTTTCTGCCCTGGATCTATCAATAATGGCTATCCAATATTGGCCTAATCCCCCAGTTAATGGCTTTGACGACTTGACTAATTGCTGCAATAATTGATAGAACCTGACTCATACAACTGGTCGATTTCACCTCAATAAAATATTACGCTTTAATAAATAACAGTGTCACTCTGCTTGCTAATAGAACACAAAAGTGGCTACTAGTTCATAAGAGCCCTGGCCTGACCTTCCTTTGCCTTCCCCCTTTTTGCCCTCCCCCTTCTTCCCCCCCCCCTCCTCCCACAAGCCAAGCAGCTGGTCCAGGGAGCCGAGCCCTTTGGACAGAGCAGTCTTGACAATCTATTGTGTGCACATTGAGAGGGCTCCAACCTTTAGATCCTTAATAGTAGGCAATTTGTCACCTCCCACTAGCTGTCTCTAGCTGGGGATCAACACCTGGGCAACACCTCAGGCTGTGCAAGGCGCCCACTGCCCCCCCGGCCCCCGTTTGTATTAGTAGGCTCTAGCTTATAATATTTGATAAATAGCATGCTAGTTCACTTCTAGCATCAGTGCAGCAATGTGGAACCGGAGCAGCTGCATAAGGTCACTCATTGGGGAAATATGTTTCTGTCAGTGGTATTGAAAAAAGTTTAGTGGAGTGACAGGTCTCAATTTTTCAAATTTTATTAACTCCATCCTCTTAACAATTTGTCTTGAATTCCTTCAGATTCCAGATATCTGTCAATAGGGCTCACGATGGGTGGCTGCTGGCACTGCACAGATTTATGCTGCTTTATTCAGTTGCAAGTTTTTAATAACTCCCAGTGGGGGCGGGAGGAACTCAACATAAAAAGGATAAGCCTAGGCCCAGAACGTAGGCGAAACTGAAGCCTTCCCAAGCCTCCTGCAACGATGGGGGTGGCGGGGGCTGGGACAGATTAGTGGTGCTTTTGTTGTGATCTTGTCTAAGTTATTCTGACTAGTGAATAAGGGACATAGTCTGAGAACATGTAGAAATGGCTAGGGTCCATGCCCAGCCCCACCACAGACTCCATGTATGAGACTGGGACAAGTCACTTTTAGTTTCTCTCTCAATATCTCAGTTTCTTCCATTCAATAGGGATAAGACTGCAGCATCTCACAGGGGTGTCACAAGGGGCTCGAACAATATTGACAGGGAGAGAGAGAAGAATAAAATGCGTTAGTTGGAGCCTGGCACACAGTATAATCCGACGTTATGCACACTATCACACAGACTGTAGTTCTAGCCATGTACCTAGCCCAGATCTCCCGTCACTATTCTAGTCCCAATCCTCTGTTTTGCAGAGTGACAAAAAAATGTATCTATTGGGAATCAGCACGAGACCATCTGTGTACTGATAGAGAGCTGCTGTTTGCAAAGCAGCGTGAGCAGAATAATTAAAATTCAGGGTAGCCACACAAATGAGACACCCACCTCTTCTTCTTGGGCCGTGCACTCAAGGCACCACAGGAGGATAACAACGACATTATATTCTTACAGTGCGGTAACCCATACAACTGTCAGCAGAGCCACCGTGGTACAAACAGAACAATCAACTTCACCAGCTGACAAAGGCTTTTCATTTTCGCTTGGATAACGTAAAGTCCAAGGTAAAACCAACCTGGCAGAAGCAGAGTTGCTCATTTCACAACCAGGGCTTCCCGTTATTGTGCAGGTGAGGCGAAACACAAGGCGCTCTCAGTCCCCTGGTGCCACTGCTCAGGGGTTAGCAGAATCTCCTTGGGCAGGGTAGTCCCTACTCCTGATGATTGCCCACAGCACTAGCTGTCTGCAATTGGGTAGGCAGAGGTGGCTTCACCCTGAATGGCTAGGCATGCAGTAGGGAGCACACTGCCTGCTCGCCACCCCCCCACGGCCGGTGCAGCTAACAGTCTGGTGTGCTCTGCCAGGCAGCTTTCCAGCTGAATTCCTCCTAGGGACACGAGCCACAGCACAGCGTGCAGCCAACTGCACCCCAGCACGCCGGATGGAATTCAGAGCAGAATTCTGCCGGAAGAGCAAGGTTTTGCAGGGTCAAGGCCACAGTTTCTCTAGAGCAAACACAGTCCCCTTATTTAAACAAAAGATAATTCCAGAAGGAACTGGAGGAAACCCTAAACCTATAAAGATTTCTGCTGCTGGGGATGCCCAAGAAAGACGCACCGAATGCCAGTGCCTCTTTCTGGGCCCACAGCAGCTCGTCAGACCTGCCAGGCACTGAAACTAATTATATGCACTGTCCACACACTCAGGTGTGCTAGAAGCAATTTGCTGCTACAGTTACTTCTCTCCATGGCCTTGTTATGAGCACCAAAATAGCCAAGGATTCACCAGGAGATAGGAGCCCATATTACTTGCTGGGGATTACACGATGTCATCAGCCATCAGCTTTGACAAGCAGTGACATTATTATTGCTCTGCATGGCTAGTTAAAGTAATATACAGAGACTTCTGTCCTCCCGAGTCCTCGGTGATTGAATTAGCATGATCACCCTTTTTTCCAGTAAAATAAACCTGTTTTTAAATCAATAAGGCACAAATATTTCACAGATAGCTTTTAACATACAGTATTAACTGCTTTTGCTGCCCTGAAGTAGCCACTGCAGGCCTCGAATCCTATCGAATGAGGGGTGTTTATTTCTGAAAGGTAAAAGGAACACATCATGGCTGGATCCTCAGCTGGAATAAAATGCTCTAGCTCCATTTATTCATTCCTGCTGAGAGTCTGGCCTTCTTTCTTCAAAGGATGCTTCTCAGCAACTTGGATTTCACCCCTCCCCCCAAAATCCCATCAAGGGAGGATATGGGGTAAAGTTTCAAGAGTGCCAAACTGATTTAGGAGCCTTAGGGACATGTGAATATTACACGCTAGACCTTTTAGGACCCAACCCTGCTGTCCTTATTTAGGCAAAACTCCCACTGATGTCCATGGGTATTTTTCCCGTTAGGACTCATTGACAGGATTCTCAATGTATTTACATAGCAAGGCAAATTCTGCCCTCAGTCACGCCCATGAAAACACCAACTTCCATGGGATTGCACACAAACGTAAACAAGGGCAGAATGTGGCCCAAAGTCCAGTATCTTTTCTCCCCTACACCTCATTTTGGCTGCTTCTTCATAAACCAATTTCCAGCCCACGTTTTGTTGTAACAATAAGGGCTTGATTAGGCAGATGTTACTCCAGGATAACTCTCCCACCGAAGTCAGAGAGAGCTCATCAAGTAAGGAATGAAGGAGAAAGCCACAAGACTTTGACTTCTATATGATTTAGATATGTCCTCATGTCAGGGTGTGAGATAAAGCCTGGCATTTCTCTTAAACCATCTTTCCAAAGGATCTTCCAAGGAAGCATGAACGAGAGAAGGCAGAAATACAGGAAGTGAAGCCCTGGCTCACGACTGAAGGTTTGTGGAGCACTGGGTCACATTTCAATGGGAGAGGTGACTGTACAAACAGGAAGGCCTGAATCTCACCGGCAGAGGGCTCACCTTCTGGCTGGAGACTAGCTGGAGCCGCCAGGAAGGCACTAAACTAGAAACCTGAGGGAAGGGTGCTAAGAAGGCAAACGTGGTACAAATGTAAACTCAGCGTGTCATGAACAAATTGGATCAATGCAACAAAGAATGCAAAGAGAAGAATTTTTTCCAATGATTTATAGACCAATGCCAGGAGTCTGGGCAACAAGCAAGAATTAAAATTCTCACTGATGGGAATAAATTTGATATAATTGGCTTTATCAAAACCTGGTGGGACAATCTGCATGACTGAAATGTTACACTCACTGGGTATAATCTGTTAAGGGAGGACAGAGTGGGTAAAAGGAGAATGGTGGCACCCAAAGTTAAAGACGTGATTACCTGGTTTAGAGTTATCGGTAACTCAGAAGTGCAGTATGCTGAATGCATATGGACCAATGAGCTAAGGCAGGTGGGAGCACTGCTGGGAGGAGGTACCATTACAGACTACTGAACCAAACCAGGATGAGTTACTCCTTGTAGACTTGTTTGCTTTGTGTGGAAAACAAAACTGCATTGTTATGGGGGACTTCAATTTGGGAGACATATGCTGGAGGTTTCATGCAGCCACTAGTAACACATCATTAGAGCTTCTAGAAACTGTAGACAACCTTCTATATATAAGGTATTGCACCAAACACAAAATAACTCTGTTTTAGACCTTATGATAAAGAAGAATTAATTACTGGACTGGAAGTTGGTGGTTGCACAGGGACCAGTGATCATGATCTGATTACATTCTATATGGGCTAACACAAGACAGGACCAATCAGCAATACATATACACTGTGTGTTTCAAAAGGGCTAATTTCCTGAAATTAAAAAAGCTGAGGAAATTCATGAGCAAAATTTCTTGGGAGGAATAATTTAGACAGAAAAATGAGCATGAAATTTGGGAGGTTTTTAAGGAGAGCTATTAGATGCCCGAAAAGCCAAGATTCCACAAACAAGAGAAAAGACAACTTTGCCTTAAAACACAACCTGGTTCAATGGTGAAGAAAAAACAACCATTAGAAATAGAAAACCAATATATAATAAATGGAAAGAGGGGGAAATAGATAGCAATTGATAGAAATTAGAAGTTAAGACGTGTAGAAAATTGATAAAGAAAGCTCAAGGCCTCAGGGAAAATATCCATGGATGGTAGCTCTAAGGACAATGGAAAGGACTTTTTAAAATATATTAGGAACAACTGAAATCATAAAATCATAGAAAATTAGGGTTGGAAGGGAGCTCATATAGTCCAACAGGACCAGCAATGGTATAGGCCCATCACTAGAGAGATATGTTAAACTGTTAATAATGATGCAGAAAGGCAGAAGTGTTCAATAAATACTTTTCATCTATACATGGAAAGAAGCAGGATGATGTACTTACATCACATGAAGATAATGAAGTACCTTCCAGTCCATTAGTAACTAACAGCAGATTTTCATGAGGGAATTGTCCAGGTGACGGAGGAGCGACTATCTGACCCTTGGGGGGAGGCTGTGTGTGTGCGCGTGCGCGCGCGCGCTTGCCCCTTGGCTAAAGTATACCAGTAGTCAAAGATGAGTCAATTGCCAAACTAGGCTGTCCCATCGTACCATCCCCTCCATAAATTTATCAAGCTCAGTTTTGAAGCCAGCTAGGCTTTTTGCCTCCAGTGCTCCCCTTGGAGGCTATTTGAGAATTTCACTCCTCTGATGGTTAGAAACTTGCATCTAATTTCGAGTCTAAACTTCCTGATGGCCAGTTTATATTCATAAGTTCTTGTGTTCACACTGGCACTGAACTTAAATAATTCCTCTCTGTCCCAATCATGACTGGTGTAGAGAAAATATATAAGGAACTGTTATTTACTCTTTCTCATAAAACAAAAACTAGGGGTCACCAAATAAAATTAATAGGTAGCAGGTTTAAAATGAACAGAAGGAAGTATTTCCTCACACAAAAGTTAAGATCAGGGATCTCCTTGGCCAGTTCTTTTGGAACTCCTGCAAGCAGGTTATCTGAGGCTGCTGATTTTAAAATATTTATCCCTAGTAAATGTTATCTAACATCCTTTTTACATAAGAACAGCCACATTCAGTCAGACCAATGGTCCATCTAGCCCGATATCCTGTCTTCCAACAGTGGCCAATGCCAGGTGCTTCAGAGGAAGTGAACAGAACAGATAATAATCAAGTGATCCATCCCATCAGCCATTTCCAACCTCCAGCAAACTGCAATCCCTGCCTATCCTGGCTAATAGCCATTGATAGACCTATCCTCCATGAACTTATCTAGTTCTTTTTTGAAGTTAATTATACTTTTGGCCTTCACAACATCCCTTGGCAATGAGTTCCACAAGTTAACTGTGGATTGTGTGAAGAAGTACTTCTATTTGTTTGTTTGTTTTAAACCTATTAATTTCACTGGGTGACCTCTGGGTCTTGTGTAATGAGAAGGGATAAATAACCCTTCTTTATTCATTTTCTCCACACCATTCACGATTTTATAGACCTCTATTATATCCCAACTCAACTGCCTCTTCGCTAAGCTGAAAAGTCCCAATCTTTTTAATTTCTCCTCATACAGAAATTGTTCCATACGGTTAACAATTTTGTTGCACTTCTCTGTATCTTTTCCAATTTTAATATACCTTTTATGAGACGGGGTGACCAGAAATGCACCTGGTATTCCAGGTTGGGCGTACCATAGATTTATATAGTGGCATTACGATATTTTCTGTCTTATAGACTATTCATTTCCTAATGGCTCCTAACATTGTTCACTTTTTTGACTGCTGTTGCACACTGAGCAGATGTTTTTTCAAAATGATCCATGATGACGCCATCTCTTTCCGGTGTGGTAACAGCTAGTTTCTACCTCATCAGTTTATATGTGTAATTGGGAGTATGTTTTCCAGTGTGCACCACTTTGCATTTATCAACAGTGAAATTCATCCACCATTTTGTTGCCCAATCATCCAGTTTTGTGAGATCCCTTTCTTATTTTCGCAGTCGGCTCTGAACTTAACTATCTTGAGTAATTTTGTATCATTTGCAAATTTTGCCACCTCAGTTTACCTCTTTTTCCAGATCACTTAGGAATATGTTGAACAGTAAGGATCCCAGTACATACACCTCGGGTACACCATTATTTACCTCTCTCCATTCTGAAAACTGACCTCTTAGTTCTGCCCTTTGTTTCCTATCTTTTAACCAATTACTGATCCAGGAGAGGACCTTCTCTCTTATCTCATGACCGCTTACTTTGCTTTATAGCCTTTGGTGCGGAACCTTGCCAAAGGCTTTCTGAAAGTCTACTGGATCTCCCTTGTCCGCATGTTTGTTGACCCACTCAAAGAATTCTACCAGATTGGTGAGCCATGATTTCCCTGCACAAAAACCGTGCTGACTCTTCCCCAACGAATTGGGTTCATCTTTGTGTCAGCATCACATTAAAGATCCTCAGTCATCTGGTACAGAGGCTGATTAAGCAATAGATTACATAGCACAGTCAGTAGTTCTTCAGTTTCATAGCTGAGTTCTTTCAGCATTCTTAGGTGAATACCATCTGGTCCTGGTGATTTATTACTGTTTAATGTATCTATTTGTTCCAATACCTCCTCTAATGACACCTCAATGTGGAACAATTCCTCTGATTTGTCACCTAAAAAATGGCTGAGGTGTGGGAATCTCCCTCACATCCTCTGAAGACCGATGCAAATAATTAATTTAGCTTCCCTGCAATAGCCTTGCCTTCCTGGAGTGCTCCTTTAGCATCTCGATTATCCAGTGGCCCCACTGATTGTTTGGCAGCCTTCCTCCTTCTCATGTTCTTAAAAAAGATTAATAGTTTTTGAGTTTTGCTAGTTCTTCTTCAATTTCTTTTTAGGCCTCCTAATTATTTTTTACACTTGACTTTCCCAAGTTTATGCAGTTTTCTATTTTTCTCAGTAGAATTTGACTTCCAATATTTAAAGGTTGCCTTTTTTTTTTTCCTAAATGCCTTTCACTCAGTTGTTGAGCAATGGTGGTGTTTTTTTGGTCCTATTTCTGTTTTTTTATTTAGGAGATGCATATAGTTTGCGCCTCTATTACAGTGTTTTAAAAAAAATCTTCCATGCAGCTTGCAGGCATTTCACTGTTGTGACTATTCCTTTTAATTTCCATTTAACTAGTTTCCTCGTTTTTATGTAGCCCCCCTTTTTGAAGTAAAATACTACAGCGGTGGGTTTCTTTGGTATTTCCTTCCCAACAAGGATGTTAAATTTAATTACATTACGGTTGCTATTACTGAGTGGTTCACCGATATTCATCTTTTGGACCAGACCCTGCGCTCCATTTAGGACTAAATCCCCCATTATTACTAGGTTTTCTGTTTTTTTGCAGCCTCTCTAATCTCCCTGAGCATTTCAGACTCTCTGTCACTGTTCTTCTCAGGTGGTTGGCAGTATATTTCTACTGCTATACTCTTACTGTTTAAACATGGAATTTCTCTACATAGAGATTCAATGGAACAATTTCATTCATTTCAGATTTTTACTATATATCTGACTCTATGATTTCTTTCACATATAGTGCTACTCCCCCACCAGCACAACTTAGTCTGTCATTCCTTTCCATTTTGTGCCCCAGTATTACCATTTCCAATTGATCATCATAGAACCACCACATTTCTGGAATCCCTGTTATAACAATATCCTAATTTAATACCAGGCACTTGAATTCACCCATCTTCGCATTTGTACACAAGCCCTTAAAAAATTTGTCAATATTTAGTTGTCTGCCTAAATGTGAAATAACTGAGTGGGACTCTTTTTCGTTTGACTGTTTCTCTTATGTTCCTTCCTGTACGTTATCAATGTCTATCCTCTTCTCTTAACTAGGATATAGCGAATCCCATTTAATAAATCCTCCCCTAAGGGATGCTTCTCTTTGAATGGTGTGCTCCTCTCTACCTGTCAGCTTTCCCCCAAGCCTTTAGTTTTAAAACTCCTCTATGACTTTTTTAATTTTACATGCCAGCAAACTGGTTCCATTTTGGTTTAGGTGGAGCCCATCCTTTCCTCCTTTCCCAAATGGTTCCCTAGTTCCTAATAAATCTAAATCCTTCCTCCCACCACTATCATCTCGTCCTTGCACTGAGACCCTGCAGTTAGTTCGGCCTGTCTAACTGGCCCTGTGTGTGGAACTGGAAGTATTTCAGAGAATGCTACCAGGGAGGTCCTGGACTTTAATCTCTAACCTAAATTTGCCCTCCAGGACATCTTTCGTACCTTTCCCTATGTCACTGGTACCAACATGTATGACGACCACCGGCACTACACATAAGTCTGTCTAGATGTCTCAAGAGACCCACAACCTTCGCACCCAGTAGGCAATTCACCATGAGGTTCTCCTGGTCATCAAATCCCCCAATGCTATTACCTGTCTCTTCCTACTAATTGGGTTTCCATCCCCCAGGAAGGGTGTCCTCAGTGTGAGAAGATACCTTGACATCATCTGGAAGGAGGATCCCCACTATGGAATCGTTTCCCTCTGCTCCAGGTTGATGTTCTCCTTCCCTGAGACTTTCATCCTCCTCAACAGCACAGAGGCTGTCAGACCAGGGCTGGGATGGGTCTATTGTGAACCAGTAAGTCTCGTGTCTGTACCTGTCGATCTCCCTTAGCTCCTCCAGTTCAGCCACTCTGGTCTCCAGAGCCCGTACTCCATCTCTGAGTGCCAGGAACTGCTTGCACCAAATGCCACGTGTCACCTGCCTGCAAGGCAGGTAATCACACATGCTGTATTTAGTGCAATAAATTGGATAGCCCCCACTCTGCTGCTGGACTTCTGCCTGCATTCTTTTTACTCTTGCATGGGTCTTTGTTTGTGTTTTCTTTCTGTGTGGGGGGTTATTTTGGTTTGGGGTAGGGGTTATTGGCCCAACTTTAGAGAATGTTTATTAGGTATATCTCGCTCTCAAGCTCCCTCTCTCATCTCCCTCGCAAAACTCCTGTTTGCTGCTCTTGTTCGCTGGCTCCTCTGGTCGCTTAGGAGCTGGCTTTTGAAACCCCTGTTCTCCCTGAATCAGCCCAATTGCCTTCTCAAGGCATCCTAAGGGATTAAGAATCAAAGGATGGCAGGCTAAAGCCTTGTCAGGAAGCTCCGAGTCTTACTTAGCAGGCTGCTAGGCTCAGCAAACAGCCCCCAAACACACCACTCTATAAACATCAATCAAACAGACACGTGGCAAGCAAGGACAACAAACCAACTAACAGACAACCAACCAACTTGACATCAACCGCAGGCAAAATAATGGAAAAGCTGATATTTGATTCAACTGATCAAGAATTAAAGGGCAGGAATACAATTAATGCCAGTCAACAGGGTTTGAAAGAAAACAGGTTCTGTCAGACCTGATTTCAGTCTTTGATGATATTACAAGTTTTGCTGACAAAAGGAACTACATAGAGGTAATACAGTTAAACTTCTGTAAGATGATTGACTTAGTACCGCAAAATATTCTGAAAGGAGAGGGTGCAGAAAAGAACCACAAAAATGGTTTGTAGAAAATACCTTACAGTAAGTGATTCAAAGAGCTCAATCTGTACAGTTTATTAAAAAGCTTGAGAGGTAACTTGATTAAAGTGTGTAAGTACCATTTTATGGGGAGAAAATACCTGGTTCTGAAGGGCTATTTAACTTTGCAGAGAAGGGCATGACAAAAACCTGAAGCCAGCCAAATTCAGATTAGAAGTTAGGCACAAATTTTTAACGGTGAGAGTGATTAACTATTGGAACAAACTACCAAGGGACGTGGTGGATTCACCATCTCGACTGTCTTCAGATCAGGACTGGATGCCTTTCTGGGAGACATGCTTTATCAGAGAATCATAGAAGATGAGGGTTGGAAGGGACCTCGGGAAGTATCTAGTCCAATCCCCTGCTCAAAGCAGGACTAACACCGACTAAAGAATCCATGCGAGGGCTTTGTCAAGTCGTGCCTTAAAAACCTCTAGGGATGGAGATTCCACCACCTCCCTAGGTAACCCATTCCACTGCTTCACCATCTTCCAAGCGAAGAAGTTTTTCCTAATATCCAACCTAAATCTCTCTCACTGCAACTTGAGACCATTGCTTCTAGTTCTGTCATCTGCCACCACTGAGAACAGCCTGGCTCCATCCTCCATGGAACCCCCTTTCAGGTAGTTAAGGGCTGCTATCAAATCCCCCCTCATTCTTCTCTTCTGCAGACTAAACAAGACTCAGCCTCTCCTCATAAGTCTTGTGCTCTAGCCCGTAACAATTTTTGTTGCCCTCCGCTGGACTCTCTCCAATTTGTCCACATCCTTTCTGTAGTGGGGGGCCCAAAACCAGACACAAATGAGGTCTCCAAATGACACCTCACCAATGCTGAATAGAGGGGAATAATCACTTCCTTCGATTTGCTGGCAATGCTCTTACTAATGCAGCCAATATGCCATTAGTCTTCTTGGCAATAAGGGCACACTGCTGATTCATATCCAGTTTCTTGTCCACTGTAAATCCCAGCTCCTTTTCTGCCACACTGCTGCTTAGCCAGTCGGTCCTAAGCCTATAGCAGTGCATGGGATTCTTCTGTCCTAAGTGCAGGACTCTGCACTTGTCCTTGTTGAACCTCATCAGATTTGCTTTAGCCAAACACAAGTTTTATTTTAGCAAAACAAGTTGTTGGCCTCATTGCAGAGATAAATGGGTGAAATTTAATGGGCTATGATGATCTAACAGTCCTTTATGGCCTGAAACAGTAAGAATTTATGAAAGCAAGAAGAGAATTAGTTTTGGGACTAAACCTGAGACTGTTTATGGTTTTTATTATGACCATCATCTGTATGGGCGATTCCTCTGCCCCAATGCTTTTAGGAACACCTTTCATTTTCTAAATAGTTACCTTTCATTTTCTAAATAGTTACCATCAAGTTAAAAGTCTTATTTAACTCAGATTCTGATTAAGATGGCACTTTATTCAATTGCAGAAGAGGAGTAGCTTCATTAAAGGATCTGTTTAGAAACCATTTTAAAAATTATCTTAACCTCCAACTTCCACCCCCTCAGGTTATTAAAACTGAAACCAACCTGATTTTACATCATTATTGTTACAGTAGCGCCTACTCCCATTGTGCTAGGCACAAACTCATCCACAGTGAGAAATTGTCCCTGCTCAGAAGAGCTTGCAATAGACAAGAAAAAGAATGGAAAAGGAAACAGAGGACAGAGAGGAGAAATGAGTGGTTCAAGGACACAGAGCAGATCTATATCAGAGCTGAGAACAGAATCTAGGTCTCCCAAGTGTCAGTCCCGGTCTCTATCCACATACTTATTTTATTTCACTTAGCTGGACCACTGAAACTAGATGGGGCTGCCTCTAGCTGTACATTAGTTGATCAGTTACATAGTGCTGCAGTGTCAGCCTCACCTCAATCCCTGGAAAAATCATGAAGCAAGTCCTCAAGGAATCCATTTTAAGGCACTTAAAAGAGAGGAAGGTGATCAGGAGCAGTCAACATGGATTCACCAACGGCAAGTCAAGCCTGACCAACCTGATTGCTTTCTATGAAGAGGTGACTGGTTCTGTGGATGAGGGGAAAGCGGTGGACATTATATACCTTGACTTTAGCAAAGCTTTTGATATGGTCTCCCACACTATTCTTATCAGCAAGTTAAAAAAGTATGGGGTGGATGAATGGACTATAAAATGTATAGAGAGTTGGCTAGATCATCAGGCTCAAAGGGTAATGATCAATGGCTCCATGACTAGTTGGCAGCCGGTCACAAGTGGAGTGCCCCAGGGGTTGGTCCTGGGGCCGGTTTTGTTCAATATCTTCATTAATGATCTGGAGGATGGGATAGATTTCACCCGCAGCAAGTTTGCAGATGACACTAAGCTAGGGGGAGTGCTAGATACCCTGGAAGGGAGGGATAGGATACAGAAGGATCTAAACAAATTGGACGATTGGGCCAAAAGAAATCTGATGAGGTTCAACAAGGACAAGTGCAGAGCCCTGCACTTAGGACGGAAGAATCCCATGCACTGCTACAGACTGGGGACCGACAAGCTAGGCAGCAGTTCTGCAGAAAAGGACCTGGGGGATACGGTGGATAAGAAGCTGAATATGAGTCAGCAGTGTGCCCTGGTTGCCAAGAAGGCTAATGGCATATTGGGCTGCATTAGTAAGAGCATTGCCAGCAGATCACTGGAAGTGATTATTCCCCTCTATTCAGCATTGGTGAGGCTGCATTTGGAGTATTGTGTCCAGTTTTGGACCCCCCACTACAAAAAGGATGTGGACAAGTTGGAGAGAGTCTAGTGGAGGGCAATAAAAATGATAAGGGGGCTGGAGCACAAGACTTATGAGGAGAGGCTGAAAGAACTAGGCCTGTTTAGTCTGCAGAAGAGAAGAATGAGGGGGGATTTGATAGCAGCCTTTAACTACCTGAAAGGGGGTTCCAGGGAGGATGGAGCTAGGTGGTTCTCAGTGATGGCAGATAACAGAACAAGGAGCAACGGTCTCAAGTTGCAGTGGGGGAGGTCTAGGTTGGACATTAGGAAAAAGTTTTTCACTAGGAGGGTGGAGAAGCATTGGAATGGGTTACCTAGGGAGGGGGTGGAATCTCCATCCTTTGAGGTTTTTAAGGTGCAGCTTGACAAAACCCTCGCCAGGATGATTTAGCTAAGGATAGTCCTGCTTTGAGCAGGGGATTGGACTAGATACCTCCTGAGGTCCCTTCCAACTCTAATATTCTATGATTCTATGTTAAAGTTCTAAACTACAGGTGAATGTCTTAAATTTAAAAAAAAAAATTAAAATTCATTGATCTTTTAAAAAACTCTTCCTACTGCACCAATGGTTTCTCAGTATACTTCATTAAGGGTGAAATCCACACCCTATGCTATTTTGAGGGCATAAGTTACCACTTAAATGTTGCACGAGTCTTGTGCTAGTCTCCTGCACAGGGGAGTTTCACAGATATAGCTCAGAGAAAAATGTGGTCCCATAGGGATAATATACTTGCATCAATTCTGCCCGAAAAAGAGCAAAATTATTCCACTCCTCTTAGTTCGCTATTATGCTCGTTATTGACGACTGTTTTAGCTATTGCTAACCCTTTCCGCTTTTCCATTACCATGGACCAGCCTGCTCAGAGACAGGTTCTGCATCTCAAGCTAGTCCTGTACTTGTTTTTTCATTTTATTTTTTCAAACATAATTCACGCTGGACATCTGTCTACATATTTTCACTAAAACATAAAAGGTTTTTAAGTACCAGGCTCTGCTCTCACTTATGCTGGTATAAATTGAGAGACTAACTTGCGATTGATGGAGTCACTCTTGGTTTACAGCATTGTAACTCAGATCGGAATTTGGCCCTAACTGTTAATAGAAAATTATTCCACTGGATCATCCTATAAGAATCATCTCTTGAAATATATACCAGTCAATGGACATATTCTGTAAGCGGGTGAGCATGTAAGAAAAAAAACAACCTTCTAATCACAGTGCAATATTTTGGAACGTTCTGCATCGTAGAATTGGAGACAGATCATATTCGGTGGTTGAAATGGTGGCAGCAAGCTGGTACTTAACACACTCCTATCAAATATGAACCATGCATGTAGTCGATTCCAGATACTGGGTGGGAACAGAAGGAAAACTCATCAAGACACAGTTCACGGTATTGAACTTGTGCCTCAACATTACCCACTTCTTAAGACACTTAACTGATTTAGGGTTGCCGTCAGATATATTTGCTCCCAATGATGCACTAGAAGTGAAAACTGTAGTTGCCCCTTGATGGATCATCATAATGTTGGCTTTGTACTTTCGGCTTGGAAGAGTCTTTGCTGCTTGTGTCCTAGTATTTCAGGAGTGTTTGCTCACTCCCATTTCTCACACTGATTTAATTCCATTAACATATCTTTATTCATACTGTTTTACAACTACCTAATTTCTAGGGGGAACAAAACCACTTTTAAACTGATTCTAAAGGTATCAATGTGAAAAGGGAAACTAAAGAATAATATGCTCTCTGCAAATATTCTCTCTCTCCATATATATAGCTATTAAATGCCTTACAAATGGTCATGTCAGTGCAAAGCTTTGTGCCCAAAAAGACTTCAGAAGGGATCTATTTGCTCCCCACCCTGTGGGGAAACTATTCTTAAAAGCTTCGACATGGACATAAATGTGCTTGTGCTCACACTTATTACACTCACCACGGCGGGATGTTAGAAGCCTCAGTGCAGTGATATGATTGGATTTTAAATCCCAGTCTCTCAGGATTTTAATTACTGGTCTGGGGCTGCTGCGATTGGAACTCACTGCCTTTGGACAGAGGGGGTCGATACGCTGGCCCACAACATATTGAGCCATGACGCCTGCAGACACTATTGTGCTATTTAATCATCTTTTGCAAAATTTACAGTGTAACCGAAGGAATCAATACTGAATTTATCACATTCTCTTGTAAATATGAGCAGAGTGGGGGAGAGAGAGTTTAAGACTCTTCACAGAGCATGAGGCCTGGGACAGATGTGCCTTAGCAGTGCAATGACATCCCTGCTTTTTTGGTGTAAGCCACGTGTGAAGCCTAGCATGATATGAGGGGAGCGCTCAGGAACCTCTGTTCTTGGTCCTTCACCTGCCACCCAGAGTCTGGCAGGGGCTCAGAAGGCTGTAGAGGCAGTGCACTTCTTGGGGAAAGACTGGGTGAATGTACCGAGAACCACTCAACAGCGCCCCCTTCTGATAACAATAGAATCATAGAATATTAGAGTTGGAAGGGACCTCAGGAGGTCACCTAGTCCAACCCCCTGCTCAAAGCAGGACTAAGGTAGGGCTCAGAGAACTCTAAGGCCAACCTGCTCACTCCTTAGCTGGAGGATGGCGGCTGGGACAAAGGGTTTTGAGAGTGGTGAGGGGGCAGTTTTCAGGGCTGCATAAGGAATGGAGAGGCTCCTCCCTGAAGGAGCTCTTATTTAGATTGTAACCTCTGTGTGTGCGTGCACACAGGCACTGGATGTGCCTGAGGCCTCTAAGTGCTACTGCAATACTAACTAAAAACAATTATTTTAAGGTATCTGTTTAGATTTCTTGCACTATTCTAACCACAATATGGCCCTGCCTCACCAGGAGAAAAAGGTGTGTTCATACCTTGAGCTAGCTACCATGAGATAAAACCCTAGTGAAAACAAAGCAGCTTGTCGTCTTCACACAAATTAGCAGCTCAAATTAAAGGCTATGTGTGAACTTAAGACCAGGTCTAAGCACCTCTGGATCCCTTTAACAGATCACAGACACATACTCATTCATGGCAGGCATTTCTAAAATGAAAGCCACAGAAGAAGATAACTTGGCTCCTAGGCGGCTTGCCATCCATTTGCTGTTATTGTCACACGCCAATATCAACTGAGCTAAAGTCATACAAACAGAAACTCGTGGCTGTGTTATGAGGGGAGGTGGAAAAAGCAACTACAAAGAAATCCCACAAGTAATTTCTGGTGCTGACGTGGGAACTCCTGAAACAAACCACTTACCAACTTGAATTTCTGTGGCTCTCCTGTCTTGTAACTCCCCACTTAGAATATTTTAAAACGGGGCCTAATTTGGCTCTCACTTCTCCTGATGTAACTCCACTGATTACAATATCCCTGCTGATTTACACCAGAATACTGAGATCTGAATCTTGTACACTGATCAGTCCCCCCGCGAGGCAACTGTGTTTTGGAGGGTGGGCTCATCCCCTCCTGCAACTCTCCATGGCTGAAAGCTATTGCCTAAACAGTGCCCCCGTCTAGAGTATAACTGGAAAACGTCTTGACCAAACATGAGGTTAAGGTGATCTGATCACAGTTTACAAGGACCTATATGGGGAACAAATATCTGATCATGGGCTCTTCAATCAAACAAACAAGGCAGGACATGATCCAATGGCTGGAATTTGAAGCTAGATAAATTCAGACTGGAAATAAGGCACCAATTTTTAACAGTGAAGGTAATTAATCATTGGGCCAACTTACCAAGGGTTGTGGTGAATTCTCCCAGCTGGGAATTTTTAAATCAAGATTGGTTGTTTTTCTAAAAAGATATGCTGTAGTTCAAACAAGAATGCTTCTGGGGAAGTTCTCTGGCTTGTGTTATGCAGGAAGTCAGACTAGATGATCACCATGGTCCCTTCTGGCTTTATATTAAGCAGACTTCAGATGTAGGAAAACAGCTATAATTAGATCCTGGAATTTTTCTGATAATACCACAAGTCATTCTGGCTTTATGATGTCAAAAAACCATTCCATGTAACTGTAGCCCTGTAATTCACTTACCTATCATTTAAGCTATATACATTATAATTATAATGTACCAAGCAAGTAAATGCCAAATACTACCAACAAATGTACTGTGCAAAGTTTACTGCATACTGAGTTCTGGGGTCGAGGTTTTTGTGCTGCTATAAATAAGCGTCCATATTTTTTTAAATTACAGATGTGTGCGCATTGGGGTGACTATCTGGGTTAAAGCTTATGCATGGCATGAGGGGAATCAGGCACAAAAAAATTCGTATGAGCATGACTGTTATTGCCAACAGTCATTCAAAGAGGTAATATGTCAGAGGGAGGGTGCTTAGAGCAACACTCTGGTTACTGCAAGGGACTGAGTTGGGAAACCTTGGGTCATTCCCATCTCTGCCAGTGATGTGGCCTGTGGCTTCAGCTTCTCTGTGCCTCAGAGATTTTAAATCCTACTCTAACTAATTTTAATTCTGGTCTGAAATGAGGACTAGTGCCCGGGACCAGATTCAGTGCAATGCACACAACAGTGATACTGAACAAGAGATAAACGGCACACAGAATTCATCTAAATGACATGGCGGGTGTTAATTATTGTGAATGAAGTGCAGAGAAGAGGGTGTAAATTGCTGTTTACTATCAAACATCTCCTGTGTGGGAAGAATCTAATCAGACAGCACACTGATATACATCACGGCATTTGGCCATAGAATCATAGAATACTCACATTGGAAGGGACCTCAGAAGGTCATCTAGTCCAACCCCCTGCTCAAAGCAGGACTATCCTCAGCTAAATCATCCCGGCAAGGGTTTTGTCAAGCTGCAGCTTAAAAACCTCTAAAGATGGTGACGCCACCACCTCCCTAGGTAACCCATTCCAATGCTTCTCTACCCTCCTAGTGAAAAACTTTTTCCTAATGTCCAATCTAGACCTCCCGCACTGCAACTTGAGACCATTGCTCCTTGTTCTGTCATGTGCCACCACTGAAAACAGCCTAGCTCCATCCTCCCTGGAACCCCCTTTCAGGTAGTTAAAGGCTGCTATCAAATCCCCCCTCATTCTTCTCTTCTGCAGACTGAACAGGCCTAGTTCTTTCAGCCTCTCCTCATAAGTCTTGGCTCCAGCCCCCTCATCATTTTTGTTGCCCTCTGCTAGACCCTCTCCAACTTGTCCACATCCTTTTTGTAGTGGGGGGCCCAAAACTGGACACAATACTCCAAATGCAGACTCACCAATGCTGAATAGAGGGGAATAATCACTTCCCGCGATCTGCTGGCAATGGGAAGAAGCAAGAGCCAAGTGGGTTTCTGAAGTTAGAAAGGAGGTAGTGAGTTTGTCAATGAGTTAGGAAGGGCTAGGGAGAATCTGATAGACACAGGGAGGAGATGATCTGGATCTGACAGCTGGGATCGGGGCTGGAAGTTTGTCACTTGCATGGGAATGGAGCATGAGGAGGGGTTGGCAGCTGGAAAGCGATCCATCTGGGGGGAAATAGGACCCTTGTTACTTTTAAACAGACACATTAAATACAAAACCCCACCTAGTTTAGTGCATCATTAAAGTAATGCAGTTAAACACACAAAAACTGTATCCAATTCAGCCAAACTGCATCTATTTCTTAAACAAAATCACAGATTTAGGAGAATGAAGGGTAATCCTATCTAGTACAGATGTCATATATGCCACATAGCTGAGCTAACTTTGTTGTGGGAAACTTAGCTTCTGGAGTTCTTGACTGCTGTGCATTTATATTCTCCATCTTAACTTAGTGTGCGTATATGGGGGGTTCAGAGGGTGGTTGGCGCGTGTTTTGTTATTTTGCATTTAATGTGTTCAAGCACAGAAACAAAGAAGTTGGAGACAGATAAGACCTATCAGGTCCCAACTAATACATCCCCTCTGGCCAGTATGGGAGCGTCCGCCACAGTATATTCTTCTCTGCTCTGTCCAGTTCAGTTTTAAATTACTCTAAGTATATCACAGCCAGCAAAATTCCTCACAATTAAAAGCCTGTGAAGAGAAAATAGTATCTAAAAGAGCATGGTGAACAGCATGGTGACCCCACGCTGGCCCTAAGGGCAATGGTTTAAGACAGCTGCTATAATTGGCAGCAGAAAGGTCATGAAGGATGCCATAGAAGAGAATTCAGAAAAGGCCAGCCAGGAAGCTGGCTACTCACACAGAAGGTTGCTTTAAATCTTGAAAGGCATATTAAGATTGGATCCAAACAGGAGCTGGATAATAAATAAATACACTGAATTTCAGCAGCATCTTTCAGCTAAGGAGCTCATGGCCCTCTGCACGCACGTTAATTAGTAAGGCCCAGCAACCCTGCGAGGCAGGTGGTATTATAGCTATTGCACAGCTGGATAATGGAAGCACAGAGAAGCAATGGTGTCGGTGGAGTTGTGTGGGTAGAAATCGAGGTAGCATCTGATCCCACAAGTCTGATTCATTCCATGCATTCATGCATAGGTTATGAGTAGGCTGAGCATTCTAATGTGTAGTCTTGCATCCCTGGTCCTCTTTCCTAGACTGCTATTCTTTGAAGACAGTTAAGATGACAAAGGACTGAAGAGAGGCCTGGCTATGATGTGTGTTTCTATTTTACAAGGGAAATAAATGGGTCTTCTCTAGAACCCAGAGTAAAAAAGGGGGAGGAAATAGCACTTCAAGGACCCGTATTTTCTCATCACATGGTTAAAAAGGGAGCACTTTCTCTGGGATCACCGTCAAAGAAGCGCTACCCTGCTGAACTGTCCTTGGAATTCAAACTAGACATGTAAAACCTCAGCACTCCGACGTGAAAATACAGCTCTCTATCTGCCTAGGTTCTTACCTGACTCTCAACACAGTCATATGAACACCCTCTCTAGCTTCCTTCAACATCGCCACTCAAAGTTGATCTCTTCCAGAACACAGCCTGCACCTATTCATTCCCCCAACTTTTGGCACAGTGTTTCCCAACCAGTGTGCCACGGCCTGAGCCACTGGTGTGCCATCAGGCCTGAGCAGGTGTGCCACGAAATTTCTTGAAAAACTACTTGAGTTCTGAGTTGGCTCATGAATATCCATGAGTTCATTTGGAGACTATATGGTGGTGTGCCTCAAAATAGTTAAATGGTACCAAGGTGTGCCATGGCAGAGAAAAGTTTGGGCACCACTGTTTTAGCAGATAGCTGTTAACTAAAGTCCTCACCACAGACCAGTCTAACAACATGATTCCAAGGTAGTCACAACTTGTGTCTGAATCTTGGACTTATTGTTCTGTCATAAACCCCCTACTCTATATTTGTCAAATGGCACTTAAAGAAAAAAATCAGGATACCAGACAGTAAAAAATTAAACAAAATAAACCATATTTCCTATTATAACCTCTGTTATTAGCTTTCATCAGCTATATTGTGCCAGTCTGAAGAAGAGCGTGATTT
>ML675720.1:1639468-1692152 GCA_007922155.1 Mesoclemmys tuberculata | reverse complement strand
CAGAAGACTGTGAAATGTCACCGACAACTCCCCAAAAGTACAACAGGGCAGTGACTAGTTTCCCCGCTCTGCTGGGCACACACATATGCTGACCACAAGGGGATAAGGTCCTGGAAGGGTCAAGTGAGCCAGTGAATAGGCCACAAAAGGGCAAGGAGGTGGGGTGAGGGGGAGATTGCCTGTAGCCAAGCACATGGAAGTTCCCTGTCAAAAGCCCTGAACAACGGGTAGTTGTTTAAGCACAGAGAAGCGGGAGAAGCCTTGGTGGTTAATGGCTTTGGCCCTGAGGGCAGGATGGCAAGTGAGGAAGTGTCGGAGCGAGTAAATGGACACTTAGTAAAAAGGCAGGTGTAGGGAAATATAAAGGAGGGAGTGAAGGGAGTCTGTTCCATGTCAGCACACAGGAAACGTCCCACTCTCGGATGTCAATGGCAGAACACATGGTGAAATTATCTGCACAAAGGGCCTGCGGCAGGCACACTTTTAAAGGTGTTCAATCCCTACTTCTGAGCCCTTCAGACTCTCAGCTACGTATTCATCTCGGATAATACTAACAAGAATGCCCGGACTGCAGCTTTGTTAATGCACAGACCCACATGTAAGGGGGAAGGTGGAATCAGTGCAATGAAAGCCTCATGTCCCATACTAATCATGAACCAATATAATAAAAAATCTAACTTCAATGCACAAGTGTAAGATATTGTACCTGGACTGCTAAAGACAGGTTGATCTGAGATGCATTGCAAACCTAGTTAGTCCCTGATCCCGCAAAGACATGCGTGTGCTTTAGCTTTACACACTGGGAGTAGCCTCACCAACTTCAACTGAACTGTTCCTAGCGTGTAAATTTAGGCATGTGCTTATATCTTTGAAAGATCAGATCCTTCTCTTGGAAACACATTCTTAGCACATCCTGACTTGAATTTTTATTTGGAAAGATTCTAGTGGGTCATATTAAAAAGGGCAGAATGTCAAGCAGACCTTTAAATTCCAGTGCTTTGGCAGATTAAATTTAGATCTTTTACTTTGACTCAGTGTAATTATTTTAAACTACGGTGTAAAAAGAAAAAAAAGTGAGACAACCCCCAGTGTGTGAAGGGATTTTCTCGAACATAAGAGTGAATCCTTCCGCGCTGAGCCAATGCGACACTAGCAGAAGTCTGTGATAAGACCTGAATTCAGAGGAGTTCATTCACAGAGATATCAGCAGCAACAAAACAAACATTCAACAGAAACAGATTTAGAACAAAACAAAAACCAACAACCCCTTTAGGTCTGGAACCAGATTTGATAACAACACTTATATAGTGCCATAACAGGGGCCAGATGTTTAGATAAGACGGAGAGATATTTGCAAATATATGATACACTATGGCCGAAATTCTCAACGGCCGACCTCCCTCTGAACACACACAGATTTACAACTGCACTTTGCAGGTACAAATATATCTGAGCTAGTACTGCAGAATTCTAACTCATGCACGGGCATTCCAGCACCTTGCACACGTTGGGGGAGATTTTCAAAGGCACACATGGCAATTAGGCAGCCAACTAAATTCTTGGCCTGGCCAGTCTCTCTGACATCTCCTTGTGGATGTCTAGCCGCCAGCTCAAGCTCAACAAGGCTAAAACAGAGCTTCTAGTCTCCCCCTTCCCCAAGATTACCCAGTTACCTCCTGTCTCAATTATTGTGAACACCATCATCCTGCCTGTCACTCAGGCCTGTAACCTGGGCACCATCTTCGACTTGTGCCTCTCTCTAGGTCCTCCCCTCCAAACTACGTCTAAATCCAGCAAGTTCTTTCTGCATAATTTCTGTAAAGCTATGCCTACACTTACAGCAGAGTGTAGATTACAGCCTTTATACCCGTAGCTGCGTGCCACAGTGAAAGGCACATTGCATTTGCTCGTCATTGAGGTGTGCATCTACACACTGTGGAGAAAGGCTTGGACAGCGGGGAGGCAGCATGACACTATGCTGCTAAAAACAACCGTGGAGACGTGGTGGGCACTGCTGGGCGTGTGAAGTGCCTGTGCAGGGTATATATACACCATGGGGGTTCAGGGGCACTCCACTCGCTTAAGTCATGCCTCACCGACTATGCTGCCATTTATACCTGTGATACCTGGGCGTGCAGCGCCTGCACTCTACATGCCACCACGCAAGATACAGCCTTTTCTATCCATCCAGCTAAAACTCTCATCCTGCTTGTATCCATTCAGAATGCGGCTGCAAAGATCATTTTCCTAGCCTGTCACTTTGACCACATCACCCTTCTCTTCCCCTGGCTCCCTATCCCTCCAGTGCCTCTTCCTTCTTTAATGCATCAAACATAAGAGGCTTATATTCACTTGCAAGGCCCTTCACAGCCAAACACCACCCTACTGATCACCTCCTATTCACTGTCAAGCTGTCAATGCCCATCCCTAAGCAGTTTTGTGCTTGCTTTCCTGCTGCCCCAAAAGCTTGGGAGGTGCTCCCCATAAACATCAGCAAAGCTACTTCATTATCCTCCTCCAAATCCCACCCCAAAACTCTCACTTGCTGTGATACCTAGGGAGAACTTGACAATGGTCAGGCTGCTGACATGCTGAGACCACTGCCCAGCCTGCTGACGAAGCGTCTCGTCGTTTCCCAGTACTCCTGTCTGTCTGCATCTGTTGTCTCTGGCCTTAAACTTAGATCATGTTGAAAGAACTTACCAAGGATCACTGCTGATTCTCCAACATGGACAATTTTTAAAGAGGCCACAGAATTCCCCCAGAATAATTCCCAGAGCAGATCTTCTAGAAAGACATCCAATCTTGATTATGGGAGGCCAGGCTAGATCATCGCAATGGATCCGTCTGGCCTTGGAATCTATGCATCTAAGATTTGCAAGCTCTTTGGGGCAGGAATTCTCTCTTAGTTTTGTGTTCGTGCAATGCCTAATACAATAGGGTCCTGGTCCACGACTGGGGCTTCTGGAAGCAATGGTAATGCAAACAATATAACAACAACAACTCCACACTGTAATTTGCATCTCAAAATCCACTGGCCCAATCTTTGAGGAGCCCCTTGTAAGCTACATTAACTATTTCTTTTTCAATGTACTCTTTACAATTCCCCTCAAGCACTGCAGCCTGTTACACGGCAGTCATGGCAACTTTTGGGATTTCCCAATCCGTAGTAACTCTCAGCATTCTCTGGTTGTGGCCCCTGGAAGGCAGCATATATACCCTTCTGCTTTCTTTAGCCGGGCTACTGAGGTCTCAGCCCAGACTCCTCACTCTGGAGTCGCTAGATAGGTTTATTTGCATCATCTTTTCTTTTGGTGACTTTCCGTGACTGAAATTCTAACGTACTGAAATCAATGAGAGTTTGGCCACTCAGTTCAGTAGGGCCAGGATCTCATCCTTAGTATTGTCCTTCTCTGCCTTGTCAACGGTATTGTTTATAAATTTTACAGGGAGAAAAAAAGCCCCAATAAATATAATTAGGAAGGAAAAGGAGAAAGATACAGAACTGATGTAACATCAGTCAACCCTACTAGATGGGAATTTTTTTTAAAAATGGAAATACATAAAGGTAGAATTTGTTATTATTTATTACTATGGATCTACCAAAATGTTGATCAAGCACCATATGTATGTCTGGCCCATGACCAAAAAATATAATAAAGCATGGTCCATGCCCCAGCACACGAGTAAAATACTACACATTAGCAAGGAAGGATGGTCTTGTGGTTTCTGCACTGGACTGGGACTCAGAGATCAGGATTCAACTCTTGGCACTGACCGAGACCTCCTGTGTGACCTTGGCCCTCAGGTCTCCCTCTGTAAAAAAGGGATAATGGTATTTGCTCTGCCTGTCTTGTCTGCAAAGACTGTAAGCTTTTCAAGGCAGAGACTGTATCTTACTATGCGTGTTTACAGCACCCAGCACAAAGATCCACAGCTCAAATGAAGCTTCCAGGTGTGACTGAAGTACAAATACGAAATAATGGCCATGACATGGCAGAGGATGGGACTGAGAAGAAAAGAGTTACCCAAAAAGGGTAGGTGGGACAGTTTAGAGGGAGCATTTTTCCTCCTCTCTTGTCTTTTATTAAGGAGTTGCTCTCCTTGAATCGTCTTGTAATCTACATTGCACACACAGGAATAGCCATGGCATTGACAGCAGCTGAGCAAAGATTTGCCGTGGAGAGCAAACTGGAAAATAAGGAGTTGTCAGGAGGGATTCACAGATTTTAAGGCCGGAAGGGATCATGAGATTATCTAATCTGACCTCCTTACCATGGGGCAGAGAGTCTCGCCTATTAATCCCTGCACTGAGTCCAATAATTCGCAAAAACATTATCGCTCAGAAAGGCATCCAGTCTCGACTTGAAGAGGTGGGAAATCCACTCCTCCACTTTCTTGGGTAGTTTGTTCCAACAGTTAATCACCCTCAAACATTTGTGCTTTATTTCTAATATGAAGTTGTCTGGGTTCAGCATCCAGCCATTGGTTTTTGTTCGGTCTTTTTGTGCTGATTTACAGGAGTAAAGGGAGGACACACAACATATATGGGGAGGGATGCTATTCCAGGCATCGGAAGTGGTGTGAAAGACAGCCCCGGAGATGTGAATGGCAAAAGGGAACATTAAGATGAGTGGATAAATAAATGCAACGTAGCAGTAAATCATAATTAATACTGTAAATCAATAAGCACAGTCCGCAGCTGTGACCCTGACCCAAGAAGCCCTAGAAGCTACGGATCTTACCTCCATCTAGCAGCAATTTGACAGTCACGTAGTCGTCGGCGAGCACAGCGTAATGCAGAGCTGTGCACCCCTTGAAACTGGCTCGGTTGTTCAGGCGGTTGTTGAAATCATCCTCCCGGGTTACCAGAACTGCAGAAGGAAACGAGTCAACAGGCAGCTCAGTAAAGTGAGTAACGATCTGGATGGGCTAAAAATGCACCTTGCTCTTCACAGGGTGAATCAACGCAGACAGTGGGCTGATAAGGGGAGGCCCCGGTCACCCCATCCCACCCTCACATGACCCCTTCAGCAGAGGGACAGCGGGAGGAAAGGGCTGCTGCCCCACTCTCCATCCAACCAGGGTTACAAGGCAGCCACCACTGAGCATCTGGAGGTGACAAAGCTGCTGAAGGCCTGCTTACCCTCTCTGTAAACTGCCCAGTACCCCAGGGAAGGCTGCTGGTAGGCCCAGCCCAGTGGGCAGGAGCCGGGATGGTTGGCGAAGGAGGTTTCTGGAGGTCCCACTCCATGCCCTCACAGCTGTAACAAGGAAGAGGGCGAGGCTACTGGAGGTCTCGGAGGTGCTACAAGTGGCCCATTATCCCCCCTTCCCCGGGCAGTAGCAGGGATAGCAGAGTGGAAGCGAGATCCTTTCTCCTCACAGAGACTTCCAAACCCGGACCTTTTCATTTCAACTGAAATTACTTTTAAATACAAATGAGCAATATGGAAACTTTTGCTTTCTGGTCCATCTCCCTGTTTCCTACGGCAAATCGGGACTAAAAACTGGCACCCACTGACAAACCAGCCTCTGGGCAAAGATGTGTCACCAACAACTTTATGTGCACCTGCATACTGGACGCGTAGGCTCTCCTCAGTAATAGACACTGTGCGTAGCAAGCAGCTTTACTTGCTCACCTACCCTCTGCCCACTAATCTTGATCTGTTGGGGCTGCCTCGAATATTCCAAACCTCTCGGAAGCTTCAAACAGCTACAATAAAAAAAGTCCCAACTGAACCGACCTACCAGAAATCCCTCCTGCCCTCAAAGATAAATAATTATCCTGGCCTGCGGCCCAGGAAGAACAATATTCAGCATAAATTGCTATATTTTATACATATATTCTCACTGTTTCCTCATGCTCCCTTGTCTTTCTGTATCCACCACTTATCTCTTGGAATATATGTAGACTGTAGGCGGGAACTGTCTTTTTGTTTGGGGTTTGTCCCACATCTAGCACAAGGGGCTCCTCGGCCATAAGTAAGGCTCCTGCTACCACCACAACAGAAATAATAATATTTCATGACACATTAGAAAGCCTGGAATCCCTTTTTCCTGTGTTGTGATGCATTTGTTTCTGGCACTGGTAGATCCTCTGGAATCAGCCCTTAACACAGTGATGCTCTTACAAACAGAAAAGTTGTTTCCGGTGGTTTCTAAAATCGATTAACTATCGTTTTGTTCTCCCGCAGAGTCAAACGTATGTATGAATGTATGAGCAGCCTGCAGAAGGCAGCATCTATAAAACATACACACACAGTCCAAAACAAAGTTGGTGCAGGATGTTCCAATGCAGGTTTAATAGGTACTCTGTATTCGGGTGGGTAATCCTGAAATATTAGGAGAAACTACAGATCAGGATTGAGATGCGTTACCCAAGTTGCGTGCAGGGGGAAAATGCACCACACCTGTTCCGTATCTGGCTCCAGCCAGAGAACCAGCCCCTCACTTGCCTTAAGCAACATCGCATCTTTAAACAATAAAGTCAGGAAGGAAATCCAAACGATTCCAGCAACCACTCACATAAATGACTGCAACGGACAATGGTGATTTATCCGCACAACTGGATCGAGATGACCTCAGACCGCTCTACAGTAACACAGAGAGCAGCTCCGAGCCATTACTGGGGAAGTTCAATGCAGCACATCAGTGTGTCATCAGATATGCCTAATCTGAGCAACTCTACTCTCATTCCTGGAACTAGATTTGCCACCGCACTTCCCTTCTCTTGGCCATGTTATACCCTCACCCCCTGCAAAACCCATCGTTTAGAAAGTAAGCTCTCCTGGATAGGGAGCTAGATTCTGTATGTTTTTGGGGAGCAGAATAATAAACCAATCACCTTTGCCTTTGGAATCCTTTTCTTCCATCAGAAGGTATATGAAGATTTCACTTCACCCCTTAGTGGGCCAAAGTCCCAATGAGACAACCCTCATATGTCCAGTTTGCACTGCATATGATCTGTTGCACAAGGCTGTTTACCAGGGCATGTATCAAGTAGCTATCTTTAGCTGGGGAAAGTGGCCTCTCCCAATCGGACTACTCTGTTATCTCCTGTTTTATTTAGGGCTTGCCTACACTCACACTTACGCAAAATTTATGTCGCTCGAGGGGGTGTTTTTGTCACACCCGAATGAGAAATGTTTTGTGGGCATAAGCGTGAGTGTAGACAAGCCCTTAGTCTGTAAGGTCTTTGGGGCAGGGACTGTCTTTTTGTTTTATGTCCGTAAGCTGTCTAGTGCACCTGACTGGTGGCTGGATTTCTAGGTGTTACAAGTAATTAATTTTAAAAAGTTTTAAAAGTGCACGAACAGCAGTCAGTCCACTGAACCACAAAGATCTATTTTAACGCTATCTGATTAGTGCAAGGTTTGGCACAAATCCCCCATGCAATGGAATCTCACTCTTGACCTCTCCAACATGGTTTCTGCAGGCCAACCACGTCCCCCACATTCACCAGACCCTTCCCCGCCTACAGGCTGTGGTTAGGGAAGACTATCTCCCTCCACAACTCAGCTTTCAATACACTTCTAAATTCAGGGAATCTCCAACAAACAAGTTTGTGCAGCACCCACTGTGCTTGACTCTGGGAGGGTCCGAGCACCTTCTATTCCCATTCACTTTAACACAAGTGGAGGGGGTACACCGCTGCTCAAGATCAGGCCCTCTTTGAAGCATTACTACTACCCTCGGGCTTTTAAAGGAGTGGCTTATCTGGAATTTGAATCTAGCTCCTCCTGCTTCCAAGTCCTTCACTGTAACCATAAGCAGAAATGGAGGGTGGGGAAAATGCACAGAAATCCAAGATAAGAGCAGTGACAACCACACCAGCGTCACCAGTCCTGACGGCCCGAGGGTCAGTCTGACAGGAGACAGCTAAAGGCAGACCAAACAAGACACTGGTTCTCCGGCTCCTGAGAACATCCAGAATGTGACTGAGGCCTGCTCTCCACTTACAAAATCAAATCAACCCAGCTAGTCGCTAAGGGCTGTGAAAAATTTAATGCCCTGAGCACCATAGTTAGGATGACCCAAATCCCAGCATAAATGTGGCTAGCTCGACGGAATAATTCTTCCAGCATCCTAACCTCTCGGAGAGACTGATTAGTTGCACGGATGGAAACACCCCTTCTGTCGACGCAGGAAGTCTCTATGCTATGGTGCTACAGCAGCACAGAGGCAGCGCTCTGCAGTTGTGCAACCACAGCATAGACATCCTGAGAGTGCTCACGGTCAGCAGAAACAACCAGTACCTCCCGTCAGACAGAGACATCAGAAGTGGCATAAGGATCCACCTTAGCGGCCAGACAGCACATCTGAGACCAAAAGGGGGCTACGTGATCGGAAAGCCCGTGGATTTAGAGATCACATTGACTGACAAATGTCCAATAACGCACAGAGCAATCCCCTCATTTGGTAGGGGACTCAGGCTCCTGCCCTGAGCCCAACCCTAGACACAACCATTTGCTTTTTCATTAACTGGCTGTTTTACTTAGTGGCTGTTGGTTTGGCTTGATAGCGTGTTTTACTTAACTTTGATTTTCAAAGAAAGGGAAGCTAACACCAGCCACTGGAGTCACTGGACACCGATCTCTGCCATGTGACCCCTGCCACGTACCTTTTATAACCCTGACCCTTGCCTTATGACTGAGGCCAGCAAATAGAGACCAGTCACCCTTTTGTTACACTCTCCTCTTCCCCGGCCATTCAATCCTCAGCACTGTAGATTCAGAGCCTTTCTCCTGGCTTGCCCTAACCTAGCTGGAGTTATGCGGAAGTGCAGAGATCTTTGGGAGGGTGCAGCCTCTCCTTCTGTACAGCTCTGTCATGGGGCTTAAGTGACATGAAGGGCCTTACACATGCTGTGTCTGAATGAATGTCACCTCATTCTGCTCCTGGATGTGCGCACTTAACTCTTATTATCTTCTGTGGAAGTCAGTGTATGTAGCCAACGGCAGAACAAGCTCTTTGCTTGTAAGGTCCTGTGTGCAAGGACTTTGCAATGAGGAGCTTGTACAGCTCCACGCACAGAACTGGTGACAGTAATAACAACAGATGCAGAACGTGGACTAGCCACAGTGCACAGTGCCTACATTACCTTCCCATTACTACGGCTAGATTCCAAAAACGTCTAAAAGTTGCAGTAAAACCCAAAGACAAATGCTGTAACTAATAGCAGAGCCCCTTCCAGCCCAGCATCCCTGCTAATAAAACTCAGCCCCTGCAAACACAGCAATTAACGTGACGCTCCCCTTCTTCTGGGGGTAATTTCTATAAGCGTAGATGGTGTGTATGTATATTTATTTATTTTTCTTCATTTCCTATCCAGGGAGGGGCAGGGTAATGAACTGCGTGCGTCAGGGAAGATGAATCTGAGATACTAGGGAGCAGTGCAGTAAAAAGATTAAAGTGTTATTATTGTTGGGTTTTTTCCCCCCATGGTCCGTTGTGACAGCTCGGCCGTCATCTGTAAAAAATGTCTCAGCAAGAGATAATCATCGGAAACTCAATAAAGCGTCAGGGGAAGCCTCGTCTGCCATCAATCACTGGGTGCCTGGAAATTTTCAGCCCTCTGTCTCCCTTCCTGCCATCCATATAAATGTCGGCAATATATTTTGTGCAGTGCATGTGGCGCGTTTCCCCTGATTTGGAAGTTTTTATGAAAAAATATTTATACACAAAATATGCAAATCGGTTAAAAAAAGAGGCAGTTTAGCACTCTCTCTCTCTTTCTCTTTTTAAAAATGCAACTGAATTTATTCTTTTTAATAAAGCACGTCAACCAAAGAATTAATGCAACTTCTAACTGAGTGGCCTTATTTCTCCCTACCCCTCAAAAATAAAATATATTAGTTTAGAGGGCTGTATGCAGACAAAAACAATTAACTTTATTGGTTGATATATTTTGTCTTAAATAAAGTCTATGCACATGCATTATGTATTGGCACTCCATTGTTCATTTTTTTAATGTTGTTTCATGCATTTTGCATTTGCTGCTACAGCAGCCTGATGCATGTGTGTTCGCAAGCTCCCATCCAGGAGAGGGGCTGTAGCACCCATACGTTACAGTGAGAGATGAGAGCAAGGAGCTTTTAAAAATAAAATAACGCCCTGTCAAAACAGCTCTCGTGTTGATCCATCTTCTGAACGTGTGTTTTATCAAAGGCAAAGGTTGAAAGATTATCCCTTCATTTGACTTTATCTCACTTTATATTCCCAACTATGAGGCCAAAATGCGATACTAAACCAACGGACAATCTCATTACACAATTCTGTCTTTGCTACCGGACTAATTAGCAGTATTTTAGTTTGCAAATAATGCAGGAGAAGCGCTATTTGCCTCTGACAATGTAACCGGGTTTCCTAAATTTGCTCCACACAATAAAGAGGACATTTTTAATTTTTGAACCAAAGGTCATAGCCCAGGAGCTGTAGTTAAATTAGTTACAAGTGGCAGAAAAGGCTGGAGTTCCGGTAGCTGCAAGCATTGTGGTGAGGTGATGGGGCTGGAGCACTTGACTTATGAGGAGAGGCTGAGGGAAGTAGGCTTGTTTAGTCTGCAGCAGAGAAGAATGACGGGGGATTTGATGTCGACCTACAACTAGCTGAAGGGGAGTTCCAAAGAGATGGAGCTAGGCTGTTCTCGGTGGTGGCAGCTGACAGAACAAGGAGCAGTGCCCTAATCTTCTATGATTCTGGACCAGAAAGACACTGCTCAGACTTGTCCTCCTAGGGAAGCCGTGCAGCATGTTTGACAACTTGGACTCACTGGCTCTCACAAGCGAAGGCTGGCTCACTACTTAGAGGGATGAGACACCTCTAAGGAGAGCGAGGTAGCACTGGCAGTGGTGCTGGCGACGGAGAAGGCGATGCCCTTTTACCAGGGCCAGGACTACACCAACATCCAATTGTGGGGGCACTGCAGTGCTGGAGCCTATTTCTGATCAGATGTGAAACTGAGGGCAGGTCTCCCTTAGAATTGCTACATCGGCACAGCTGTGCAGCTGTAGTGCATCTGGTGAAGATGCTATATGCTGACGGGAGACCACTCTCTTGTAAGCATAATTACTCCACCTTCGTGAGAGCCAGGAGCTGTGTCGAAAAGAGAGCACCTGGTGCTGGCATAGGGCCGGTGTGGACAGCACTTAGGTTGCGGTAACTTGCGTCGCTCACAGCCCACAGTGACGTCAGTTAGATCGACTTAAGCAGCAGTACAGACCTGCCCTGAAAGATCATAAAAGATCCCACAGCGCTCAGAATCTGGAGATGAGCACCATCATTGCCAAATCCGGTGCAATCGCAGTTTGTCCACAGAACATTTGCCTGCAGTTTCGACTGGAGAAGCTATTCAGCATTTTACATCCACGTCTAAAAACTTGTGTAGTGTTGCTGGTGCAAGAGTAGCCTTACTTCACTCCAGCGGTGGCTGTATTGAATGGATGAGGTGATCCTTCTAGCTACAATTTTGCACAGAGCTTTAGCATCCCTCCAAATAAAAGTGGCTATAGAAATGTAAATGTAAGTCATCAGGGCTGCAATATTTCCAAGTCACCCCCAGGACAATGAAGGATCTCTGCTCATGAAAGCATGTTACAGGTTTACATCATCATTTCTCTAATCTTGACATACACCCAAAACCTTTCACTCCCCTTTCGAGCAGACTGCATTTAAACTGAATAGGAAGCAGTTTCATGAAGTAAGGGGAAATTTCCAGGAAAGATGATTTTAGGTTGTTAGTGTCATTGGTATTGGCATTATCTTTCCTCTTGATGTCCATTGCCTACCCACTGCTGTTCCTTTTTCCACTGCTGTATCCTCTTACTTGATTTTCGTACAGCTCAGTGTTCAAATCAGGCGTGGAGATTAAATGAGCATCTCCCAACTGTCTCCCCTGAATTTCTAGTTTAAAGCTCTTTTAATCAGTTGTGCCAACCTCCATCCCAGAAGTCTGTTTCCCCCTATTCAGGGGGAGTCCATCCCATGAGAACAGTTCTCTGTCCTTGACGCCTCATATTGGTTGGACGTACCAAAACCCCCCCGTATAGGACCACTGCCTGAGCCATGTGTCGATCACCATAATCTTGTCTTGCCTTTGCTCTCCTCCTCTAAGAACAAGTAGAATCCCACTGAAGATCCCCTGAAGCACCATTTGCTGAGTTGGAAAATGAAGGTGAAGATAATAATGGAAAACAATGAAGAAGAGAATTGCGGCTAATCCTACAAGAAAAGGGGACGAGACAATGAAGATAGCTGGAGTTCAGAGCCCCATGAAGGTAGAGGATGAGTCTCAAAAGACTGCAAGTGAGAACAAAAGATAAGAGGACTTGCAGCCAGAAAGAACAGAAGGGGGAACTGGAGAATGGCATCAACACCAGGAAGAGGCAGTTTACATGACTAAGGACTCCCTACTAAGAAGAATGGACGGGCCTATCACCAGAGCGGATCCAGAGAACAGAAGGGTGTGCTGTCTTCTGGGAGCTAATATATGGGATGTGGACCTGAGGCTGAAAAGGATCCAAAAGGCAGCTGTAAAGAATCCACTGACTCCTTCATATGGGAACACATCAAGGTAGACTAGGCCCGGCTGGGCAATGGACACGGAGCCCGGCAAATGGTGTTATGCACACAGGAGGCTCTGTGGCCCACCAGCTGAAGGCAGACCCTGACTGTGATCCAAGGTCAGGTTGTTCATAGCTTGGAATCTTGCCATAGGGAGGTTGAGTCGTTGCTGTTGTTGAGTCTAAGGTTGCTCCTATAAAGTCTATAGTCTTTGTGGGAGTCACAGTGGACTTTTCTGTTTTGACACCGATTCCCAAGGAAAGCAGCAGATGAAGTAGGAACAGAGTTGCCGACTGGACCTCCTTGCTGCCTCTGCCCATCAGGAGCTCAGATATATAAAAAAAAAATGGTGTAGCTGTTTCGTCTCATCCGGGCTGCTGCCACTGAGAAGACCTTTATGAAGACCCTAGGTGCCGTAACCAGTCCAAACGGGAGCTTTGTGAACTGGTAGTGCTCTTGTCCTACTAGGAATCTAAGGAACTGGCTGTGGGATGGGCGAATGTCCACATCAAAGTAAACATCTTTCAGGCTGAGAGCTGCGAATCACGTGTCCTGCTCCAGAGAGGCAATCATTGATGCCAATATGGCCATGCGGAATTCTGATGTTCAAATAAAACATTCAGTTGGTGCAGATCAAGAACTGGTCTCCATCCACTGTTTTTCTTGGAAATTAAGAAATATGAGGAGAAGAACCCTTTCCCTTGATGTTGAGGTCACACATGCTCTAGAGCCCCTGGCTGAAGAAAAGAGTCCACTTCCTGACAGAGGCTCTCCTCATGAGAGTGGTCCCTGAAAAGGGGCTGGGAAGGGGGCTTGTGATGGGGTGGGGACATAAGCTTGATCATGTAGCCAGGGGGAATGATCTCTAATACCCACTTGTCCGATGTTATTGACCTTCAGTTGTGAGCAAAGTTGGTGAAGCAGCCACCAAAAGTTTGGGGGATAGAATAGGATGGCATCTACAAAAGAATATGGCTTTCGAACGTCCCATCAAAAGAAATCCCTAGCTGGTGAGTGGGACTAAGCTGTGGCAGTAGATGTGGAGGAGGCCAGTACCTGGGTGTCCGGCATTTGTGCTGTGGTTCATAAAAGCGCTGATGGCAGAATGGTTGAGGTATTGTGCTTGTTCTGTACACCCACTTGTGGTGTTTCCTCTTTGGAACCAGGGCATAAATGGCCAGGGAATGGAGGGATGTTTCTGGAGTCTTTAAGCAAATGAAGAGACTCATCAGTTTTTTCACCGAATAAATTAGCTTCGTCGAAGGTAGGTGCTCAGTGCTATTTTGCACCTCCCTGGGGAACTGTGAGGAGTGGAGCCAAGATTTACACCTCATGACAACTGCTGTCACTACCTTTCTGGAAGCAGTGTCAGCAGCATCCACTGCAGCCCAAAGAGCTGTTTTAGTGACCAGGCTGGCCTCACCAGTCAGGGCTTGGAATAGAGAGCCCTGTCCTCCTGAAGAAGCATAAAATCCAAGAATCTGGAGTAGCTGATGAAATCATACTTTGCTAATGAGGCCTGGTAGTTAGCAATTTGAAACTGAAGGCTGGTGGAAGAAAATACCTTACTCCCCAGTGGCAAAGGCATCTGTCACCCTTGTAATAGGGTGTTGCCTTGGGATGCTGTAGTCTAGACTGTTCAGTGGCTGCTTGTACCACTGGGGAGTTGGGTGCTGGGTGTGTAAACTGGAACTCCACTCCCTTGGCTTACACAGAATAACATCTCTCAGCCCTGTTCCAAGGTGGAGGCACAGGAGAGAGGGTATGCCAAACTACCCTCACTGGTTCCATAAGGGCGGGTCCACCCAACTAGGACCACTAGGCTAAAGAATACCCAGTAGCCTATGCTGAGTATCCTATACCTCCTCAGGTTGCATCTGGAGCTCAGTTACCACTTTCTGCAGGAGCTCCTGATACAGCTGGGGGTCATCAGGTGGGGATGGCAAAGATGGGGTGACCCGCCTCATCTGGTGAGGAGAATAAAGGCATAGGAACTGTCTGATCCAGCTCAATTCTTTCTTCTCTGTAGTACGGAAGACCCAGTTGGTGTCAGCTAGAAGAGGATCGATAGGAGTCATGTACAGATCTGGAGCATCTAGCACAGGGCACATGGACCCCAATAATTCCCATATGCAGGGTCAACTGGCAAGTGGGGACTCCATGGCATTGGGTACCATCGGTCCGAAGGATCATCATATCGAGGTAGGGGATGGATCCCAGAGAAGGAGCGACAAATACTGCTCTTAGGGGAGATGTGCAGCTCCCCAAAGTGGTGTAGGCAACACTGGTGCTCATCACTCATGGAGGAGCAGGGGCAGGTGATACAAGTTCTTAAACCCTGGGACAATGGGTATAAACCTTATCTGTGGGGAAAGGCTCCGCAAGACAGGGAGGACTAAACTATACTAATTAGACTAAAAGACTAATGCTAACATTACTAAGAACAATAGTAAACTGGGTTTACAATATATTTACAGGGTTTGACGAATAAGCACGGATATATCTTCAAACACAGAGGATTCCAACTCAGGCCATGTGGCAATAAAACAGAATGGGAAAGGTGTCAATTGAGATTTTTCCAATGTTTGTAATTTGACTGCATTTGGGTAGATTTCCACAGATACAGCAAAAGCACATCTCTGACTCAAAGGCCAGCCCCCGCCAAATTTCAAGTCTATGTTCCAAAATATGGAGACCCTAGTGTTGTTCAAAGAAAAGGTCTCAAGATTTTTTTTATTTATTTTTTCAATAGGGGCACAACGTTTTCCTAGCCTCATTCTCAGAAACGGTTGAACCATTTTGGCTGAAATTTAAAGAAAAAAAGAAAATCAGCCTAAAGTAGACACCCAGAATGAAAAATTTCAACCCAAATGGTTAAAGTATCATAAAGTTATAAGTAAACTGGAAACAGGGTCTTATATTGGAAAATATCGATAGATTTACAGAGTTTAAGGACAAAAGGGACCATTCAATCATCTAATCTGACCCCCTACCTATCTCAGCCCATTAAATTTCACCCAGTTATCCTTGCATTGAACTCAATAAATTGTGATTTAAAAAAATCAAAAACTTACATTTGGCTAAAGTATATCTTCCAAAAAGATGCCCAGCCTTTATCTGAAGACATCAAAAGTTGGAGAATCCAACATTTCCCTGGGTAGCTCCAGTGGTGAATCATCTTCACTGTTAAAAATTTGTGTCCTATTCCTTATTTGAATTTGTCTAGCTTCAACTTTCAGCCACTGATTCTTGTTCTGCCTTTCTCTACTAGATTAAAAAGCCCTTCAGTAGGTAGTATTTTCTCCCCATGAAAGGTATATACTCACTTTAATCAAGTCACATCTCAATCTGCTTTTTGATAAAACAAATGGATTGAGCTCTCGAGCTCTCCAATCCATTTTTGTGGCTCTTTTCCATCCTCCTTCCAATTTTTAAACATCCTTTTCCAAATGTGGGCACCAGAACTAGATGCAGTATTTCAGTATCAGACTCAACAATGCCATATATAGAGATAAAAATCATCTTCCCCTGTTTATACATGCAAAAAGGACATAGCCCTTTTCTCCACAGAATCAAACTGTAAGCTCATGGTCAGTGGCTTGTCCACTATGACCCCTAGATCCTTTTCAAAGTCACTGATTTCTAAGATATAGGCCCCCATTCTGCAAGGATGACCTGCATTCCTTGTTCCTAGATGTATAAACTTTGCATTTGGCTGCATTAATATGCATTTGAATGGGCCCAGTTTACCAAGCAATCCAGATCATTCCATAGGACTGCCCTGCCACCATCATTATTTAGCACGCTGCCAATCTTTGTGTCATCTGCAAACTTCACCAGCAGTGATTTTATATTTACATCCAGATCACTGATGAAAATGTTGAATAGTGTTGGGCCTAGTTCCAATCCCTGCAGAACCCCCCTGGAAACCCCGCCAGTTGGTGACAAGTCCCTACTGACCAATACTTTTTGAGATCTGCCAGTTAGCCATTTCTTAATCCATTTACCATGAATAAATGGGGCTACTGTAAAAAGCCTGGACACGAAGAAAAGGAGATGGTATCCAGGCCCCAGTACCATCTGCAGCTGCAGAAACTTAGGGTAAACAATCACCCCACTCAACAAAAGGGATATGAGCCAGAGTTTTCGCTAGTGATTTTAATGGACGTGGCCTAGTGGCTCTATTCTTGAGATGAGATAAAACACCATCTATTTATTTAACTTGGAATGTCCTTTGCCTCAGTTTTCATGGGGCAATAGGTTTTAAGGACAGAAGGGACCATTACGATCTGACCTCCAGTATGACACAGGCCAGGGAACCCTCCGCCCCACAGTGAATTCTGCACTTTTGTTTGAGTTAGAGCAAAACTTTTAGAAAAACATCCAGTTCAAAGACTTTAAGCTCTAGACAATCCATCATGCCCCTAACTAAAATGTTCCAATGGATGAGAGCTCTTCCAATGGTGGAGTTGAAAGCAATGGTATATCTCAGAGCAGCAGAGATGCTCTCATAGACTTTGGAAAAGAGGGTTACTCACCTTGTGCAGTAATTGACATTCTTTGAGACGTGTCCCTGAGGGTGCTCCACTCCAGGTGTTGGCGCATCCTCGCGTCCTTGATTGAAGATTTTGTCAGCAGCACCCATCCGGGTTGTGCATGTGCCATCCTCATCTCGTGGTGCCGTTGGCGCACTTTTTGACACGCGCACAACCAGACCCCTTCTGTTCCTTCTCTACCGAAGAGTCGTAATGCTCAACTCCAAAGTAGAGGGGAGAAGGTGGGTAGTGGAGCACCCACAGGGGCACACATCTCGAAGAATGTCAGTTATTGCACAAGGTGAGTAACCCTCTCTTCTTCTTCAAGTAGTGTCCCTGTGGGTGCTCCATGCCAGGTGACTCTCAAACAGTGCCCTTAACTGGTGGAGGGGTCTTCGGAGTTGTTAGGTTGACTGGAGGAGAGTACAGAAAGTCTGATTGTTGCAGCATGTCTTGATGCCTGATCGATTACGCAATGTTTTGTGAAAGTGTGGTTCGAAGCCCAGGTAGCTGCTTTGCATATTTCTGTGATTGGCACATTATGCAAGAAGGACTGCAGATGTAGAAAATGATCTAGTTGAATGTGTCCTGTTCTAGCTGCACTTGTGTAGTGTTGGTCTGTTATGTTGTTGTTTGTTCTTCTGGTTAGCAGCTTCTAAGACCAGTGAGTTAGGAGCTGGGTGAGTGAAAAGGAACTTGGTATCTCTAGTGGGGACATAATCAGCCCTTTTACAAGTAGGCGAGATAGTGGCAGGCGTTTGCCAGACGTAATTGGCGGGCTCCATCAAGGCATTGACTATGGGAAGGGCAATTTTAGAAGAAGCTGAGGTCTGCAGTATTCTCAGTAGTGTGTGTTGTGAAGCTGCCACCTCCTGGAAATCTCAAAGCTGTCAGCCACCCTCTTAAACAACTCCTGAAATTGCTTAAAACCATCTGCAGTCATAGAAGGTGGGGGAACTATGACCTCATCTGGTGAAGAAGATGAGTTGTGTGCCGATGTTCTCTCTTGCTCTGCAATGACCTCCTATTCTTGTGTAGGACTGGTTGTTTCAGGTCCTGTTGGAGGAGATATATAGGGTGACCTTTCCCTGTATCTCTGGGAGGTTGATGGTCTACTGCGTGGTGTAGAATAAGCAGACCACGTGTCCCATTCAGACCAGTGCATGGGATATGGGACTGGTGGAACGAACTATTGGGGTCCACGCCATGCGTATGATGGATGTCAAGAACAAGGATGGTGTTTGGTTGGGTGCCTCCGAGGTGATGGTTGCTGAGAGGAAAAGGTAGAATGCTGACCTTCATGTTCCTCATCAACGTAGAAGGAGATGGGGGAAATGGGGTCCTCCTGACTGAATTGCACTGGGGAGGTGTTGGACCCATAGAGTGGTGATAGTGGGGAGGATGTTACGAATTCTTCCACCTTCTCATGGTACCTGCACTTTTCGGAATGCTTTCGTGGGGCCGGTGTTGTCGTCTTCATCGTTAGAGTCAGTGCTGCAGTCTGCTCCACGGCAATTCTCGATGGAGACTTTATGTCAGCGCCGTCGGCACCGTTGATGCTTTTGGCGCCATTGGTGCCTCAGATGTTGTTGATGCCAAAGGCACCGCGCATACAATAGGAGCCGATTGCAGACCGTTAAGTTCAATGGTGCTGTATCAGATCGAAGTTGCTTTATCTCTCAGCTCTTCAGTGGAGCAGTGAGAGCCCTTCCTTGCTGTGGAGGTAAGTGTACCCGAGGAACCTAGAACCTCTTTGGTACCAACTCCTTTGTCCATTCGCAGTGACCTCCTTCTCTTACTCTGCTCCACTGCTGGTGGAGTAGAATGCCTTTTTCTAGACCAGTGGTTCTCAACCTTTCTAATGCCGTGACCCCGCAATACGGTCCGCCCACTGATGACGTCAGCAAGCGCCGGACACACGTAATGCGCTGCTATGGACTGTGGAGCGTTCCCCCCGCTTCCCCCACCCCTTAGGCCCCGGACGGATGATGCAATCACGTCTGCGCATGCGCGCAGGCATTCAGTTTGGAACGCGCATCCATAACGGTGTGCGTTCCAGCTGAATAGCGCTACTACAGATGGTAGCGCGACTTCTCAGCGGCTAAAGCCATCGGAAATATGTATTTTCCGATGGCTTTAGGCGACCCCTGTGTTTTGGTCGTTTGACCCCCGCCGGGGTCGCGACCCACAGGTTGAGAACCGCTGTTCTAGACTTATCTGAAGAGCTGTTACCCAATCCAGGGTCTGAGACAAGTCTCAAAGACCTCTCCATAAGTATTAGCTTCAGGCAGAGATCCCTGTCACGCCTGGCTCTAGATTTTAGGTTCTTGCAGTGGATGCATTTTGGAGCAATATGCCCTTTGACTAGGCATCTGATGCAGTCCAAGTGACCATCTGAAGCCAGCATAAGGTCCCTGCATGATGCACACTATTTGAAGCCAGTAGAGCCCAGCATGGTATTTCTACTAACCATTAACTATGGGATAAGTCTGAGGGTTGGTTTTTGTAAGGGACGGATTGAGGTAAACTACTCTGAACTACAGGTAAACTAACTAACTTTAACGAGGAAAAATAAACTATTAATGATTTCTGAAGCAGGCTGCAAAGAGCTGCTGAGGGCTTCATTTCAAACCACGGACAGTTGAGAAGGAACTGAGGAGCTTGGGTTGCATGGGTGCCGAAAAGGGCGCCAACAGCGCCGCGAGATGGGGATGGCACATGCACGACCCAGACGGGCACTGCCGACAAAATCTCCGATCAAGGATGTGAGGACACACCAACACCTGGAGTGGAGCACCCAAAGGGACACTGCTCGAAGAAGACCTTGCCATTTCAAGCCTGTATTTTTGAGAGCACAGCATATAACAGACCTATGCCTAAAGAATATAAAACAGCATCTGTCTAAAGGAAAGTAAAATGCACAAGAGTGGATCAGAATTATCCAAAGACCTAACTGAACACTGGGCATACACAGAATTCTGGGCTTAGAGAGACATACTGTACCAGGGCAGCAAAATTGCCAGCATTGTGCCAGCAAAATTCAGCAGCAGTCAACAGGAGTTATGCAAGCTATGCAGAGCAGCTGTGTAACTCCCATTGTCTTCATAATTTCCCTTTAGCGCACCATCTCCACTGTGCTGTGCCGATGGGAAACGCATTCCCATCGATGCAGCATTATGCTTTTTGGGGAGGTGGTTTTATTAGATTGACTTCTGGATCGATTGGGCATGTCTTCACTGTCACTCAATTGAACCGGAAAAAAATCGATCTGATGGTGGCAAATTTGCCACTGTCACTGTATACATAGCTCCAGTAAGGTAACATGAACCTATTACCTTCCAGTGAATGGAGTCCCTTTTCTTTGGCAGTCTCATACACGCTGTTGAATTCATCTCCGCAGTTTGGGTCAGCACCAGCTGCAAGCAGGATCTTTACCACACTATTATAAAACATAATGAGAATAAGATCATCAGGGAGGTTTCCTGGAGAGACCTGATGGAACATCAGTAACTGGAGTCCTTCAGAATTTGTGAAGGAAAAAATGTCAAGGCATGCAACATGGGAGAGCACTCAGCAAAGATTTGCTGCCAGCAAAGAAGAGTTAAATAACAATGCTGCTTGACAATATTAACAATCATAAGACTATTGGACTGAGGAGGCATTTGGAGTAGTGAGCTGCTCTTTAGATCCATACGTGTTGTGAAATATATCTATGCCCAACACAGTTCAAGTCCAAATCATCTGCAGAGAAGTGCCTCTGTGCCATGAGCTACATTTCCAGCACACTGAACAGGATTGCCATCCCATGATTCATGCTTAATGGCTGAAAATGCAGCCAAGACACACCACCAGCCAAACATTTGATGTAAGACTAGCCAGGTCCCTGTAAAGGATGGATTCTTACAGTAGCCTCTACATAAAGGAAAGCAAAATTCAGTTCTGATGTTGTTACTCACATTTCTAAGGTACTAGTTACCATAGCATCTGGGCTTCTTTTACATCTAAGTCCCCTAAAACAACAAATGCATGGGACTCCGATACCAGGCGTGACAGCAGCTCAGTTAGGAAGCTGTGGGTGGCAAGGTGGCCTATCCGTTATCTAGATTCCCATCTTTTGATATGACGCTCTCACTTTAGACTTGCACGCTGCATGGACACAACCAAATGAGTCTGTCCTTGAAAAAGGAACTCGCCTATACCCAAGGTCAGATATGCAAAGCACAGAACATGCCTTTAGCCCCTTTTCCGCGATCACAAGGGAAAGAACCCCGCCACCCCGCCCCGAGTATTCCAACAATAGATTCTAATTGCTTTAACTGTATTGTGTATTGAAAGTGAAACATTTAACTGCTAACTGAAGCTATGTCAGATGAGCATTTTCCTGGGGACGTGACAACTGGTGTGAGTTCCAATGCATGCATTACAGCTCAGCAGCTGGAAGGACTTTTAAAAAGCGGCTTTATTTTTTGAGGTTCAGAAGACAACTAGTTGCTGTTTTAATATGATTACAGATAAAGAATATGGGGAGAAGACTCCAGGAGGTCACAGAGAATGAAGAGAAAATAATGGTGATGAAAGCATGGGGTGAGACTCAGATACGGTTTTGTTTGCAGACCCTGAATGAACTGAATTCGGAGACAAATAGGCCAGTGTCCATATCACAAAAAACACCGTTATAAAGTGACAGTACTTGTCAGTTCCAGGATAGAGGATGAGGAAGAGAAATCAAATTGTCATCTAACTCCTTAAGATCATTTTGAAGCATATTCGTAGGGCAGGGACGAGGGTTGGGGGAATCTCCCACTGCCTCTGCTCATACTTGTCTGGAGACAGAGGACTGTAGTCTCCAGAGCTGCCCAATCTGTCACCATTCCCCAGCATGACTATTCAGCACAAAAAGAGAGACAAGTTAGGGGAAGTTTAGTGCAGGAGGCCTCTGTGTTTCTGAGCACAACCATCATCAATCAAGAATTAGATTTCTTACCATTTCTGAAAGCAGCTGGAAGCCAGTTATTCTTTTTCCTGGGTTCAGGCCTTCCATGACAACTAGACAGTATAATGTTATATATAGTGTTCATCACAGGTGAGATAGCTTACAGGCTGGCAGAGGTTCCTGTCTATGTGCACCACAGACTGACTGATACGCATTCACAGGCTGCATCTTAACAAGTCGCATTTATAATTTAACTTGCGTTCCTCTACCTCCTACCCCTTAACATCCATTCTATAATGATTCCCTATTTACAATAACATTTTGAGACCTATAATTTAGCCACCTTGTAATCCATTCCAAAAATTAGAATGGCACACAATAATCAAAATGTTGTGCAGTAGAACATAAGAACGGCCACAGTGGGCCAGACCAATGGTCCATCCAGCTCAGTATGCTGTCTCCTGACAGTGGCCAATGCCAGGTGCTTCAGAAGGAATGAACAGAACAGATCATCCAGTGATCCATACCCTGCCACCCATTCTCAGTTTCCGGCAAAGAGAGGCTACGGATACTTCAGAGCATGTTTTTGCATCCTGCCCATCCTGAGTAATAGCCATCGATGGACCTAAATTTCCATAAACTTGTCTAGTTCTTTTTTGAGCCCTGTTATAATCTTGGCCTTCACAACACCCTCTGGCAAGGAGTTCCACAAGTTGACTGTGTGTTGTGTGAAGGAATACTTCCTTTTGTTCATTTTAAACCTGCTGTCTATTATGTTTGGTAACCCCTAGCTCTTGTGTTATGAGAAGTAAATAACACTTCTGTGTTTACTTTCTCCTCATCAGTCACCATTTCGTAGATATTTATCATATCCCCCTTTAGTCATCTCTTTTCCAAAATGAAAAGTCCTAGTCTTATTAATTTCTCCTCATATGGAAGCTTTTCCATCCCTCTAATAATTTTTGTTGCCCTTTACTGTACCATTTCCAATTCCAATATATGTTTTTTGAGATGGGGCAACCAGATTTGCATGCAATACTCAAGATGTGGGCATACCACTGATTTATAAAGAGGCAATGATATTTTCTGTCTTATTATCTATCCCTTTCCTAATGATTTCCAACATTACCAAGACAAACATCTTATAGAAGTCTCTGTATATTGCATCAAAACTATTATCTTTATCAACTAAACGTGTAATCTCATAAAAAAATCAAGTCAGTTTGACAGAATCTATTTTTCTATAAACCCATGTTGATTGGTATTAATTACATTACCCTCCTTTAATTCTTTATTAATTGAATCTCATATCTTGCCCAGGGTCAATGTCAGAGTGGCAGGCCTCTATTTACCTGTATCATCTCATTTTCCCTTTCTAAATATTGGCACAATATTAGCTTTCTTACCGTGTTCTGGAAATTCTTATATAAAAAACTTACATAAAATCAACTTTAACTGTCCAGTAAGCTCATAAGCCAGCTCTTTTACAACTCTTGGATGCAAGTTATCCAGTTCACTGATTTAAAAAGGTCTGTCTTTAGGAGCTGTTAAACATCCTCCTCAGATATTACTAGAATGGAAAGAGTGTTATCATCATCATCTAAGACTAGATCTGTTTTTTCCCAAATACAGAACAGGAATATTGTTTGAATGCTTTTGGCTTTTCAGCATTATTATTGATAACTCTATCATTTCCCTCTAGTAATGGGCCAATACCATTGTTAGGATTCTTTTTGTTCCTAGTACACTTAAAAAACTCCTTCTTATTGTCCTTAACTCTGCTAGCCATATATTTCGCCTTGCATCCCTTTACTTCCCGTATCAATTTCCTATAGTTCCTAGCTTCTGATTTATATTCATTACTGTCAACTTCCCCTTTCTTTCATTTGTTTAACCAGCACAGTTTTAGTTCTCAGCTGTAGGATTGTGGCTATTGGGGAAACCAGTAAAGTGTTCTTAAATCATTCCCAACATCATTCACATTTTTCTGATTAAATCCTTCCCCCCAGCTGATCTGGCTCATAATTGCTCTCAGCTTTGTAAAATTGGCCCTTTTAAAGCACCAAGCATACATACTATGGGTTAGAAATGATACTCTGCTGGCACATTATAATTGTGGCAAAGAAATCATGATAACTTGTACCTAAGTTATCATTTTTAATTTTGTGATCAGTTTCTTCTCTGTCAAGATGAGGGCCAATATGCAATTCCCCCAGGTTGGATGCAACACTTTTTGAGTGAGGAAATTGTCCTCTGTAGTGTCACGCATGTGGTTGGACTAAATGACCACAATGGCATCTTCTGGTCCTTAATATATGAACCCATAAATCATTTCTAAATGCAGGGTAGATTGCCTTAAGTATACTGATCATATACGAGTGTCTTTATTGTACTGCGGATCCTATGTCTGAAGGACTGTTTGGAGGAGCTGTCCAGCTGAATGCATCACTGGCACCTTGTTCTCAGTTGTCAGTAAACAGGTGCTAGAAAGGAGTCATGGATATGAGGGGAATCGTTTCTTTTTTGGGTCCCATGTTCAAAGACAGCCAGGTTAAAGACACTGGCATCATTTTCAACCACACCCTTACCATGGAAAGCCCCAAGTCTGAGACAAATGTACAAAATCTGTGATGGGGAAAGTTTCATTTGGGCAATTTGCACTACCTGAGTCCTTAATTATTCTGTCACAGCCATGCATACCAGATTAATTACTGCAACTCTCTCTCATCAGGCCTTCCAACCAGCACCTCTCTGACATTTGCAGCTCGTTCAGAATGCTCCAAGCTGGTACTCTTGAAATTTAAAGCCCTTAACAATGAAGGTTCTGGCTACATTCAAGTCCTCATCTTCAGATATGGGCATCTGCCCTCAAGTATTGTCTGGCTTTTAAGGATCCCACTACTGTAGTTAAATTGATTGGCTATGACACATCACAGGATCCATCCCCTCCATCTTAAGAATCAAAAAACCTACTTTAAAAAGAATGGGCCCAAGTGCCAGCACAGGATTTGAACCAAAAACCTTCTGGCCCCAGGGGTGAGATACAGCCACTGAATGTGTCATACTGCTAACACATAAACAATTACTCAATTTCCTTGGAAACTCCATCCATCAGCTTTTCCCTTCTCCATCCATGGCTGTGTTTGTTGAGCGTTCTTCCCAGACTCTTTATCCACCATCACCTCCATGTTCTCAACAACTCTTTAGGAAGGCTCTTCCTCTTCATTCATAATTCAGACCATGAGAGTTTTCTTGATAATGTTTGTTTCCAGAAAAACTTTAAAGAGCTTCACTTATCATAAAACAAAACAAAACAAAAACAAAAAATGAGAGTTCTCGTTGGTTTTGCTGTATAAGACAAACACGGCTGTCCCTCTGGAACTTTTCACTTATCACAGAGGCAGTGTATACAGTGGTGAGAGCAGGAGGACGTGGAGGCAGAACTCCTAGGTTCTCTTCCGTACAACTGTCTGCTTCATTTTCCCCATCTGTAAGATGGAAATAACCATGCTTCTCTACCTCATAAGGTTGTTGGGCGGCTTAATTGTTCATAAAGAAGCAGCATGATCCATTACTTGGAATCTAACCTTAACTCTAAAATTTGGTAGTACAGAACCCTCTCCCAAGATGACAGCTCTGATACAGTATCTGTCACTCATTCCAAAACCAATTCCCATCAAACTGCTATAAAAAGGAAGTGAAAAGAGCTTGCTGCTCTAAACTCAAAAGGACAATCATCTGTTGTGCGATCAGCCTCTCTATCCAATCATCCTTCAATCTAACCTCCTACTTCTGTGACATGCAGTCCCCTCCAGGCAGCTGATGTCACTGAATTTTCCTTCACAGAGCCAGCCAGACATTTCTGGAATCACAAGTATTGATAGAACCTGTCAGATTTGCAGGTAATAAAACATCCAAGCAAATTAGCCTTTGCTAATAGTGCAGTGGAAAAACAGACATTACCATGCTCATCAATGCTTATGAACATAATCAGAGGAAATAAGAACTTGAAAAACTATATTTGTATACATGTAACAAGGATGAAGCATGGGCTAGTTATCAGAGCAAGGAGTCCTGGGTTTTACTGCCGGCTGTCACTGAATCATTGTGTGACAATGAGCAAGAACCACCTCTCTGGTCCTCAGTTTCCACATCTGTAAAATGGGGATAATTCTTTCCTACCTCTCAGGGGAGTTGTGAGGCTTAATTAACCTTTATAAAGCATTGTGAGATCCACTGATGACAGTGCTATGCAGAACAGCAGAGGGGAAAGTACATTTCATCATTATTTGTGCCCTGTTCTTTATTCTGCCCCAGCTCACAACTATTTATTATTATTGGTAAGAGAGTCAGTGCAAAGGCTGTGATTTATATCCAGAGTCCCCTCACCTTGTCCTATGAGGTACTTCCTGTTTATTCCCTCCATCAGGCTACTGGGTGGCTCTGGCAAAGTAATACTCTCCCATCAGCGCGGTGGTGTGCTAGAAAGAGGCCTGCAGTGTGTCTGAGCTGTAAAGGCAAATAACTCACCTGTGCTCAGTAGCCTCATCAAGCTAGGGGTTTAATTTGCTGATCAAGTTTTAATTTGATCAGAGACAGAGGCTATTCATCTGTACAAATATAAATCTAAATTGAGCCTGGTGATGACTCAGAGGGCAATGCTTAACTAAAGTTCACTGGGCAGTTAAATCGATTGCAATCAGTGCTTTCTGCTTTTAGAGGCTGGGCCAGCACATTGTTCAGAAAAAAAGAGCAAGGCACCTGGGGTGAGAGAGCTGGACTTGGCTGGGTCCGCACCACTGCCCTACTAACACTCAGGCAGCTGGAGCTGGTGAACCAAGAAGGGCAGTGATCCTAGTGACCGGGAGTTACAAAACACAATGCAAGGGCTTCAAGGGATTTTGATGAGGGGCAGCGCTGAGCTTTAGTGGAAGCCACAGGTCCTGTGGGACACAAAGAGGGTCCCTAGAATAGTGATATCTTAACTTTCTGTACAACTCAGCATGGGAGTAGAAGGGAGGATGTCAGTAAAGAGCAGTTACCTTCCCGTAACTCTGATTCTTCAAGATGTCGTCCATGTGGACCCTAAACTAGGTGCGCACATGCCCTACGCACGCGAGATCAGAATCTTTTGAACAGCAGAGTTCACTGGGCTGCCCCCGGGCCATGTGTGTCTTCCCTCCCTGCACCCCACACACCGCAGGGTACAGCAGCTGCAACCATCCCTCAGTTCCCTCACTAATGCAGTATCCCAGACAAGGAGGACTCCAAAAAAGCAAAGATGGAGGGTGGGTCAGGGGATCCACATGGATAGTGACATCTCAAAGAACCATGGCTCCTGTGCCTGTGGCATACAAGAGCCATGTCTCCTGAGAGCTGTAATACTTTGGTTTAATTTCAATGGTTGGGTTTAGCGCACTGGTGCTGGGCGGTGTGGGTGGCCTATGATATACAGAAGGTCAGCCTAGATGATCTGGTGGTCCCTTCTGGCCTTGAAACCTATGACTATAAGGTAAGTAACCGATCTCTCTCTCTCCTTTGAATCTGTGCACGTGTGGATCCCAGATAAGCTGTGCCCCAGCTGGAAGGTGGGATCGAGGAGTCCCGACTCCCACTAACTAAACAGTGATGGTAACATTGCCCTACCAAGTTTGGCATCTGATCTTGCAGCCAAGGGTTTAGTAAGTCAGGGAGTTACTCCATGTGGCTGCCTGACAAATTTCAGACATGGGAATGCTCCTGAGGCATGCAGAGGAAGCAGCTTGCACTGCAGTGGAGTGCGCTTTGACACTGGGGAGACCTGAGGGATGCGTGTGGCTGCTCCACCTCAGGTGAGGGCACAAGGACATACCTCACACAGGCATGGCACTACGGACATTGCTGCTCAAAAGATTTCACTCTGCTGCACATGGCGTGCAGGTGTCCCTAGCATGGGATCCACACAGGCCTGGACTCAAAGAAGACTGTACTGCAACAGTCAAGGTATGTCACCAGAGCCTCATCTCCAGCTAGTTCTACACAGCAGAGCCCACGCCTGAACAGCTAAGCACATCTTGCATGCAAGTCTATATGCCAATGCAGCTCCTGACTCTAGAAGCTTCAGATTTATCCCAGCTGCCTAGCTCTGCTTCACAGACCTCCAAATTATATGCCTGAAGTGGAAAGACTGCGAGCAAGGATGTGAAGCAGACATATGTACCTAATATAGGTACTAGACTGTGCCAGTTAATCAAATCACTGCCTATAGACAGAGAGAATAGCTCCAGACAAGTCACACTCATTATACGCCTTAGAACATACCCACTGATCTATACCATGCATGATGTACTATCGCTACTAATAAAAAATGTGTATACAGAGCATTAGATGTACAAAGTGCTGCTCACACGGAGAAGAGGCATGTTCCCCAGCCACAAGGACCTAGCAATTGAAACCATATGAGACACAGGAGGGGGAGGGTCAGGGGATAGCAAGCAGGAGGATGCAGGGAAGAATTACTCAGAGGTGGGGTGTTAAGGAGGGATCTGAAAGAGGAAAGACAAGGTGTGCGGTGAGTGAGGAAAGGGAAAGTGATCCAGAGGTGTGTGATTTCAAGAGAGATGGCGTGAAGCTGAGAACGGGAGAAGGAGATGGAATTGGGAAACGGGGTAAAGTGAGAGGACTGGAAAGAGTAAGAAGTGACAGCAGGGCTGAAATCAGTGAGGCACCATACATGTAGCAAGATTACACATAGCCTTGTGGGCAAAGACAAGGAACTAATACCATCCCATTAAGAGACAGGGAGCCAATGGAGGGACTCAGTTAAGAGCATAAGCACGTGCAGACAAGGATGCATTACACATGAAAGGACGCATGTCCCAATACATAACACTAGGACTTGCCTCTGCTCCTTTAAGAGAGCATTATGGGATCTTTAAAAGGGGAAGTTTCATAGTGGGACAGGCTTCAACAAAGAGTGCGCACACTTAGAGACCTGGCTCCAGTTAGTGTCCCTTCCTTCTTTTCATTGAAACTCCTCCTGGAGAGCCACTTCTTTCACAGTGCCTACAAGGGACCAGCTGACTAGGGCAGTGCAGAGTGGGCACTGAATGTTGGGAGGAAGGGGAATGGACAATGGGACTGAAACAATAAACTGGCATGAGGGAAACTAAGGGAACTATTTAAAAAAAAAACACCCAACAAGAGTCCTGTAGCACCTTAAAGACTAACAAATTTCTGCGGGAATAAGCTTTCATGGTCTGCAAGCCACTTCGTCAGATGCTGTATACAGACTAACACGTCTACCCCTTTGGAACTTTTCACTAAGGGAACTATAAATACATATAACAAATAAACCACATGTCTGTCATTACCCTTATTATGTTGCCTGCACGTTGTATCCTTTTCCTGAACACTGCGTGTGACTTTGTCCCCCTAGATTGTACACTATCCAGGGAAAGGACTTAGCCTCTGACACAGAACCCCCCTGCAACCTTGGTCAAGTAATTTAATCTTTGAGTCTTTAGTTTCCTTCCCATACATAAAATACAGACCGCATTCCAACTAGTTGATGTGTTATCTACGGTGCAGAGGCCCCAGTACAAGCAGGCAGGCAGTCTAGCTGGGTGAAAACAAAAAATCTCTTCCCCCACAACACACTTGAATGCAAAAGACCTGCTAAATTCAAGAATTATTTTCCTAGTTCTCCCCACAACCCTCCACCCAGCCTTCTGCACAATGGTGAGTTCACAGTGGACAGGAGCTGGCAATTTATGGAGGGCAAACCAGTTTGCAGACCTACCCCAAAATGCTTATGATGGCTCTGCCTGGGTATAGTCTCGTCACTGCTCTGTGCCTCATTTACCCCATGTGTCAAAATAGGATTAATCATAATATTTACCTCCCACACAGTACCCTACGAGAATGTTAATTCAAGTTTTTAAGCCCTTCACTTTATTCACTTTGGGACAGAGGAACTAAAATGTTCTGCTTCCAGTCAGTGTCCCCTCCAGGTTCCCACTTACAGGGCAATGCTGCACTGATACAGATGCCCACGCTACAGGACAGGTTTGAATACAAGAACTTTAGATAAAATACATCCAGAACACCAACAGGCACCTTACACTGGAAAGGAGATGGATAAATATCTAGAACTCTATGGGCAAACCTTTGTCACTGAATCAAAGCCATCAACTCCTTGGGCTCTTTTAGCTCTATTTCCATAGTACCTCAGCCCTAAACTACATATCTAATACCAGAGCCAGACTCTTTAGGGGTCAGATTAAATAGGTCAGTGTTTGTACATCATCCACGAATGGACAACTTGGAGGGAATTTCAGACATTCTTTCTGTCGTTTCCCAGCTGGTTTCCATATGTTTCCCGGCCACAGGTGAAACCCAACGGGGTACACTGTAAAGCTAGAGATAGCAACTGAGGCAAAATTCACTGCCAGTGACACCAACGGAATAGTTATGCTAGAGATGAGTTTGGCCCTAGTTGATGCTTGCTTCTAGAAGTGAAATATCTAGTTAACCTTTGATTACGTTTATAGACGAGTCATACTGCATTTCAGATTCATGGCCTTTATTTTAAATTATAGGCAATAATCACCCAAAACGTGTGGAAAATAAACCCAATTCACCCAACACAGCCCCAAGCTTCAATCTTTTGGCCAGACATCCAAATAAGATGCCCAGTGGCACTTGTGCCAGTGCCTAGCAAGACTAGGCTGCGTCCTGAAGGCCTTTTCGTACCCAGATGTTTGTGTCACCATTTTGACCTGATTTTAGGCTACGTATCTTAAAGAACCAGAAGGGTGATACATCTGGGGTAATTATTGTACCATGAACAGCCTTTCTCCTCGTCTCCCCTCTAGCCTTTGCACTGCCCGAAGCCCTGTTCTGGTCCACCAGTCACTTGGAATGGTCAACAATCGTCACACTCCATCGCTGACCATTGTCCATCAGCAAAGGTGGGAGGCTCCAAATCCATCCCTCTGCGGACATGCAAACAACGGGGCCCGCTGCTGCTCGGACATCAAAGTTAAACAAACAGACCCAAGCCCCCCGCCTCTCTGCCCATCTTAAGGAGCTCCCCGAGGAGGTCATGACTTTCAGCTTGTCATAGCACACATCAAAGTTTGCACCACACACGAACTCGGCACACGGATTCGAATCGTGTCACCCGAGAGCGGATATTCATCTTTTGTGCTCTGCTTTAATCCTGTGTTTTCCCAAGTAATTAAGCTTTTTTGCTTATGAACTTGTGACTAAGTAAAGCATCTCTGAGAGGTTGTAACATCAAAGCTCATTCTACCGTCTGTCCCACATTTTCTAAAATTGGATTTCTTTTTCTCTCTTTTTTTAAATAAAAACTAATTGAATTTAGTTGTAGACTGAATATATTTAAGAGTGCCTTTAAAGGTTACCAGAAGCCACAGTGATCATCCTGGGAACTAAAGAGGTCGGACACAGCAGTCAGTTTTTTTGGTACATGAAGGCATAGCATGAAAGTCACAACACTAACCCCACAAGCTAAGGGAGAAGCCACAAACCCTACAACAGCAACTTGAGACTTTAGTTGAGTTACTGACACTGTGCGACCTGCATCAACACCACCCCAAGGCTGCAGATCTCATAAGATCTCAAGATAAACAGGTTAGGCCTGATCAGTATTCAAATGGGTGTCAGCCCAAGAAAACAAGAATGCTGCAAGGAAATGATGCTGGTAATTCAATAAATAATGCTCTCCCCTTTCAGCCAGTAAACCCGCTGAGGTTCTTGGTTGTCATACTGTACATAGATAAATGAAGAATACAAATATATGGTCTCAGTTTTAACCAGCAACCACAACCGCACAAGAGGGAGACTCTTAATGCAGGTTGTTTAACTGGAATCCATGTGACTTTATCAAAAGGAGAAATCAGCATAGCAACTTCAACATTGTTTATCACAATAATGGGTTAAAGAAAAAAAACAAAAAACCCCACTTACCTAGAATTTCTGTTTATAGCTGCTACCATGAGGGCTGTCCAGCCAAGTTTGTGCCTCGCATTCACATCGGTGCCTTCCAGCAACAATCTATACAAAACAGAGAGAGACTTTCATAAAATGTTGTTCCCCCCACACCCTGTAGACATAGGCAAGGGTGCTGAATGGATGGCTGGGGGGGGGATTGGAAATAGAATACAGAATCTTTCATCTCTGAAAGTCACTGGTTCCAATGCAGCTCAGGGCAGGAATGACTGAAAATTATGATCTGACAGCTCTTCAGCAGCCAATAAGAAATGAATCAGTGGGTCTCAATTCAGTTCCTAGTAGACAGATAACATCATAACTAACAAGCCTGGATTCTTTAAGGTTGCTAACATGGATCTTAACAACTCATCAATGTGCTGGAGGAGGGGAAGCTGGTTGACACACATTCTGATGGACTATTAGAATCTTTAGGGTAAGTAACAGCCCTAAAGGATTCAAGGCTGGGTAACATGGGAAGGTCAGCAGCTCTTGAAATGCCACCTACTAACATGGCACTATTTTGGAGCCTTCTCACATGACATTAAAAGGCATCAAACAAACCTTTGTGCACTTTCAATAAAGATCTCTCACTCCTTTTGGACCACACTCCTAACAGACTCCTGGCTTCTGCTACCAAGCTTGCGCTTACCTGCCTACTGCTAGCTTTATTTCTTAGTCTCTGCCACATTCTGACTCCCCTCAAGGTTATAGTCCTCTGCCTGTGCCTCTAACCCTATACCCCTAGTATTGTTAGCTTAAACCCTCTTTGCAACTGATTTCAAGCAGTATCTTGGAAAGATGTTTTACCTAAATCCATATTTTAGGTACCTAAAAAGGCAGTCATTTTTAAAGAGGTGCTCAGCACTGGGAAGTCACAATGACATCAATAGCAGCTGTGGCTGCTCGGCACCGCTCAAAATCAGCCCACATATCTAGGCATCAAAAGAACTTCATAAAGTCAGATTCCAAGGCCAGAAGGAATCACTGTGATAAGCTAATCTGACTTCCTGCGTTGCACAGGCCAGAGAATTTCTGCTTCTTGGAGCAGCTACTCCTGGAACCTACAAGGGGAGAGGCAATTCTTGATTTAGTCCAAAATGGAGCATAGGGTCTGGTCAAGAGGTGGAAAAAGCTGAACTACTAAGTAACACTGACCATAATATAATTGGTGTCCCCCCCCCAAACAAAAGGATGTTAAATTTAAAGGATTTAAAGGATGTTACATTTAAAGAAGTCCACCACAGTAGCATTTAACTTCAGAAAGGGGAATGATACAAAAATGAGGAAGCTAGTTAAATGGGAATGAACAGGAACAATCAGAACAGTGAAATATCTACAAGCTGCATGGAAACTTTTAAAAAAACTCCATAATGGAGGCTCAAATTAAATGTATACCCCAAATTAAAAAAAAAAGCAAAAAAAAAGCGCAAGAGGATGCCACTGCTAAGCAACAAAGCAAAAGAGGTGGGGTAGAGGCAAAAAAACATCTCTTAAATATTGGAAGTCAAATCCTACTGAGGAAAATAGAAAGGAGCAAAACTCTGGCAATTCACATGTAACCGTGTAATAGTTAAATATAAAGCAGACTTTGAAAAGTTACAAATGGATCTTACAAAACTGGTTGACTGGCCAACTAAATGGCAGACGAAATTCTATGTTGATAAATGCAAAGAAATGCACATTGGAAAACATAATCCAGCTATACATACAAAAGGATGGGATCGAAATTAGCTGTTACCACTCAAGAAAGAGATCTTGGATCACTGAGGATAGTTTACTGAAAACATCTGTTCATTGTGTAGCAGCAGTCAAAAAAGGAAATAGAACGTTAGGAACCATTAGGAAAGGGATAGATAATAAGACAGAAAATACCATAATGCCACTATATAAAGCCATGGTACGCTCGTACCTTGAATACTGTGCACAATTCTGGTCACCCCATCTTAGAAAAGATATAATAGAACTGGAAAAGGTACAGAAAAGGGCAACAAATATGATCAAGGATATGAACAGTTTCTATATGAGGAGAGATTAAAAAGACTGAGACTTTTCATCCCGGAAAAGAGACGACTAAGAAGCAATACGATAGAGATCTATAAAATCGTGAGTGGCGTTGAGAAAGTGAATAAGGAAGTGTTATTTACTGCTTCACATAACACAAGAACAAGGGATCTCCCAATGAAATTAACCAGCAGCAAGTTTAAAACAAACAAAAGGAAGTACTTCTTCACATAACGCACAGTCAACCTGTGGAACTCCTTGCCAGGGAATGTTGTGAAGGCCAAAAGTGTAACAGGGTTCAAAAAAGAACTGGATAAGTTGATGGAGGATCAGTCCATCAATGGCTATTAGCCAAGATGGTCAGTGATGTAAAACAATGCTGTAAGTGTCCCTAGCCTCTGACTGCCAGAAGCTGGGAGTAGACAACAGGGTATGGATCATGCAAGGATTGCCTGTTCTGTTCATTCTCTCTGAAACATCTGCCATTAGCCACTGTCGGAGGGCAGGATATTGGGCTAGATGGACCATTGGCCTGACCCAGTGTGGCCATTCTTATGTTCTTAATTAGGCAGGCCAAAAAAAATTGAAAAGCAATTAGCAAAAGACTCAGAAATTAAACAGCGAAACATTTTCTAAATACATAAGGAGCAGGAAGCCTGCCAAACAATCAGTGGAGCCACCGGACGACTGAGCACTTAAGGAAGACGAGGCCGCATCAAAGAAGCTAAATTAATTCTCTGCATCAGTCTTCATGCACAGGACGTGAGATTCTGACATTTGAGCCATTCCTTTTAGGTAACAAATCAGAGGAACCGTTCCAGATTGAAGTGTCAGTAGAGAAGGGTTTGGAACAAATTGATAAATTAAATGGCAAAAAGTCACCAGGACCACTTTTTATTCACCCAAGAGTTTTCACAGAATCATAGAATATTAGAGTTGGAAGGGACCTCAGGAGGTCATCTAGTCCAACCCCCTGCTCAAAGCAGGACCAACCTCAGCTAAATCATCCTGGCAAGCGTTTTGTCAAGCCGCAGCTTAAAAACCTCTAAAGATGGAGATGCCACCACCTCCCTAGGTAACCCATTCCCATGCTTCACAACCCTCCTAGTGAAAAACTTTTTCCTAATGTCCAACCTCAACCTCTCCCACTGCAACTTGAGACCGTTGCTTCTTGTTTTGAAGGAACTCACCTATGAAACTGCAGAACTACTAACTGTGTTAAGTAACCTATCACTTAAATCATCTGTACCAGATGACTGGAGGTAGCTAATGTGACACCAGTTTTTAAAAAAGGCTCTAGAGGAGATCCTGACAATTACAGGCCAGTAAGCCTAACTTCAGGACAAGGCAAATTGGCTGAAACTAAAGAATAGAATTATCAGATATATATATGAACACGATTTTTTGGGGAAGAGTCATTATGGCTTTTGTAAAGGGAAATCATGCCTCACCAATCTATTAGAATTCTCCGAAGGGGTCAACTAACATGTGAACAAGAGTGATCCAGTGGATATAATGTACCTGGATTTTCAGAAAGCTTTTGACAAGGTGCCTCCTCAAAGGCTCTTAAGCAAACTAAAGAGTCATGGGATAAGAGGGAAGGCTCTCTCCTGGATCAGTCACTGGTTAAAAGACAGGACACAAAAGGTAGGACTAAATGGTGGGTTTTCAGAATGGAGAGAGGTAAACAATGGTCTACACTTAAAACGCTACAGTGGCAGCCTGCGAGACTGTAGCGCTTGTGTGTGTAGACACTACCTATGCCGAAAGGAGTGGTTTTCTCATCAGCGCAGGTAATCCATCTCCCACAGAAGCAGCAGTTCAGTCGATGGAAGAATTCTTCCATCAACCTAGTTCTGTATACACAGGGTCTCAAGTCAGCTTAATAATGACACTTGGGGGTATGAATTTTTCACACCCCTGACCGAAGTAGTTAAACCAACCTAATTGTCTAGTGTAAGCCAGACTTTAGTTTTTCCCCAAGGCTGCTGTGTGTCTGCAACTGCCAGAAGTTTGCAGTCATCCCTCCCACCAAACTCTGTACACATGGTGAGCACAGGCAGTGAGAAGGCTAAATCTTCTGGCTAAGGACTTCTTGGATAGTTACATTCAAGGGTTAGTGATGTGCAAGTTGACCAAGATCACTATGGGGATACAGTCAGCACTACGGACCTCTTAGATGGGTTCATCGCTCAGTGGGCCAGTGACAGGAAGAAACTTTTGGGAGCCCATGTATTTATCAGATGAACAGACTTCCAGGTAAACGCTTACCAGAATTCTGTCACACCCACTGTAAACTCACTAACCCAGCCAATAGTAGCCACTGTGTGAAAAAATGGTCCTGCAACCTTAACTTTGATGTGTTCTAAGCAATCAGTCTTTGCTCATCCATAAGATGTCTTTATGCCCTTCCTAGTCCCCCACACCTCCTTCAGTTCTTGCATCTAATCATTGATAATACGCAACAGAACTTTAAGCACATCCTTGCAAACGGAAGAGCTCTCTTAGGCTGGGTCTACACTGATGGTGGCAGATTCGCTGCTGTCAGATTGATTGCTCTGGATTGACTGAGCGGTCTGTGTACAGCCGCTCAGTCGATCCAGCAAGTGACACAGGAAAACCACCCCGGTAAGTGGCGTAGCGCTGCGTCGAAGGGAACGCTGTTCCCTTCAACGCAGCGCAGTGTGGACAGGAGATACTTGCGTCTCTCCCGTCGACTGCCGCTGAATCGCAAAGGTAAGTGTAGACCGGGCCTAACATGCAACGGGTTGGTGGAAAAACATCCCTGCCAATTCAGAATTTTCTCCTGTCCTCGTGTAAGGCACGGTAAGTACCGAGACACCACAAGCCATGTTAACCTGTGCTCAGTGCAGATTGCTACTTTTAGTGAACAGCTTTGAGTGCAGCTGTGCATAAGGGCTATGTTTACACTAATAACAGAGACTTGCTGGGCTAGTCTGTCTCAGATCCTCGGCCACTGCTGGACATGGTTGTTAAGTGTCTTGCCCGAAGCAGCACTGCCTGCAGCATGAATCCATACCACTCCTCCATCTGCAACTTCCCTGCATACGGTCCCTCTGGACAGAAATGGAGTGCCAATAACCCTGACAAAGGCTTCCTCTGAAGGGTCTGTGAGTGACACTGTCTCTGCACAGAGTTTTAATGCCAGGCTGCACACGTCAGAGTCCCAGTTTACTGTAACCCATGGACACAATTCAGCCCTGGCTTCCATCAAGGTCAATGTAGTCCCTCAAAGCAGAGCCGAACCTGGCCCCAAATGTACAGGAAGTAGAGTAGGTTAATCGGCTTTCCAAGTCAGTGACAGCCATGAACAGGATTTCCCAGTTTCTCTCCCTAGACTAGCAACAAGAGCACTTTGCCCCTCTAAAAAACCTCAAGATTTTTTGCTTCCCATGCAACCTTCTGCACAACAGCTTTGTGAGTCACTGCTTTCTCCTGAATTCAAATGGGAGCTGAACGCCCTCAGCCGTACCCCTGGTCACCAGAACAGCACACTTCCTACAGGGAAGGACTGGCGTGAAGGCAAAGCTTTAACTTAGAAAGCATTCACGGTTTTGGAGACTGAAACACTGACGAGCTTTTTCTAAAATCTGCTCTGGAAATTCATTTATCAGTACATACCATATCTATTCTTATTTCGTGGTCATTCAACTACGGATGGCCCTGATCCCTCAGTCAAACCTCCTATGAAAGACCCCACACCCACGCGGAGGGTGCTGGAGTAATCACTAGGGAAGCCGATTGCAGGATCAAGGCCTAAGGTACTGGAATAATTAAGCAGTTTTCCATTTAGGAACCTAGCTTAAGTAATCTTAAGCATGTGGAATGCCAATGGTAGCATAGTAAAAAGAATTACTAGAGTCACATCATGTAGCATAATGTGCACTGACATTTCATTTAGGAGCATTTTTTTAAATCACTGCAAGATGCCGAGCAACTTAACAGATTTGCTAGACAACTGAACTTTATGTTCAGGGTGCTTGACTCTATCATTAATATTTTCCCAGCCTGATTTAATGATATGACAATCGATAAAGTGATGACCACTGTTCAGATCCTAGACAGCCAAATGTATTTTCCAGCCGGGACATATTTTTTAATTAAATAAAATCCTCTGATCAATGTTTAAGATGTCTATCCACATTTTAACCAAGTAAGATCCAGGGGGCTCACTCAGCAATTTAACAGACACATACACTTCCAACAATATGAATACCGTCATCACGTTTTTTCATGAGACAAACACGTCCTCAGCTGTTGGGTACATGGGAATCAGTACCAATAAGTAAACATGTGGTGTGAAATGAAGGCTCTGATGAAAGGCTGAGCTTCTTAAAGGGTTTCAAAAGAATCTCGGGATTATCAAAGTTTGGGTTCAGTTTGCTTTGGTGTCAAAGAATTTGGATGTTTCTCTAAGACAAGCTGGACAGTTCATGAGGACTGATTTTCTTGTGAGATTTCCAGTACATTTGCCTCCCTGAGAATAGTCTCTCTCGTGGTATCTGGGCACTTTTGGTTCCAGTTCTATATGAAAACCTCTCTTTGCTTAGATGGTAACAATGCAAAGATCCACCAGTAACTTTGTACAGGGCAACATCTCCTTTTAAAGAAGAAAGGGGTTTGAAGGGACTCAGTGATCTAACCAGCAGAATACCTCGAGGCGCTTTGGAATTTTCTAAAAAGGCTCGAGTGTGAGGGGAGAGTGACACCATTTTGGAGCAGACACTATTTTGCTTTGAAGTAAACAGGACCTAAAACTCTTGACACTTTGATCCATTCAGAAAACAGATAAAGGACCCAACTTTCCTGTCGCCAAGTATCTCCTGTTGCAACACAGCAACTTTCCTTCTCCCCCTGGCAACCCCTAGACAGATGTGGCGTCTATTCATCCCTCCTATCCTGCGAGTTCTGGGTGAGTAACTCAGTGACACTGCTGCTTAAAGCCAGAGCCCAGAGGGCATGTTTGAGTTTATGCTCAGCGCCTGGGAGCATGCCCAGCTCACCCTCCTGACAGGTGGAGGAAGAGGAAACTTGAACTTTTGCAACAACAATAGCTTCTGTTTCTCTGGGTCACTTGAATGTTTCTCCCGCCCCCTCCAATATGTTACTGTTTAACTGCAGGGGTGGCTGACACTTTAAGAAGTGCTCACTCTCCTGGGACTTGCCCTCAGCTTTGAAACTTTAACTGCAAGGAAAAACAGTATCTTTTACCATTACCACATAAGCGCCTCTTCTAAACTCTGGTGAAAGAGTCCGCTCATACAGGAGAGCTACTTATGTCACAGCAGAAACCTCTGATCATGCTCTTGTCTTCCTGGAGGCAGGCTGCCTAAAGACTGCATTTGCTTCTGAATCCTTTAGTGATCATCTAATGGCCAATGATGAATGCCTTGGTACAGTGCAACTATTCTGTATATAGAAATCCAAATCCAATCCAAGACGTTACAAGGAATCAACACAGACAGTTAAAGCACAGCACAGAGGGAGAGAATGTCAGATGTACAGGGGAGGCAGAAGATGCATATGTTCAAGTGAGGTCTGAAATGAGATGGAGGAAGACAGACAAGCTGCTCCCAGTGGGAGGAGTTGCAGAGGAGAAGGCTCTTATGCCAAGTGTGGCGAGATTGTCTGAAGGGACAAAGAGGAGGCTATTGCTACATAAGCAGCGATGGTGAGCAGGGAGTAGAGAGAGAGGTGGTCAAAAAAGCATGGTGGAGTAAATTCAGAGGGCTTTGGGGAACAGAAAGGAAAAGATGATGACACTGAAGCATTCCCAGAAACAAACAGGAAGCCAGCAGAGTTGTTTAAGAAGATGAGTGATACCTGACTAGTAACCCACCGCTCAGCAGTGAGAGAGAATCAAGAGTCACAGAAATCTCATTTTTACTTTTCATGTCTTAACACACGAGGCATGGGAACACCAGGACATGGTGATGGGTGAGTGATTAGAAACACGTATGCTATAGGATGCAGCTAACATGTTCCGTGATGCACAGAGCCAATTTTCCCTCAGGTGAGAGGAAAAGAGAGAGAAGCAAAAACCCACACATGACAAGACACAGAGCCTAGTGCAACAGTGTACTGGTTCATGATGGGGCTCTAACCTAGGCGCTATGGTAATACAAATAATGTCACTGCTGAAAGATGTTCAAATACTACAACACTGAGCATGATAACAGAGCCAAAAAATCTCCTGAAACTGAATCCCTTCAAAAATGGTATAACGTGCGTATCTCACCTGTTAGCATCTACTAGTTACAGTAGTGCTGTGCAAACACAGAAGTTATGAGTCAAAAAAGCATTTACAAAGACATACAGCCTTAGAGGGCAGAACGTCATCCCTTACCATCTTGTCTAATAGCAATTGATGGACCTATCCTCCATGAACTTATCTAATTCTTTTTCGAACCCAGTTTTATTTTTGGCCTTCACAACATCCCCTGGCAACGAGTTCCACAAGTTGCCTGTGCGTAGTGTGAAGAGGTTCTTCCTTATGTTTGTTTTGAACCTACTGCCCTATTAATTTCATTGGGTGACTGCTAGTTCTTCTGTTGGGTTAAGGGTTAAATAATACTTTTCCTATTCAGTTTCACGGTATCATTCATGATTTTATCTCCATCCCTCCATCTAGCCTTCCTTTCTCATCTCTTTTCTAAGATGAACATACCAGTCTTTTAAAACTCTCTTACGGATGTTGTCTTAGCCCCCTAATCATTTTCATTGCCCTTCTCTGCACCTTTTCCAATTCTAATATAGCCTTTTTGAGATGAGACAACCAGAACTGCACATAGTATTCAAGGTGTGGGCATACCATGGATGTATTTATTATGATAGATAATAAAAACAGAAAATACCTTTCCTAATGGTTCCTAACATTCTATTACCTTTTTTGAATGCCACTGCACGTGAGCAGATTTTTTCAAAGAACTATCCATGATGAACTGCACTTCAGTGCCTGATTTGGACTATCAACTCCCTGAGCCTGTACAGTGCTAAGCACAATGTCAGCACTCACATATAATCATCTTTATGAAAGCAGTACAGCCTTTGGAGACTACAGGTACCAACACAACAGTGCTCCACCTACATCTGATTGGAGGGACTGCATGCTGGGATCTATAGCCAGTTAGGGCCACCATGGTATCAAAGAGGAGGGTGTCTATAGTCTCCTTCCTTTACTATATATTGGATGCAGCCCTGTGGCTCTCTCAGAGCTGCGAGCATGTCCCCCTTGACAGGGCAGAGCTAGATGTGTTTGCCTTAAATAATTCTCAGACGCTCATAGATTATAAAGCCAGAAGAGAGTGGGGCCCACCAAATCATCAAGTCTGATCTCCTGCACTTCACAGGCCATCAAACCCCATCCAGTTACCCATGTAATGAATACAGTAACTTGAATTAAGTTAAATTAGCACAGCCCACAAAAGACTTAATGACAACGGGCTGCAGGCAGACAACAGGAGGGATGCAGGAGCAGCAATGTCCAGACATTTTGTCTGTTTTGGAATTATTATGTATTGTTTGTATTGTGGGAGCGCCCAGAATCTCCAGTCCTGGAGCAAGACCCTGTTGTGCTAGGTGCTGTACAGACAGAGAACAAAGAGACAGTCCCTGCCCCAACAGCTGACAATCTATGAGGAGGGAGTCAACAGGTGGATACAGACAGATGGGGGAGAGCAAAGAAACAGTGAGGCTACATGAGACATGCAAAGCTCAATTGAAATACACTAAACTGGATTGCTTGACAAAAGGTAGGGCTGGCTTGCCGCCCAATCAGTTTTAACTTTTCATTGGGTTTTACAGAACCCAGGTAAAATCAATCCAGAGAATGGGACAATCTCAACTGATCGAAAAGGCACTTTTTAAAAGGGCAGGTCAAGCTTCCTGACGCCTCCTTTCTCTGAAGGAAAAACAGCTCAGTGCAAATCTCCTCACCAGCAGAACGTTTAACATGCAGATTCCGCCTACTGCCCGCTGTTACAAATGGCCCTGATAACGCTGCGCTGACAGACATGCTTTGTTTCCGTGAGCCATAATCGCACAGCACTTATTAGAATACTGTTCCATCATATTTATTTGGCTAAGGAACTCTGCTGCGAGCCCATATTTTTGTAGGTGGTTTATTAAAAAATAAGAGTGAAACATTGAGAATCAATATTAATACTATATATAAAGGCCGGGATGGAGGCAGTATTTCTTCATGGTTTTGCTTCTTGCTTCCCCTGCTTCTCCTTCTCAACACACACAGATCAACTGAGTTTGGGGGAGCTAAACTACCCAGAGTAACAGGTATCGTCTGCAGGTATGGCTAAATACATACAGAGCCTGAAGTTAATGGGAGTTTGGTCATCCGCTCCAATGGGAACAGGAGCAGTCCCTAAAGGGGAATTTCTTTGGATTTTTAATGCAAAAATCAACCTACATTTGCTTCATCGGGACCAGCTGACACACAGATAAGGACCTGATTGAGAGTCAAGAGCCCCTGGACCCAAGCCTCCCACTGGCTTCCAACATATGTATCTCTGCCCTCTCTTCTCACATCTTCTCTGCCTCCCTATTCTCCACCTTCACTGAAATCCTCACCCCGCACCCACCAGCACACGGCAACCCACTTTCCTACGGCTGCCTGAATCCACAACCCTTCGGACTGCAGCACGTCCCGACTACAGCTGCCTGCCTCTTTGCATGGACAGAGGCGCTGACCTCAGACTGTTCCAGGGGATCCAGTCCAGAAAGAACCTCAATGTCAATGAAACCCTCTCTCAAGCTCACTGGCCCCAGAGCTCCTTCTCACTAGACTGCTCTTCCCCTCTGGCCCCAGTTGGTGCTAGTGCCATCATGTGGCAATGGTAAAGAACCAGAGAGAGAGCACTGTTTTCTTCTAATGCTGAACAAGGAACTCTGTTGGAATAAGGAACACAGCATTCCATGGCTCGATAAACCCTGGGTGCCAGGACGCCATAGTGCCTAGAAATTGAATTCTGACACCTAGTATTTCCCTGGTGGGGGAGCAGCTGCTGCGCTCCGGCCAGGGTGTCACTGCATCCATCTGGCAGGGCTGGGAGGGGAGAGCGCTGCAGCTTCTGTGCTCCAGCCAGGGAGCCCTGCTGCTGGGCCCACGTTGTGGGAGAGGGGCAGGGGGAAGGGGAGTGGCTGGGAGGGGAGAATGGCTGCTTGAATGAACACTGGAGAAACTAGCTGGGCAGACAATTATGAAAATGCAAAGTTTCAAATATCTGAGTTTCAGAATCCAGAAAAATAGGGAAGTGGAAGATGAAATTAGTGATAGGATAATAAACTGCCCAATGGCCAAGTTCACTCACACTTTCTCCTTCCTGACACAAAACCATACAAATACGAATTGAGAGTTTCAGGTAGAAGCTTTCAAGCAACAATTTAGTAATAACGCATTCCAATTACTGCTCATCTCCGACAGCGCATTTGAGTGCCGAATTCTTTGTTTGTTCATTTGTGATCATGTGTATCACAGTGTATGGTTGGTGGATATTTTGTTAGTACATGGCGCAAAGCAAGGAACACAGTGATTGGCTTGTGTGCTCATCCTTGCTAAACGCATAACAGACGCACAACGAACGACGCTATGTAGTCTTCTGGTATATGGAGGTTTGTCTCGCCTGTAACTTGTTTAAACTATTAGTCTGTGTTTTGCGGTAATTTTTATTAGTGGATATTGTAAAAATGAAACGTATAGCAACAGCTGGGAGACAAGAAAATGCAAAGCGATTGCGACTGACGAATTTATTTACTGTTCCATTAAAAAGAAAAGATAAACAATCGTCATTGGAAAGTGAAGTTGAAAAGTTTAATGCGAACGAAGCATCAGCAAGTAAAAGTGAACTGAAACCAACAAAGGTGTCGGCAGAAATCTCCCCTTCAACAAGCCAGCTTCAAACAGCAGGCAGAAGGAAATTCAAGGAAGAGTGGTGAAAGCAACTTATATGGCTTACATTTGATCAGATCCAGAGTGTAGCAAGTTGTGAGGTATGTACTTCCTTCCCCAGTATTGCAGTTCGAAATTCTAAGACAGTGAAAGGTTTTGCAGGACCTTTCAAACTGGAGCCATTCCAAAAACATGATAAAGATACCAACACTAGACATGTGTACAAGCAAATAATGCACTACTGGTTCCAGAAGCTAACCCCTTGGCTGTATGCATGAAAAAAAATGGATAAAAACATGTTTGACCATTTGAAAGCACTTTTTAGTGTGGCTTACTATATTGCAAAGAACAAGGAGCCATTTTTCAACTTCGAAGGATTAGAGTTGACTGGTAAATTGGAGGTTGAACTAAGCGATGAGCATAACAATGAAAAGATGCAAGGAATTTGTCTCACACATTGCAAAAATAATAAGAAATGTACTGATTTGTGAACTACAGGATGCTGAATGTGGGAGTCTGATGCTAGATGGATCTACTGATAAAGCAGGTGTTGAATTGATTTTATATGTAAGGTATATAAAGAACAACGGGAGTGAGAGAAGTGTTTCTGTCAATCCCACCTCTTGACTGCAACTGCAGATGGCTACTTAGATGTCATTAAAAAAGATCTGGAAAAGCATGGTCTCTTGAACTGGCTTTCTTCCAGGCAGCTGATGGGCATCAGTACCGATGGGGCAGAGAACGGATGAATATATAAAATTAGGCACAATCTCAGCCATGTAATTGGTATTCATTGTGTTGCACACAGATTACATTTAACATGTTAAGTTCAGTAAAAAATGGAAAGTATATTGATGATCTTGACTCAGTTCTCAAGAAGCTCTACAAATTTTATCCATATTCTCCAAAGAGAATGTGACAACTGAAGCAAGTAGTTGGAAGTCTTCAAATCAAAATACAGATATTTCAGTAGACAATTGTAAGATGGGCGGCCAGCAACGTTGGTGCTCTCTCCGCACTTGTGAAAGATTGGAAATGTGTCACAGTACACCTGAAAAGCAACACGACAGAAAAAGATAGTACTCCTGCGATTGCTAAGAGTTTGCTGAGAAAACTCACAGATTTCAAAAATTGTTCACATGATTCATTTTCTCTCAGACTACCTTGGAACGACGAAGAACCTCTCCCTTTTGTTTCAAAGGGAAGAACTTTTTCTCGGCACAGCTGAATTGCATGTGAAGAACACAATGACATCACTTGAATCACTTCTTAAACATGGCCCAGGATTACATGAAGATAGATTCGTTACTAAGACATCTCTGAAAGGAATGTATCAAGATGTACAACTCCATGGGCTGAAAAGTACTGCAAGGTCTTCTCTCCACTCTAAGAAAACTTGATCCAACGTGCAATCAAGTACTTGGAAAAGCGATTTCTGAATCAGCAAAGCACCGAAAGGTCCACCACTTTTCGACACTTGTGCCTGGCCAACAGGAAGCACTCTTAAAGATTATGGTGTCAGTGACATAACATTGGCTCACCATTTCCAGAAACAACTTTCACCACCAAACATGTATGATAAATGTACACAAGCTCTCCGTAATGAATGTTAAAAATTCAAAATCCTTGGTAAGGGGAAAAGCCTGAGTGATCTTCTCGATTTAGCACTGGCTAATAATGAAAGGTTTCCAGTTGTAGGAAAACTGTTGTCGACAGTGTCTGTGCTGCGTCTCGACTGCCTGTCTCGAACCCTGTGAAAGAGGGTTCAGCTTAATGAATCTTATGAAAAATAAATTCAGATCATCAATGCACGAAGAAAGTTTAAGTGACTTATTGATGATTAACAAGAATGGCCCATCAGTGAAGGAATTTGATCCTACAAAGGCTGTGGACCAGTTCCAAATCTACAAGGCATGTGCATGGCCACAAGATGCCAAATGAGAAATAGTGGAAGTGCAAAGCTCAGCTGTCATTTCACATCAGAATGTGTTATTTTGTATGACTTAAATGTGCATGAAGTTCTTGTCTATGCTTGTTTATATGTAAAATTACTTATTTATACCATTCAGTAGTGGAACATGACTTTTTCTGGTAGTCATTAAAACATAAAACCCTGACAGCTGAAAAATTCGTCTGGCTCCTTAATTTTTGGGCTGGCTCCTAGATACAAAGCAAATGTGTCGAGACCTGCAGTACTATCCGTAAGCTGCTCTGCCCCTCCCTCTGCTTCACGGTAGAGCTTCGGCCTCAGCCTCCTCCGTCCCTACCCTGAATGCCTGGCTTCCCCCAGCAGTTTTAAAGAGAGACAACTCACATGCTCACAACCGGCTTCTCTGCAGCTCATGACTCTAGAACAGCTCATCTGTATCTCTGCCTCATTGACTCTCCATCTCATGTCAAACAACAACTGAAAAACTGTCTCTCTCCCTGCTATTTGTGTTGGCAGTTGAATTGTTTAACCCTGTAAAATGCTTTGGGTGCAGCTGGCATGGAAAACACACCATAAAGAGTTGTCCTGTCTTACTGACTTGCAAAAGCAAGAAAGCTGGATATCCCCATTCAAGCAATGAGCAAAAACGCAAGCAGCAGATGAAGACAGCATGTGCTAGAGGGCCTGGTCCAGTCAATCATAAGCATCTGGTGGCTTCTCCCACAGCCTGTAAGCTGAAGTAATTGAGATTTGAATAATACCAGTAGCCGTTCTACACGCCAGGCAATGACAGGTCTTGGTTCAGTTTTACTGGCCCTGCTTAACGAGACAGGTTACGATACGATACAGAACGTGCGTCCTGAGTCTTACTGGGATGTTAACTGCATGAATATGCAAGGCACGACCTGCAATGGCTTAACCCAGCGTATTGATTGGGTTTTCAGTGCATTTCAATAATTATAATATAGTGATCTTAGACCAGGGGATAAATTAAGGTTTAATCAAATCTGAAATTAAATTTTAAAACCCTAAAGCAGTCCGCCTCCCTGTTGTCTAATTTGCCACAGAACCGCGGGCTCAGAGCAGCTCAAGTTCTCCTGAAAAATGAAGGGCACACAGTTGAACAGGGGCAGCATATATACACATACACAGTACTGTAACGAGACAGGTTGTGTATATGAATGGCACTGCGCTCTACTGGGCAGAATTGTAACTGCACCGCCATGTGTCATGAGCCCTGTCCTACCACCAACTACAGACAATCCTCCTTTGCTCAAAGGAAATGGCCCTGTGCTTTTGGAGGTCAGCTCATGTCTTCACCGTAACAAGCAGAACAGCAAAAAACATCAAGTTCTTAGATGGCTGCAGGTTGGCTGGAGAGGGTGTGGGAAGTTTTTACTTTTATGGTCTGTAATTCGTGCCCCATGGCGATCACTGGGATATATCAGGGCTGCTCAGTTAGCCCGGGAGATTGGCACTGTGTCCTCATTGTTTCTGCACTCGCCTGTGTGCCTGGGGCATGTCCCATGGCTCTTCGTGTTGAGACGCACTGGGATTCTTCCCCAGTCAATGGTGTCAAGTGCAGGGAATTGTGGGAACGGCACTGCACAGCTGCCAACTGGCCTGCACCCTCAATGCAAAGTGGGCAGGTTCTAGCTGGAGTCGAAACCCAGCTCGGACTTCAACTCATACCCCCAGCACAGCTTCAAAGCACAGATAAGCACTTGAGGATTGGAGGGGGGAGAGGAGGTTGGGAAAAAACAAGAGTAGGAACATGGGCTAAGACGACAAGGTAGGCATCCCCCAAAAGGCTTAGGGGAGCAGTGACCTGGACATGGTGAGGCAGGTCACTTGGTACGGTAGGAGAGGCAAGGAGTTTCAAGCATAGGGAACAGTGTGGAAGGAAGATGAGGGAGTGAGAAAAAAAGAGCGGACAAGAGGGCAGCTTGGGAGGAACACAGGCAATAGAAATGGAGGGGCAGTCAGAGAGGATGGGAGCAGAGACGGGGCAGTGAACGTGCACTACACAGCACGTAATGCACAGCAGCAGTCTGTCCAGATACTAGGACACACACAGGAAACAGAGAGAGAACACAGAGCACAGCCTTGCCACTCATTGCCCTGGCAGAACTCACAAATCACCCAGACATCACTAAGGAGCAGCTTCCTGCAATTACCGACAGCAGAACACAAGTGCCAATTAGCCATACACCAATATCCTATGAGAACCTTGATTTAGGCCAGATCTCGGCCCTTGGCTGCTTCCTCCGAGACCATAAATAGTGCAAGGGAGCACCCGTAGGCTGGGACAGTGACTAAGGGCCAGATGGGCCCCAGAGAGGAAACAGAAGCAGCAGCTTACAGCAGAGAGCTCCCGGGAAGCCTGCATGCCAGACAGAAGAGGTTAAATAGAATGGTACACAAGGGGGAAGGTTCTTCTGCCAGAGGGTGAGGCAGCGTAGGCTGTGGTCAGTGGGGAATGCAAACTGCTCCTCTTGGGCATCAGATGGGTGTTTAGTTGTGATACCCCCTTTCCTTCCATGCATTTTTCTGCAGGAAGGGAAAACATGACCTTCATGCTATGCCCCTCTTCACAGGTTTGCAGCACTGCTCCGTACTACCCAGCCAGGCCGGTTTTAGTTAGCGCAAGTGACCATCACGTGAGAACCGTCTTGGGAGCCACACCCACTCATGTTTCAGTAGGAAGCCGCTCTGCAGCCATGGGAAGTTTTGTGACACCTTTCAAACCGCAGCCATGGACAGCGACTGTGCACAGGGACAGTCCCCTTCAGGGGTGCTCTGGGCACAGGAAAGGCATTCATCCGTTAATCTTCCAGGGAACATAAGGTTCCAGACGGATGTCCCTATGTAGCCACAGAACAGTACAGCAGAGGCACTGTTAGCCTGTCTCAACCCACCCAGGGGACCTTGCCTGCAGAAGTGAGGGGTGCTTGGTCTGCACGGCCTTTGGGCCCTGGTTTCCCTGTTCAGACTGGCAGCAAGAGCACCATGTCCAAGGGTATCTGAGAGATGGCCACACCTGCCCACTTGGAAGCAGGCCGCCAGCTAGCTTGACCTAGTCCTGCAAACAGGGGCAATTCTCACTCACTGCTGGCTTCGGGGAGTTTTGAAGCTGTGAGCTGAGCACCCACAGCTCCCAATATCAACTCTGAGCACCTGCCTGGGACAACAAAGGTCTGCGGGCAGTGACGTCAACCCACAACGGAAGCATCCGAGTAGTCACTCACCTGTCGACTTCTGAAACGTCGTTGATCCTTGCAGCTTCCAGCAGGGCATCTTCTAAGAGAGAGAAAGAGGAGAAACCTTAGTAAAGCAGCTGGCAAGAGGGCCACACTAAACACACATCCATAAGCTGCACATGGTACAGCTTATGTCTATAAAGGACATGAACCCTCATGCTCAAGGGGCATTACTAAACAACACTGGGCACGTCATTCCAGACCTGTCCACTGGGGGGATTTACTGAATCTTCCTCTGACGCAACTGGCATTGGCCCCTGTTGAACAGGGGATAAACTGGTCTGGCCAAATGCTGCAATTCCTGTATTACCCCATTTTAAAAACAGCCTGCAGACTACAGCTCCCAGGATGCAATGCTTCATATTAGTGGCTGCCTTTGACTCAGAATGGTGCCCTGCTGGCTGGAGCCTGTCTGGATTCTAAGCGAGGGGGGCTGTTGGCACATCAGAGAACACCCTTGATGTGACATGGACATGGACATGATACTGCTGTAAACTCCTCTGTTCAAGGACCAGCCCTCCCTGAATGTCAGGCCAGCACGTAGCACGTTGGGTGGTACGACACACAAATATAAACGACTGCTCCAACTGGCTGTACCAGCCATATGGGTTGGGGAGGCCGGCACTGTACTAGACAGATGGCAAAGTACTAGGATGGCAGCCAAGGGGGAAGGAGAGAGAAGGCCAAGGAACTATTCTGGAAGCTGAGAGTGAGTCACTCCAGATGCTGCACCTCTCAACTTCATGGTAATGCAGAAAGCAGGGAGCTGGCTTTGGTGAGGGAGGAAGCAAGGACTTTCCTGTGTACGGTACTGAAAAGCAAACCTTCACCTTGGGCTACCGTGCCCAGCATGCATTACTGGGATGAATGGCTTTGGGATCCAAAGCTGTTCCATTTTGGAGCCACACTCTTCAGCCTGAGAGCAAGAGCCAAAATGAAAGTGAACATTCCCCAGTAGATTAAGAGCACCACTCTCTGTCTGAGCCGAGTAACTACACTGCCCTTAATTTTAACACACACACACCAGCCTCCATGCTGAGCATCACAACGCACAGTACAGAGAAAGCCGTTCCTAAGCTGAAAAGAAAGAGGCTTCTAGATTTAAGGAGATTTAAGCAGAGGCAGGAACTTGGTGTCTGGGAGGGAGAGGAGCTATTCTGAGTGCCAAGCCACATGTCCTGTGGAGAAGACGTGGAACGAGGGGCAATACAGCACTGCTGCATGTGTACAAGTCACACTAACAACAGGGGAGCTCTGCTCCTGGAGGATAAGCAGAGCAGCTCTACCAAAACTGGACTCAGCAATTTCAAGAGCATCATCGGGAAGACATCAGAACCAAGATCTCGTGAGAATGAACGAGATCTGGGCTACAGGCCCCTTCCAGTCTCAGATTCAAGCCCTGAACTGACTCCACACCCCACCGCAAGATACAAAGGACTCTATATTCAAAGGTTCTCACCCGGGCGAATCTCTGGTATGAGAGCCCTCCACCTGCCACAAACAATTTTCATTTGCAAAGTACAAAAGCTAAAGGAGCATTCTGTATATTGACATGCCAGCAAATATATTTTAAGTAGAGCTCATTGGGAATCTTCTGGTGAAAAGTATCAATTTGTGAAAACCAAAAACAACCACAGGAAAGGGTTGAGTGAGCTGAATCTCCCAGTTCCAAAAATTTTTGAAAGCAAGTTTCTGTATTGTCCAAATGTCCCATTCCTGACCATTTTAAAACAAGGTTTCATTTTGCTGTTCCAAACAAATTTGTGTTTCAAAATTTTAGTTAATTTATACTAAAAAAAAAAGTTAAAAAAAAATAAAAATGTCAAAATCAGAACGAAACATTATGATTGACCCAATCCCCACAAATTTTCAGATGGTCAATTCATGCAAATTTCAAAACATTGACATTTCATTCCAAATCGGGATGAGAAAAAAATTCAAAATCTCAAAACCTCTCAGGACCTTTCATTTCCCAGTCCCACGTTCATTCCAGACGCTGCAGTCATTAACAGAAAAGGCATTCATGACAGCCTATATTAATTTATAGAGGACACAGGAAAGGGATGGGCCTTCTATCCCAGCATCGGAAGTTCATTCAAGCCTCTGTATAATCCTGCATACCAACCCCCAGCTTTTGTACAGCATGCACATACCAGACAGCTGATGGTTTGAAAGCTATCACAGCCTTCTGTTTGTCTATAAGACAGCAGAAGGGCAGTAGACTAGACAACAGAGCTCAGCTTTTACTCCCAGCTCCAACAGTGACTCGCTCAATGATTTTACGGAGACCACAAACCATGTGTGCCTCAGTTTCCCCATCGGTGATACGGAGATAATACTGATTTGCCTCGCCATGGGGTTGAGAGGCCTAATTCATGAATGTTTGCCAAGTGCTTTGAAGCATAAACATTATGAATTGCCACTAAAGCCACACACATGTGGCACTGTGAGTATATGAGTAAAGGAACTATTCCACATGAATAAATGCTGGGGGATCTGAGGCGCAATGGCTGAGAGGCTGCCACCAGTTAATTACTGCGGAAGACACAGATTGCTCAGAGCGTCCTTCCCCTTGGCCATAAGATATCACTTCCACCCCACGTGAGTCCCAAAACCGTCTGGAACAGCAAACTGCCCCGAGTTCAAGAATCAATGCAGCTCTAGGACCGTGTTTTGGTATGCACTACACACAGGGAGCGCGCTCCTTGGAGAACCATTGCACCACACTGTCTATGGCTGGCCCAATCTTTCTAACATAATTCTTCCCCTAAAATAACAGGAAAGCACATGCTCTTCCAACACACAGACTAAACCAAGGGATAAATATAGACCTACAGCTGGCACATCCCCCAGAACAGTGGGTGTATATCCCACAACCTGTCAAACACAGTCTGGAGATGCCTTCTGTTCCAACACAGATGTGTGTCCGTGGCCCACCCACCGGCCAGCTATGCAGCACTCCACTGTGACTCAGGCAAACCATGGACCGTTGCATCCTGGGACCTGGAACCTCTACAGAAAACGCTTGGCGCGTCGTTCTTTGCATTAGGGCGGCACCTCGACAGAGCCGCAACGGACTCGGCGCCCCTTCGTTCCACGAGCCGTGGGAACGCAGGACAGCGCCTGCCCCAAAGAGCTCCCCCGGGCCCTGCCATCTCCCAGGGCGGCTGCATTCGAGGAGCTGCGCCCGGAGACCCGGCCAAGTCTGGGCTCCCCGCAAGGCGCACCAACCGCCTCTCGTCCGTCTGAAGGGCATCCCCCACTGGGAATGTTCGACTGCCCGGGCCCCCACGTGGGGGGAAGGGTACACTGCGCTGGGGGGCCCATGTAAAAGCCTGCCCCGGCCCCGCCGGCCTGACACCGGAGCCCCGCCACGGCGGCGCGAGGTCGGTCATAGTCACCCTTGGAGGCGTGGCCCTTGCCGTAGCAAAACGCCAGCGCGGCAGCCAACGCGGGCAGCCCGGCCGGGCCGGCCCAGCTCCCCTTCGCCCCCCGGCGCCCCGCCGGGCCGGGGCGCAGGCCGGGGGCAGACGGGGCAGGGCG
>ML675720.1:1538353-1639068 GCA_007922155.1 Mesoclemmys tuberculata | reverse complement strand
GCCGGGCGAGGCCCGGAAGCGGCGGCCTGGACACCAGGGCGGCCAGCATCGTGCGCTCCGCCACGCCGGCCGAGCGGGCAGACCAAGATGGCGGCGCCCGCCCCCGGGAGAGAGCGAGCCGCCGCTCTGAGGGGGACGCCGCCGCCGCGCACGGCCTGCTGGGAGTTGTAGTCTTTTCGTCGGCACAGCCCGTGCGCCGCGGGAGGAGGGAGGACTACAACTCCCGAGAGTCCGCTCTCCCCCCCCCGGAAACACGCAAACAATACCCCTCCACACCCACGCTCCGCGCAGCGGCGCGCCGAGGTGCATGCTGGGTCGGCGGAGTTCCCGGGGCACGCCGGGAAATGTAGTGTGTGTGTGGGGGGCGGTGTTCTGCGCGCCCGGCTGGGCTGTTCTAGAGCGGCGCGACGCCGGCCGGCCGGCAGGGGGCCGCGCTGCCTAGTGGTCAGGGCGCTGGCCTGGGCCGCGGGTTCGCGTCCCGAGCCTGGCTGGGGGGAGTGTCTCAGGGTGAGGGCCGGCGAGGCCAGGACTCCTGGGTTCCCTTCCCAGCCCTACAAGGGGCTGCAGCTGGGGGAGCAGCAGGCGGGTTCCCGGCCCCGGGAGGGTCCCTGTAGCCAGAGCAGAATTGTGCATGGGCGGGGACCTGGCCCCAGGGGGGTTCAGCCCTTAGAGCCAGGGACAATAGGGTCTCGGGGCGCCACTAGGCCCCGCAGCCGAGTGCAACCCCCAGCAGCAACCTCAGCAATGGGGCCTTCCAAAACCACCCCCCGCCCAAGCCCAGGCCCAGTCCAGTGCGACCAGAGAGCTGGTGCTCCCGCAGGGCAGGGGTATCCCCGGGCTGCATGCATGTCCAGGCCCTTTGTGCTCAGCCCTCGGGTTTAATGCATCAGCAGCTGCTTTGCAGGAAGAGATTTCCTCCCCCCCCCGGGGGGGGGGCTGTGGTTCCCCAACAGGACAGGCACAAATCAGTGAAGTACCCCTCCACACACACCCCCTAGTTGCTATGGTTTAACAACCCCATTAAATTCCCATGCAGTGCCCCGGGGTTGATTGCACTCTTTGCATCAGGCAGGTACCCTGGGGACAAATTTCTACCTCCCCTGAGGCTCCTGGGTTGGCTGAACAGAGCAGGGAGTAGGGTGAGATTTCCTACCCCCGGCTGAGACCACGCTGGGGATGGCAGGGAAGCTGCTGCCAGACACCCCCGCCTGGCACGGGGGCTCAGCTCTGCATGCCGAGGGCTGTTTCATGGTGAGCAGACAGCAATGGCCAGCACAGGCTGGCGGTGACTCAGCCCAGACAGCCAGGGTGGTGGGAGATGGAGCGGGGTCACCGGAAACTTTAAAGAGCCTCAGGTGTTCAGCTAAGCCCTCCCTCCGTCCCCACATCTGCCTTGTTCCAGCTGGCTCCTCTGCAGCAGTTCTCCTGCTGTTTTGTATCCGGTCCCTTCTTCCCCTCCTCCATCCGCTTATAATTATCCTCCCTGCTCGTTAGTGTGTGCAGTTCCCTGCTTTCAGTCCCTCCCACAGCAGCAATTTGGTGCGCGGAGGGGCGGGAATCCAGTGCCGTGCAAATGGTGAGCTGCATGGGGCAAAGGGGAGGCCTCGGGGACACTGAGGAAGGGAACTCCTGGGAGCACAGACCAGGCCGTGGGTGGGGTACTGTGGAGTGAGGGACATAGGGTGGGCTGTTCAGGGTCTGGGGGGTAATTGCATTTCACTCCTGGGCTGGTTTCTGGAGCGGGGTGGCAGGATCTGTCCATGCAGCACTGATGGGTGATAGTACAAGGCCGGCTGGGCATCACTCAGCAAGGCAAATGCACCCCAAGCTAGGTCACCAGAGAAAACAAGCTAGCGTGTCTCTCCTGTGCTGCCCCTCCGATGCTTCTGCCCTGTGCTTCGTTACATCTTACAGGGATTTGCCATGTAAGGGATCTTCAGAAGTGACATAACATGGTAAGGAGCTGTTTGGCTGTCGGCAAAGCTGCTGTCATTCAGCTGCTCACCGCACGTGGCGGCTGATAATAACGATCTGTCAGAGCAGAGCAGCTACATGGAAAGGGCAGGCCGCCTGTCTGCTTGTGTATAGCTTTTCCGAGCTGACAGGAGTCACTCATTGGAGCTGCCTGAAAACTTCCAAAGTGGCTCCCCGTCCCTTGGGGGAAGAAAGGTTTGGCTTACAAAACCATTGCATTGTTAACAAAAGTGCAGCCTCTGTGAACCTCTTAGATGCAAAAAATATTCACCCCTTGCAGCCTTCTCGCAAGTAGCCGTTTATGCATCCCTTGCAGCCCCCCGGTCAATGACTCGGTGGTAAACAACGATCAAGAGGTGGCAGACATTGCATGAAACCGCATTAACGTGGGAAACCTCTGCTTGACACAGGTCAGGATGCCTCTCGCCATCCTGCCAATGAGGCCTTCGCGCTGCATTCACTTCAGGGTTTTGTAACTCCACTGCTTCAGCGGGGGAGGGAGGACCCTCACCCAAGCCTGTTTTGTGCCCAGGTGCCAGGATCACGTGTGGCTGCAGTGCGAAAGCTGCATCCCTTCCAACCTGGGGAAGGTATGCAGGGATTACAGGATTGCCACCTGCTGTATCCTCTGTCACCAGGAGCTTCTTAAATTAAGGCAGGGATGCTCCAGAGTGAGAGACAAAACGGGGAGCTTTATTGATCGTTTACACTGCAGGGGCATCCCCATGGCTGATCAAACGCCTCGTTCTGCTCCCCGCGTGCACTGGGCTCTGGGTAAAACCTGAGCTGGATTGTCCGAGGAAGAACCCCCCCGTAATGACTCCTGAAATTTGCTGGGTCTGGGATGTGGTTAGGGAGATGTCTCCCACTGCTCTGGCCATGGGTCATCAGCTCCATTTGCCAAGTGACACTCTTATTTTCCTTCCAATAACTAGATGGCGCTATGCAAACTGCCCTCCCCACTGCAAGGTGGATTTTAGACCCTGAAATCTACTGCTGGGACCTCCTGGGGCCCATTCTGAAAAGGGACGGTGCTGGCTTATCCCCTGGTGGTGGATTGCTACCCTCTGACAGTGGTGCTGTGCATCTGCTGCAAAGCTGTTCCATACAGCCCCCGGTCACCCAGCCTTTACAAAATCCACACTAGAGGATGCTGTTAAGACAACCCTGCCTTGGAGTGGTAAGATTTCCAGACTTGGCGGGGCCCTGCTCAATCTACTCAAGGGAAAGCCAGCTTGTCTTAATTCCCAGCGCTGGCACCACCAGGGATGTGCAAATCAACCTGTTCTCCCTGCCTCTTCAACCTGCGGCGGTAATACAGACCCTGCCGTCAGAACCTAACCCTGATCAACCAGACACGAGAGCTGTCCCAGCGTTGCCTGGCCGCTGGAAGGCCAGCAGCCCTAAAAGCGACTCACAGACACCCAGGGCAGGCGTCTGCTGAGCAAGATTTGATCCTGGTCACTTTCCCATCACTGCACTTTAATGTCTGTGCTTAGTCACAGCCAGGAGAGGGGGATATTCGCGAAGGCGTGCCGCTTTTGCTCAGGCAGACGTCTCCCAGCAGGTGTCGGTGTCTCGGAGAGCGTGTCTGCTATTTCTTTTTCCATCTGGCAGTGTTTATAGGAAGCATGTGAGAATCCAGAGCCTGTTTCTGCCTCCCCCACTCCTGGCTGCGCTCACTAAACAAATAACGTACAATAATGCGCCCCCGCTGCTCGCTCCCTCCGCAGCGTCTGTGTTGGTATTGACTAACCTGATTGCCCCGCGACCCGGAAAGGCCGGCCTGCCTGCGTCTGTAGCAACCCTTTGGGCGCAGGAATGAGGGGAGAGTGCTGGAATGTGCTAGCTTCTGAATTCTTTCTGCAGCCTGTTCCCGAGGCAGGGCTGCAGCACAGTGGAAGAGCCTTGTTGCCCAGAACCTGTCCAAAGCGATGTAAGAGGAGAGCAAGCTGAATCCTGACTTAAGGCAGCGTGGTCTAGTGAGAAGGGCACAGCCCTGGGACTCAGAAGACCTGGCTCTGCCACAAACTTGCTGTGTGACCTTGGGCAAGTCACTTCTCCTCTACGTCCCTTCCCATTATTTGCCCTGTCTGTTTATCTGTGAGCTCTCCGGGCCTCTCTCTCTGTGCAGCAGGCTCCTGATCTTAGCTGGGGCAACGAGTTGCCCTTGCAACATGTATAATAAGCAGCAAGGAACTGTCAGGCAGCACGAAAGCCTCCTCCCAACTGATCCAAGGCAATGGAGACTCGCTATCAACCTTCCTGTCCCAGCCTGACTGTCTGGCAAACCAGGTTTATTTACCAAAAAAAAAAAAAACTGAACCGCTTGACTGAGCTGAAACCGTGTAACAAGCTGCCACCGTACAGAGGTACCAGTGCCTAAACATATGCATTCGTGATTGAACCCAAATTCTCCTGCCTTAAAGCCCCGACCCCTGCCACTTGAACTAAAGGAGAATCTTCATTAGGTGTTAGCAGTATAGGGCCTATGACACGGATGTGAGCAGTTCTGATTCCATCCCAAATCCATGCAAGAGAGGACAGCAGTGACACATACATACTTAGCCAGCACATTACAATATAAACTACAATGGGCTGCAGTGTGGGAACCTGACCAGTGAAATAAATTGGCGAGAATTATTTTGTCACAAGCCCAGAATCTTTTCTATTCATCTGTCTCCCTGGAGGTGAAATCTTGGGCCCCACTGAAGTCAGTGACAGAATTCCCATTGATTTCAGTGGGGCCAGGATTCAACCCCAGACAGTTAGGCTGCAGGTATCCCTGTGGGGTTAGAAATAGATGGGGCCAGCTGATTGGCGATTTCAGTCCATACATCCCTGACCTCATGCACTGTGGTTCGATGACCTGGCCACACGATGGCAGTACAATGCCACACAAACTGGGCCAAAAGATCATGTGTCTGGCAATGACGATTGTAAGAACGGCCATGCTGGGCCAGACCAATGGTCCATCTAGCCCGGCATCCTGACTTCTGACAGTGGCCAATGCCTGGTGCTTCAGAGGGAATGAACAGACGAGGGAGTCATCAAGTGACCCATCCCTGGGCGCCCATTCCTAGTTTCTGGCAAACAGAGGCTAGGGACGTTTCAGAGCATGGCTTTGCATCCTGCCCATCCTGGCTAATAGCCATTGATGGACCTATCCGCCATCAACTTACCTAGTTCTTTTTAGAACCCTCTTATAGTCTTCGCCTTCACAACATCCCCTGGCAAGGAGTTCCACAGGTTGACTGTGTGTAGTGTGAAGAAATACTTCCTTTTGTTTGTTTTAAACATGTTGTCTATTCATTTCATTTGGTGACCCCTTGGTTTTGTGTTATAAGAAGGAGTAAATAACACTTGCTTATTTACTTTCTCCACACCAGTCATGATTTCGTAGATCTCTATCATATCGCCCCTTAATTGTCTCTTTTCCAAGCTGAAAAGTCCCAGTCTTATTAATCTCTCCTCAGATAGAAGCTGTTCCATACCCCTTATCTTCCTTGAATGCTCCTTTAGCATCTCAATCGTCCAGTGGCCATCAGTGGCCAGTTTAGCAGGTTTCCTACTTCTGATGTACTTACACATTTTTTTGCTGTTACCTTTTAAGTCTTTGGCTAGCTGTTCTTCAACTTCTTTTTTGGCCTTCCAACTTCTACTTTGATACTTCACTTGCCAGCGTTTATGCTTCTTCCTATTTTCCTCAATAGGATTTAACGGCTGCTTTTTAAAGGACGTCTTTTCCCTCTAACTGCTTCTTTTACTTTGTTGTTTAGCTATGGTGGTACTTTTTGGTCCTCTTACTACGTTTTTTAATTTAGGGGTAAACATTTAAATTGAGCCTCTCTTATGGTGTTTTTAAAAAGGGCAGCGTGCAGGGATTTCACTTTTGGCACTGGACCTTTTCATTTCTGTTTAACTAACGTCCTCATTTTTATGCAGTTCCCCTTTCTGAAATTAAATGCTACCATGGCGGGCTGTTTTGGTGTCGTCCCCCCACAGGGATGTTAAATTTGATTATGTTATGGTCACTGTTACCAAGCGGTTCAGCTGTATTCACCTCTTGGACTAGATCCTGTGCTCCACTTAGGAATTGTATCAGGAATTGTCTCTCCTCTTGTGGGTTCTGGGACAAATTGCTCCAAGAAGAAGTCAGTTAAGGTGTCCAAAAACTTTATCTCTGCATCCCCTCCTGAGGTGACATGTCCCCAGTCAATATCCTAACCATATTTTATCCTCTTCCATCCTTTCCTCCTTACTAGGGTATAGAGAATTTCCATTAATAGATCCTCCCCTGAGGGGTGTCTCTGTCCAAACCATGTGGTCCTCCACATCTGTCCGCTTTCCCCGAGCTCTTAGTTTAAAAACTGCTCTATGACCTTTTTATTCACCAGCAAATTGGTTCCATGTTGGTTTAGGTGGAACCCATCCTTCCTGTATAGGCTCCCCCTTTCCCAAATGGTTCCCCAGTTCCTAATAAATCTAAAACCCTCCTTCTTACACCATCGTCTCATCCATGCATTGAGACCTGCAGTTAGTTTGGCCTGTCTAACTGGCCCTGCATGTTGAACTGGAAACATTTCAGAGAATGCTACCATGGAAATCCTGGACCTCAGTCTCTTACCTAGCAGCCTAAATTTGGCCTCCAGGACCTCTCCCATCCTTCCCTATGTCATTGGTACCTCTGTGGACCACGACCACCAGCTTCTCCCCAGCACTACACATACGTCTGTCTCAATATCTCGAGAGATCCGCAACCTTCGCACCCAGGAGGAAAGTCACCCGGCAGTTCTCCTGGTCATCGCAAACCCAGCCATCTGTGTTTCTAATGATCAAGTCCCCCGTTACTGTTACCTGTCTCCTCCTAATAACTGGAGTTCCCTCTCCTGGAGAGGTGTCCTCTGTGCGAGGTGACACCCTGACATCATCTGGAAGGAGGGTCCCCACTAGGGGATCATTTCCCTCTGCTCCAGTTTGATGTTCTCCTTCCCTGAGACTTTCATCCCCCTCCACAGCACAGAGGCTGTCAGACTGTGGCTGGGACGGTTCTACTGTGTCCGGGAAAGCCTCATCTATGGACCTGTCAGTCTCCCTTCGCTCCTCCAGTCCAGCCACCCTGGCTGCAAAACCATACACAGAGCTCCTTGCATCGAATGCACACGTACGCCCCCCGCCCCTAGGGCAGGTCATCAGTCATGCTGCATTGGATGCTGTATGGACCCTGGGGAATCCCCCTCTGTTTGCCCCCCTGCAAAGGCCTGGGGGGGAGGTTAGGGCAGTGCTGAAGGCCCCCCACAATCTGTGCGTAGGGGAGGTGGAAACTGCCCTCACACTGGTCTCTGGGCCAATGCAGGGATCAGTCTGCTGCTTTATCACTCTGTGCCTCACTTTCCCCACCTTGTATCATGGGGATAATGGCCCTGCCTTTCTGTCTTGTCTATTGGGTGTGGAGCTGCTCAGGGCTCGGGCTCTCTATGTGTGTGCAGCCCCTGGCGCAGCGGGAACCCGATCTCTACCGGGCTCTGAGTGCCCTTGGAATACACGGAATAATAAATGACCTTCCTTCCGGCGGATGGTGTCTCCAGGGCCAGCCCCAGGGGCCTTGCCTACATCCCCACCCTGCCTAGGGCTCTGGCCCTGCTGTATTTACCCTCGTCCAAAGAGCAAGCCTTGCTGGGAATTAACTCTCCTTAGCAGCTACCTTCAGCCCTGCTGCAGCAAGCCCCACTTATGGGTACAAGGAGAATCTCTCAGTCACTCCAGTGTCCTCTCCCAGTCCTACTGGGATCCAGAGAGACTCCCCATCGACTGAGGAGCAAACCCTGTAACTGTGTGTGTCACAGTAGCACCTAGAGACTTCAGCTGAGATCAGGGTGCTGTTGCGCTAGGTGCAGGACAAACACACAGTAAGAGACAGTCTCTGCCCGTATGAGCTCCCAAATCAAACAGGCCAGGCTGACAAAGGATGGGAAGGGAAACAGAAGTGATGTGACTGGCCCAAGGTTACTAGCGGAGCCAGGGATAGAAGCCAGAGCCAGATTTCCTGAATCCAGGCTCTATTCACTGGTCCGTCCTGCCTCTTTGTGTCGCCCCATCTCAAACAGCAGCTGTTGCGAACGCTAACCGTGATTATATGTTTACATCTAATGGAGCACCTTTTATCAGAAGGAGCCTACAGTATTTCCATGGGGCAGAAGCAGTTCAGCATGATGGAGATCTGTCCAGGAAAATAGATGCAAGGGAAAGCAATGTATACAGTACATTTAACATCCCTGAAATGCATCCACCTCTGGGGAGGAGGCCCACAACTAGGGAGCACCCAACAGAGCAGGAGTGAAACATTTTGGCCAAGGATAGAGGGTCAAACCTGTAGTCCCATGGAAAACACACAGGATCTTTAATTTTCCATGTTTTGCGGGGCTCCGTGTTTATTATCCATCAAGACTCCAGCTCAAATGTGGTCAAATTACAAGTGGAGAGTTTATTTATTTATTTATTTTTGCAGAATGCCAGCACTGTGAACTCCCCCTGGGATCTGAGAGTCAAGCTGGCTTCTTTCTGGCTTGTGCATTGTCTTGAGGAATAAAGATTCAGCCGTGCAAATGATACCTTTAGTGGTACGTTTACTAATGGTACAATTGCCTTCCGATCTGCCCTTAGTTACACCTGGGCAGTCTTACTGCCTCCAACCTGGGGCGGCAGGGCTGCAATTTAAATGGTATCAGGCCCTGCGATTGGAAATTAGGCCCAAATCCTAACTCCCATTGGTTGCTTTGAGGATCTGGGCCTTTATTAACGATGATGTTGATGATGAATGAGCCGGAATAGAATCCAGCTCTTTCCTCCATGCTGACTTTTTAATGGCGACTGCTAGGTAGTGGCTCTGCTTGGCTGAAGTCGCAGCTCTGACTCCAGGGGGCAGAAGGAGGATACGGTTTTTAGAGCCGATCTGTCCTTTATGCAATAGCAATCTCTGGGCACATGACGTTTCCTAGGGAATGATGACCAGAGGGGAGGAGCTTGGGTTATACAGGACCATTCATGCTCCAGAAATTCCCCCCAAACTGATGTCAGCTCAGTGCCTGCCGGGGATTTATAGAAAATCATTGCCCAGTGTATTAACCGTTCTGCATCGCATGAATCATCCCTCAACCTTCCGTTCAGCTCAGAAACAAGAATTACACGCCAATCACATTTTGCATGCTGATGAGACAGAAGGGAAATTGTCTGGAGTATCAGATAAACCAATTATGCCTATAAACACTGTTATTAGCTGAACTGACATCTGAATAGCAAATAAATACACAAACAGATACTCACAGAAGTTTGATTTCCATTTAAGATTCATGTCTCTCCCGCACACACGTCTAGCTTTGATTCAACACACCAGATGTGTTGCTGTATTAACTGTATTAACTGCCTTTTGGGGGGGGGCTACCCAGATTATAATAGGATGTAAGTCCTGGCAAAAAGCTCTATTCTGTAATACGAGGCTTGGCAGAATTCTCTTTTTATTTTTGTATAAGTTCGACAGATAATGCTGATGTTTATTTTTAAGCACTTTTAAAGATTTTGATCCATTTAAATTTTCACAGTTGCGGGAAGTTACAGGGGCATCAGACAATTGTTGAATGAGATTCAGAAAGTTAAAGCTTTATAAATGGTACCTGTTTTTTACTATTCATTCCTTAGTCTATTTGTAACAAGCCTGATTCAAAAGTCTAAATCCCTGGATTCTGGACTCTGATAAGTTGTCGTGCAGCATTTTTCTTACTTTGCCTGTCTGTGAATGTTGATTATTACCAATGGAAATATTTTTTGTCAGTTTGTGTGTATGGTAAAATTGATGTTTGCCAACATTTACCAATAAAAAGGTAATCCTTCCAATCTTAGCTAATACACCTACTGAACAATATTAACCTGAATGGTTAGCGGAAGGTTTTAAAGAGGTAAATGTGGTGACAGACCATAATATACTCTATTCAGGACACTCTATTGAAAAGTCCCCCTCCACTGTCCTAGGTTCTGTTAGCTCTTCCACAGGATCTTGCATAAGTCACATCCCCTCCTTTGTCTATTTAGAGTGAGCTGGAAGCTTTCCCAAGCAGGGACTATCCTTTACTACATGCTTGTACAGAACATACCACAATGGGACCCCAAACTCATTTGTGGAATCCAGTCACTATTCCAATGCAATTAATGATAGGTTAGAATTGAGGTGCGTAAGCTTTTCCATTCTAACCCCCTGTTTTCAGTTGCTTTCATGGACTAAAATTTTTACTTGTCTGGCTGACATTTTCTAGGCTACATCTTGACCCAAAAGCAAAATCCGTTTGGCCATTTTTGAGTTGGAGGGAAGTGGGGTAAAATGACAATTTCTTCACAATTAAAAAGAAAATATTGTGACTTTTGTTTTTTTAAACAGCTGTAGCATGGAAATGGTTGGAGGTCAGCAGCTGAAATTTAGCAGGAAATCATTCCTTTCAGGGGCAAGAGCTCTGGAACATTGGAGAAGTAATTGATTTTTATTCAATGGAGTCAAAATGAGCCTTTGGAATTCACATGATTTGCATGTACCCAAGATTTGCAAGTGCCTTCTTGTTAATCTCGCAAAGTATGTAACTAAGGATGACCGTGTGGATGTATTTGCACAGCCAATTTAGCTATAAACTGAGACCCAGAACCTGAAAGGTGCTTAGACGCCTCACATCCATTGAAATCAGGTTGAGCAAGTTACCATAACTGTGGCATCGTCTGACACCGGAGAGTTTAGCTTAACTTGGTGGGAAGTTTGTACAAAATACATGGGCCTGATCCAGAGCCCAGCGAAGGCAAGGGAAGGATTTCCGTGGACTGCAGAAGGCTTTGGATCGGGCTCTTTGGGGCCCAAGTTGCCATTGCCCGGCCCCATGTGCAAGTGGATGCTGTAAGTTGCCATTCTGAGTTTAAAAATGAGTGCCCACAGCAAGAGGTCCTATAGCCCAGATCCTCACAGGTTCCTAGGCTCCTTACTACCACTGATTTCAAGAGAAGTGAGGACCCTCAATACCATTTGAGGATCTTGGCCTGTTTTATCTAGGTATCTAAACAGACACTTAAACTCCATGCCCAACGTCCTGTTCAGAATGGTGTCCAGCTGGGGCCACCCCATCCCTAGTATCCCCTGGACCCCAAACTGTGCAGGGGAACTGGGAACCCCCCCCCACTCTTGGGTTACTAGGATCGAGGCGCATAAACCTGAAAAGCAATTTGGGTTTTCAGAAATGAAGGGAGAATTCTTTAGTGGGCATGAAGGGGTGTGTGACACTGTGTTCCACCAGCTATGGGGCTGGCCCAGGGTCTGTTTGAATCAAGTAAGGTGTCCTTAGTAACACAGGTAGGCAGTTTGTTGTTTAAAAATGAGACATCCCTGTAGCATCTCAGCCCCTCACAATCTCTAAGGTATTGATTCTCCCAGCCCCCTGTACAGCAAGGCAGAGCTATTATCCCCATTGTACAGATGGGGAACTGAGGCACAGAAAGGCTAATATACTTGACCAAGGGCACACAGGGCCGCAGTAGCAGAGCAGGGAACTGAACTCGGATCTTCCAAGCCCCAGCTACTGCTTTACCCACTGCACCATCCTCCCCTTACAAACCAGCCTTGACGTGCTTATGTGAGATGCTTTTATTGTTCAGCCTATTATTTTGTCCCCCGCTGGGGACAGATCCCCAGGCCTGATTCTGCTTCCATTGAGATCCCTGGCAAAATGTGGCTGGATTTCAGCAGGAACAGGCCCTTGAAGCAGTTAAAAATTATGTCCCGTGCTGAAAATGTCTTTAGAGCCAACCAGCCCGTTCACTGGCTAGGGGAGGCATATAATTATATCCACCCCTGTTTGTTATTTCCCACGAAACTTGCATAGCAGATACTTTTATCTTAACAGCAGAAATGACCATGAAGTCCCTTAACAAACTAGCAACAAGGGAAGAACTAGGGGGAGAGATCCTGGGCCTTCCCTAACAGACAGGCTGTCTGGGAAAGAAGAGAGAACACCCTTTCACCACATTCTTTGTCCAGGTGGTGAGGGAAGGAATGGTTTGGGGGGAACATAGCCTGCCCATATTACAATCCCATTATCATGGTGCCAATTGGGCAGGTTTGCCCTGTTCTGGGCACTGCTAGAAAGTTGCTCTGATATGCTCCCTCCTTCCCTAACTTCAAGGCTAGAAAAGTGCTGTGGTTTGCATATGATTATTGCTTGTGTAGTATACGGCCTTTTTAGCCCAAGTCAAGGGACAATTTGTATCCAAAGTCCGGGCCCAACTCCCAGCCCCCCAGGAATGTGGCTCAGCGCTGACATCCTTTGGCCCCACGCCCACAATATCCACTGTGGATCATTATTTAGTGTTTAAGGCACCTGGGACTGGAAACGGACATCTTTTTCATCACTACAATGAGAGAAAGAAACCCTTAAGCAGCAACATTTGGCAACGAGACCAACCTTTCAAACAACAGTCCTCCAGTCGGCTACACAGCTGCTTGACATGGGCAATTTCTTCCCCTTTTCTGGCCAAACAAGCTAATCTATTTGCTCTATCTATATAAATATTGCAGCAGCTGTGCCTTATCTGCGCAAGCCCGGCTTGTCTGCTCTGCACAGATACGGAGGAATCCCATCTGCAGCTCTGCTTCGCTTGCCAAGACGCAAAAGTCATCATCTCCATTTCTGGTCATCTCCGATGGCCTTGATCATTTCCAAATTTTTGCGTGTGTGTGTGTGTGTCTGATGGGTAAGGGACCGAACCAGATTTCAACGGACGTATGTTTGATTCCCAGCTCTGACACAGACTCGCTCCGTGAGCTTGAGGAAGTCACTTGGCCTTGGCTTCAGTTCCCCATCTGTCAAATTATAACCATCCCCCTCTCTGACTTGTCTGCTTGATTGTATGCTCTTCAGGGCAGGAACTATTCGCCTGTACAGCGCACAGCACAATGAGGCATGATCTCGGTTGGAGCTCTAGGTGCTTCCGTAATAAAAATCATAACTGGGCATCTAGAATCCGAGACCCTACAATCAGACAAATGCAGATTGAGGTCCTGATCCGGCAGTGGGATCCAGGCGGGCAAACCCTTGGTTCTGAATAGGTGCAAGGGCCCATCTGCCTGCAGGCAATTGCAGGAGCTGGGACTAACGATTTAAAATCATACAGGATTGAGACAGCAATTAAAATCCATACAGCCAATGCGTCTCTCTCAGAAGCTGTTACTAGAACCTCATCTAGATTCAGGGCACACCTGGAGGGGAAGGAAATAAAAAACCAGCATTGGTCTGTGGTCATTGCAAGGAATTCCCAAGTTCTCATCCTGTCTCTGATTCAGTGTGTGGCCCCAGACAAGTCACTTTCTTTTCTCTGGGCCTCAGGCGGTAAAACAGGAAGGTAAGGTTGCAACAAATCTGTGACCTCCTAGGACTCCGTGGTGGCTACTACACATCAGTAGTTCTCAGCCACGGGTACACGTACCCCTGTAGTCTTCCACAAAGTACATCAACTCATCTAGCTATTTGCCTAGTGTTAAGACAGGCTACATAAAAAGCACAAGCAAAATCAATACAAACTAAAATTTCATATGATGACTTGTTTATCCTGCTCTATATGCTATACATTGAGATGTAAGTACAATATTTATATTCCAATTGATTTATTTTATTATATGAGAAAGCAAGGCATTTTCAGTACTAGTGGGCTGGGACACCTGGGTATTTTTAAGTCTGATTTTGTAGGCAAGCAGTTTTTAAGCGAGGTGAAACGTGGGGTACGCAAGACAATATAGCCTCCTGAAAGGGGTACAGTCATCTGGAAAGGTTGAGAGCCACTGCTCCTTGGAATTTCATGGCAATGACCGCTACAGAACGCGGATTCTCTTGCTTCAACAACACAGGCCCTAAGCACTTAAGCTAAAGGAGAATCTCCATTGGGGTTGGCAGGATGGCACCTATGACACACAGTTGAGCCGTTCCTTCTCCCTCCAGTAGGAGGTCGTGGTGCATGTACATGCCAGCCTGCTCATTGCAGGGTGGACATTGATCAGTTAAGGAGGGCCAAGTGCTGTGAAATTGTAAAGCGGTGTGACTGCTCAGCATTCGCATCTTTATTCCCTTTACTGTCACGTGCCAATTGCCTGGATTTTCATGCCAGCTGCGTGGGGTGGACAGGATGCAGACACCTATTATCGTTGATTATTTAGAGCACAGGAACACCCCAACCCAGATCAGCGCCCTCAGGCTTGGCCCTGGGGGGTTTTCACAGAAAGAAAACACCCCAGTGATGACAGAGGAGGCCCAGAGAGATGAAGTAACTTGCCTAGATTCACGCACAGCAGCAGGGCTGGATACAGGCCTTAGCCATAGGCGAAGCAGGCAATTGCCTAGGGTGGCAAAATACATAAAGGGCGACTGCTGCCTCCTGTCCGGTCCCTGCACGTTGCCCCTGCAAATGCTCACATTTTTCCATTGGGGGCATGTTTTTATTGTGCCTAGGGGGGCAGAATTAGGTAAAGCCAGCACCGGCTAGGTAAGTTCCTGGAGGATAGGCCCATCCGTGGCTGGCAGGGGGTTGCCGGGAACGGGCGAGGGGCTGGATCCCCGGCTGGCGGCCTGCCCTGTTCGTCCCCTCTGACGCCCCGGGGCGCTGGGCACTGGCGGGAGCCAGGGTGGCGGGTTGGATGGACCCTTGGTCTGAACTGAGCGCCAAGCTGCGCAGGGCCCTGGCCCAACAGCCCTGGCCCTTCCCCTGCGCTGGTGGTGGTGGAGGAGGAGGAGGAGGAGGAGGACACCCCCCCCAGCCCTTTTGCTGGACCGCGACCCGAGGGGCGCTAGGACCCGGCGGGAAACTCCGGCCGCAGCGCCCGGGGAGCTGCAGCTGGGCTCCCCCGTGTCAGTTTCATGCGCCCGCCCGCAGCGCCCAGCGGGGGGCCCCCACCTGCAAGGGGGGGCCGGGGAAACACGTGCAGCTGGGCTGGGCCGGCTCTGCCCTGGGACCGGCTGCTGCTCCCCCCCCGCGCTGCAGCGCCCCACTGCTGGGGGGGGGGGCTGGCGCAGCGTGCGAACCCACGGCGCCCCCCCGCGGCGGAAGGAGGTTGCCTTGCGGGGGGGGGGGAGGAGGCAGCTCATTAGCGGAAGCAGCTGCGGGCCTGGCCGCTGCCTTCGTCATCCCCCCCCACCTGCTGGTTCCCAGGCGCACCTGGGCAGCGGCGAGCAGCCCCAGGTGGCCTTCGCGGTTGGCAGCCTGGGAGAAAAAGGGGAAAGGCTCCCACGCTCCAGAGAGCCACGCACCGGGGAAGGAGCGGGGCAGCGCTGGGATCTGCTTGGGCTGCCTCCAGCCCGCGCTGAAATCCGTCTGTGGTTTTGCTTGGGGGGCGTGCGAGCCGTCTGGTGAGTCCTTCCCCACGAGGCATCCTCCTGACTCAGCTTCTTTCTGGCTGCAGGGAACTTAATTTTTAAATCCGCCTTCCCTGAAACCATCTCCCTCTTCCTCCCCCCCGCCACCCTCTTTTCAAAACAAAACCATTCTTGTTTCACAGGTCTCTTGATTGGCGCAAAGCGAAAGCCAGGGTTTCCCATATTTTTGGAGCCAGGAGAGACACTCGGCCTACGCTGGCCATTGATTTTTAAAGATACCGTGACGTTAGAATTGGTCCCTGTCCCTTCGCAGACCATGTCCACCCGGGAAAGCGTACAGATTCCAGATGATCGGGATTTTAATAATTTCCGGACAGAATGCAACTCCGAGCAAGGCTGGAGTCAAACTTACAACAAATCAGGAATCGTCGTGTGGATTCAGATCTTGGAGGTGGAGAGATCCCTGCATAAAATCAAGGTAAGGACAGCTGGGATTTGTGGGGCTGTTAAACATACCCTGGGTGGTGTCTGTGGACACCCAGGCTCTCTGGAATTAAGGGACGGGAACAGGCTGTTTACAAAGCACTGCAGAAGTGGGATGCAATAGACGCTGTGCATTTGCAGCTTTCGCGTGTCTTTGTTTTCTAGATGCAGGGAGCCGGCGGGAAGGCAAGGCTGTGTGTAGGAGTGAATGTGTCCAGGATTGGGACCGCTGCATGCCCCTGATCAGATCAATGCTCTGTCTCCTAGCCTCTCTTCTTACATGAGTGGAACAGATAGGTTAACTGGCCTGGTATCCTATTTCCCGGTGGCAGGATGTTGGCATAAAATCCCCATTATACACTTAGTTGTGCCATACTGAACTGCAGGTGTGTGTGGGGGGGGGGTCCTGGCTTTGTACCCTGGAGTAGAAGGACTGGTATCTCATATAACTCTTCTGTTTTAGCCAGTGTCCTTGCACATCATATTATCTAGTCCTGCTGTTAATTTGCTGAGAGATTTGCCTCAAAATCTGGTAGCAGTGAGTTCCACAGGTGAATGATATTCCTTAGTGCAGCATTTTGTAGCCAGTGGAAATGTGCAAAATTCAAAGGCAACACAGGCTTCTCCTCCTTGGCTAACGTGCTGGTGTGAATAGGAAGTGCCCAAACGTACCTTTCCAGGGCCTGTAATAGATTATGCTGATCTGCCCACCTTGCAATTGGCTTTTGTCTCTTCCTCTTCACCCTCCCTCCCCCCTTCCTAGTGCTGACAGCTGGCTCAGAGGCTCTAATCTGCTGGAAGTGCCGTTAAAGTTATTGGTGGAGGAGCCTGCAGGAGGCAGGGCAGTTAATTCACGTCCCTTGAACCCAGTTCTCCAAGAAGAAAGTTCCTCCATGGCCTGGGAGCTCTCCCACAGAAAGTGGGGATCGGTGAAGTCACTATCTGAGCCCGCTGTCCTGAGGCCGTTTCCATGGGCGGATTGAGATACCTGGGGACCTGGAGCTGCTCAAGCAGCAGAGAGGGAAGCTAGGACAGGCTGGAGCACTGGACTCCAGATTGCAGAGAGAAGCTACTCTGTCCCCAGCCCCTGCCTGGAGCTGGAGAGGCTGGGATCCCTGCATGTTATTCTGCCGCACCGTGGGCAGACCTCGCCCCCCCAAATGAGTAGCTTGCATGTCTCGGAAGGATTTTCAGGGAAGTTGGCAGGGCCTGGTGTGCAAGGTGTGTGCACAAGGAGGGGTGAGAGGCGTGAGCGTGCATGGTAGTCACAGATCCACCTCTACCTGGAGTTTCCTGGGTGCTCGGATACTAAAGCATATAAGAGCCCGTATAGAGTAGAGTAGGATGCTGGGTCTTGATATAATGGTCTGCTTTACGGGAGCCCCCAGCAGGCCCAATCAGGATCAGAGCAAGGTTCTGTACAAAACCAGAATAAGAGGTGGTGGGGCTGGCCGGGAAATGCATTTGTGAGTCTCATTTCAGTTCGGAAGTGGAGTGTGTCTCTTCTGCAAAGCCTTGCCCCGCCAGGCCCCCCCAACTAGCACTAGCTGTTTCCTTTATGGGCAGCCTTAGCCAAGAGGCCCAGGACTGACTGCCCACCAGGACAGGATTGAGGTGTGTTGGCTGGGCTGTGGGCACCACTTGCTTTAATGCTACTGTGCTGGATCTGTTATGTGGCTCAGGGCTTTGGAGAACTTGCCAGACCCCTAGCAGCCAGGGGCAGCACGGGTGCGCTGGTGGAACTCCAACTCTCTAGTTTCAGAGGCAACATCTAGATGAGGAAACCAGCCTGGGAAAGGGGAGGATCCTGTGATTTTTGCTAGTTACTCTCTACACTCTGTTTCCGTGAGTCGGTGGGTTTTGTCTCCTGTCAGCCTCTGCCAACCGGCAAGTGAGAGAGATGAATTCCCCAAACTCACCTGCTTTCTTGACTGTTTCTTTGCTGCCCTTTGGGTTATGCATGGCTGCAGGGCGTTGTTACTTTCACTCGGAGGCTGCTTGACAAACTCTGATCAGCCGCAGAGGCACCACTGCCAGTGGGGCAGACCCAGGAAGACGTCGTGACACATTACACCTATGGAAAGTTTTCTTTGCTGCAGTAAGGCCTAGAAACTGAATAGATGTTTGCTTTTTAAACCAAAAGTTTGGATTTTTTTCTCTTCTTCAGAAATCAATGGCTTAAGTCGCTACACTGAGCAGAGAGCTTCCCACTCGCCAGTTTGGAGTGGGTGAGTTAAACTTGGAAAAACTCACTCTAGGTAAATTGAAGGCTTCAGCCAATCTGGGCTGTCAAAATGACACTTCACCCACCCACCATTCAGAAGTAATTGGGCTCAATGCCGGGACAACTGGCTGAAATTCTCTGGTCTGTGCTGTGCAGCGGATCAGATGAGGTGATCTTTATTATTTGTTCCAGGATGGCCATGACAGGCCTTGAAAGCCACACAAAGCTCTCCCACGAGCTGTAAAAATTGCCTGTGTCCCTCAACAGCCAGTATCTGATGCTTCAGAAGGAAGGTGAAAGATCCGTAATGCACCTGCTGAATGGTGCAATTCTGTAACCACACTTCCCGAACACAGGCATTAATTAACCTCCCAGCGGAAGGGGCTGTGAGGGATGAAAGCATAATCTCGTTATTGGGTTGGCAGACACAGAGTGATTAGAGCTAAAGATTGCCAATGGGGCATTGATTTTTAGGTGCCTGATCTGAGATGCTCTGGGCCTGACTATTAAGGGGCGCTGGGTACCCACGACTCCCATGGATGTGAACCAGCTCTAGAGGTCTCGGGTTGGTCACCCAAAGCTTGAACATCTCCACCTGAGACATGTCCTGGCTAGAGTCACTGTTAGGGTTGGGACTACACGGCAAGCATTCCTGGCTGCTGGTCCTGCATTCAGTCCGCTAGCCCGTGTCCTCCCAGATGGCGATTGCTCCTGTCGTCTTTGTGCCTCTCCTCTGGGTCTGGGGGAGCCCTAGCAAACTTGGAGTGCTTTATTGGCTGGGGCTCTGTTTTATCCTGCCTCTAGCTAGGGTCATTTTCTTTTTTTGGCCCTGAAGCACGGCGATTGCCTAGGTTAGACCCCCCGGGCCTCCAAAGCCGCCTCTCCCAGCACAGATTGCAACCTTGCTTGGCTGCAACACAAGCTTGAAAGCTCTGACCTGTCCTTGACAGCGGGCTGGGAGAGGAGTGTGCCGCTCAGCCAGGCAGCACATTGCACTGCAGAGGCAGAGAGCAAACAAACGGAGCTGGCAGCTCTGAGCAACTTGTCTCCTGAGACGGCTGCTGGCTGGGTGTGGGAGAGAATGTCCCTGTGGGCTAGCGGGTTGAGCCGCTTGGTCACGTATCTACTTACATGGTGGAAAGGAAACCAGATCTGTGTGCGCTCAGGCATCCCACGGCAGCAGGCTTTGTAGGTCGTGTCTCCTCCCTTCCCCAAGGGTTAGAGTGAGCCCTTCCTCTCCCTGGCCCCTGTTGCAATTCCCCCCTGCCCTCTCCCATGTGATCTGCAAACACCACTTCCAAATTGCCTAGTCACCTGTGCTGGTGCGGGTGAACCATGAGGCTCCCCCATTCTCACAGTCTTCCTCTCTCCCCTGGCTAACTTTCTGCCATTTCCCTGCCTGGGCCTTTGCAGCGGTGCAAGCATAGAAGTTGCCCCGCTCGCCATTGCCAGGCTTTGCTCGCGCTGCCCTGGCTGCTGTCGCGTTCACAGCGACCGCACTGAATCTGTGAAGGGCAGAGTTTCAAAGTTACCCAGCGAGCTCGTGAGGCTGGCCTGACGGGGTCCTACCCCCGCTGATTTTGTGAGCACGTTTCTACCTCTGGTCTTTGCAAGCCAATGGCGGCCCTGTAAGCAGACGCATGGCCCACTTGGATACTCCAGTGATGGGGCAGGACTCTGTTCGAAAGGGGATTTGCTGTTGAGGCAGATGGATGCATACAGGCCCTCTGGCTCTCGCTGGTTCCCAGACTGACTGAGTCCCTGCTGTTTAGTGTCATCACGCAGGGTCTCCTAAAATCCTGGCCTGGAGAGTACAGGCTGGATTGCCTGGCCGAGCCCGCCCCAGGAGCGGTAACAAGGACAGCAGCTGATCCGCGTCATGCCCTGGCAACATCAGAGGGGGAAGAGCACCACGGCACCCAACCCAATTGTATGAGAGTTTGCTCAGCGATTCAGCTGGCTGGTAGCACGTTCGCTAAAAACTTTCCTTGGACAGAGTAACCAGCCAAGTGGATGGGGTGTCGCGGTGGGTAGCGGTAGATCTTGATTTTTAGTAAGGCTTTAGACACAGTCCCACGTGACATGGGCAAGCTAGGGAAATGTGGTCTAGATGAAATTACTAGAAGGTGGGTGTGCAACAGGTTGAAAGACCGTACTCAAAGAATAGTTATCAGTGGCTGGTTGTCAAACCGGGAGGGTGGATCTAGTGGGGTCTCACAAGGGTGAGCGCTGGATCTGGTTCTATTCCATATTTTCATTAATGTCTTGGATAACGGAGGGACAAGGCTACTTGGAACATTCGTGGATGATTCCAACCTGGGAGAGGTTGCAAGCGCTTTGGAGGACAGGACTAGAATTCAGAATGACCCTGCCGAATCAGAATTGGTCTGAAATCAACAAGATGAAATTAAATAAAGACGAGCAAATTACTTCACGTAGGAAGGAAAAATCAAATGCCCAACTACACAAATGGGGAATAATTGGCAGGCAGTAGAACTGCTGCAAAGGATCTATAGGGTTCTAGTGGTTCACATGTTGAATATCCGTCAACAATGATGCTGTTGTGAAAAAGCCTTCTATTCTGAGCTGTGTTACAGGAATGTCGTATATAAGACATGGGAGGTAATTGTCCTGCGTTGCTTGACACTGGTGAGGCCTCCGCTGGAGTTGCATGGCCAGTTCTGGGCACCACCTTTTGGGAAGGATGGGGACAAACTGAAGAGAGTCCAGAGAAGAGCAACAAAAAATGATCAAAGGTTCAGAAAACCTGACCTGTGAGGAAAAGGTTTTAAAAAAAATCCTGGGCATGTTTAGTCTTGAGAAAAGCAGGCTGAGGGGGGACCTGATAAGTCTTCAGATACGTTAAGGAGTGTTATTAAAAGGACTGATCAACTGCTCTCCATTTCTGCTAAAGCTAGGACAAGAAGTCATGGGCTTAATCTGCAGCAAGGGAGATTTTGGCTGGCTCTTAGGCAAACCTGTCTGATTATAGGTGGTTGAGCTCTGGACCAGGCGTCTGAAGGAGGAATCCCTGACACTAGAGGTTTCCAAGAACAGGTTGGACAAACGCTTCTCAGGGATGGTCTACATTTATGGGGTCCTGCCTCAGCACGGAGGGCTGGACTTGATGTCTTCTTGATGTCCCTTCCAGCTGGACATTTCTGTGACTCTAAATACATCTCTAAAAGTTCTTGGTGTTAATGGCGGGGTTGCAGCCTTATTGGAGGCAGGTATCTCGCAATGCTTCTGTAGCACTAGCAGAGAGAGTCCAGCAAAAGTGATGGCTGCTAAGATGTTTTAATAACTATTACATTAGAATCCTGCTTTCTCTTTGTATCACAGGAGCAATTAGAGGCCCTAGCTGAGATCAGAGCGCCCCGGTGCAGGGTGCTGTACAAACACATACATGGTGAGAGCTAGTCCCTGCCCAAAGAGCTGACCACTTAACTAGCCCAGGAAAAAGGGGGCAGGAAGGCCTCTTCTCTCTGTTTCTCAGATGGGAAACTGAGATACAGAGAGATGAAATAATTTACCCTACCTCATGCTGGGAGCATGAGGTCTCCTGGGTTCCAGCTCGGTGCCTTGACCACACAATCATCCTTCCTCTGTAAGTCTCAAGGCCTTTGTAGCTGAATAGTAACTGCAGCACTGGTGTGTTAGGCCACTTGTGAAAGAGACTTCCTGGCCTGAAGGGTGAATGCCATTGATTGACACTGAGATCCTGTGTGCAGTGAATACATACCTGGACAAACAGGTCCTCAAGGAATCCATTTTGAAGCACTTGGAAGAGAGGAAGCTGATCAGGAACAGTCAGCATGGATTCACCAAGGGCAAGTCATGCCTGACCAACCTGATTGCCTTCTCTGAAGAGGTGACTGGCTCTGTGGATGTGGGGAAAGTGGTGGATGTGATATCCTTGACTTTAGCAAAGCTTTTGATACAGTCTCAGTATTCTTATCAGCAAGTTAAAGAAGTATGGGTTGGAGGAATGGGCTATAGGGTGGATAGAGAACTGGCTCGATCATCGTGATCAATGGCTCAATGTCTAGCTGGCAGCCGGTCACAAGCGGAGTGCCCCAGCAGTTGGCATGGGGGCTGGTTTTGTATGATCTGGAGTTGCTGAGCGTGCAATCCACCCTAAGTTTGCAGATGACACTAAGCTGGGGGAGTGGTAGATATCCCTTCCCTGCCCTCCAGGGTACAGAGAGACCTAAACAAATTGGAGGATTGGGCCAAAAGAAATCTGATGAGGTTCAACAAGGACAAGTGCAGAGTCCTGCACTTAGGAGGGAAGAATCCCATGCACGGCTACAGACTGGGGACCGACGGGCTAGGCAGCAGTTCTGCAGAAAAGGACCTGGGGGTTACAGTGGACAAGAAGCTGGATGAGAGTCAGCAGTGTGCCCTGGTTGCCAAAAAGGCTAATGGCATATTGGGCTGCATTAGTAGGAGCATTGCCAGCAGATGGAGGGAAGTGATTATTCCCCTGTAGTCGGCATTGGTGAGGCCACATTTGGAGTATTGTGTCCAGTTTTGGGCCCCTCCCCCACTACAGGAAGGATGTGGACAAATTGGAGAGAGTCCAGTGAAGGGCAACAGAAATGATGAGGGGGCTGGAGCACAAGACTTATGAGGAGAGGCTGAGGGAACTAGGCTTGTTTAGTCTGCAGAAGAGAAGAGTGATGGGGGATTTGATAGCAGCCTTCAACTACCTGAAAGGGGGATCCAGGGAGGACGGAGCTAGGCTGTTCTCAGTGATGGCAGATGACAGAACAAGGAGCAACGGTCTCAAGTTGCAGTGGGGGAGGTCTAGGTTGGACATTAGGAAAAACTTTCCACCTAGGCGGGTGGTGAAGCACTGGGATGGGTTACCTGGGGAGATGGTGGAATCTCCATCCTTAAGGGTTTTTAAGGTCTAGCTTGGCAAACTGGCTGGGATGATTTAGTTGGGGTTGGCCCTGCTTCAAGCAGGGGGTTGGACTAAATACCTCCTGAGGTCCCTTCCAACCTTCGTCTTCTATGATTCCATACCTGTAAGACAGGAGGCCTCTGCTCGTATTACAGGGTTGCTCCCAGCCTGGATTCATAAAACGAGCTGGGTGTGGAAACGAACCGCTTGCTCAGCAAGTTGTAGGCATTCGGTGCCCTAGCAGGTCTGACGGGGTGGGATTGGTCTCACTGGTGCTAACCTGCACTCGAGTGGCCTGGAGGAGGTCAGAGTAACTGCCTGACTCTGGAAACGCCTTCCTGAAGGATGGGTGCTCACAGCCCATCAGCTCGCTCTGTGCCGGGACGCGGCTCTTGTTCCATGGAGAGGAGCCCTCACCGGAACCAAGGCTCGTCTGGTGCGAGGATGCCAAAGACGGGAGCTCTGTAAGCACCTAGAGAGGCAGTGGCTGATACAGGACTTGAATGCAGTTCTCCCAGCTCCCACGCTCATGCTGTAACCCCTAATGTACTTGCTGCTGGCCCCGGTTTTAGTTGTGTGTCTGTAGGACGCGCGAGTGACACCCCCCCCCATTTCCAGATGTTTAAACAAGGCCACAGCTACGAGCTGGCTTGGGGAGCTTGGACTTGGACTTGGGCAGGAGACCCCTCAAGGACCCGATCACCACTGCGGGAAGTGTCGTCCTAGCCCCCTTAGTAAAATCCTGCCTATGGGACAAAACCTAAAACAGTCTGTGTGTGGCTTTAGTGCTGTGAGGTAACTTCCTGTCCTCGTCTTAGGGGGACGCGGACACCTGTTACCAGAGGAAACGGCCATTAACCTATTTGAAATGTGCTGCCACCGTCCGGGTGAGCGAGCGGAAAAATACAGAGCATGAGGGGAAGCTTTTGTTGCACCGGCTTGGGTTTGAAGATCAAAGCCACCCCCTGCAGTTTCAGCCTGGCTCCGTGCCCGGGGCTTTCGGGGGGGGGGCGATGCTGTGTGCTGTCAGACAGCGGTTGGTGAAGCCAGGCCTGTGTGTGGTGGAAAGCGTCTAGGCTCCGCGGAGGACCACAGGCACGCAGTGAATTACTGTTTGTCCAAGGGGCTGAGCTGGGTGGAGGGTTTCTCAGTTGCATGCAGGATGAATGAGAGAGGGAGGCAGAAGAGCTCTGCTTGTATTCTGGGTGCGTCATGATCTCTTGTAATGATTAGCCATCCAGCAGGGAAATGGCCCGAAAATGTGCAATGGGATGTGCCGGCTGGGGCTCCAGTGACATGTTTTGAGCATATGCGTGGCGCCTCGTGGTTAATATTTAAACCCCTTCCTAGCTGTCTCGGGAATGCCGACAGCTTGATGGTGCTGCCCGTTCCCCAAGAACCAGCCCTTCCAGCAGCCGGGGGGAGGGTGCGAGTCCCTGGGCCACGCTGGATCTGTGGTAAAAGCCATTAAAGGTCACTTCCAGTGTGTGTGGGGGGAGAGAGGGGAGAAGAGGTCACTGCCAAATCATTGTTCGTGCTTTCAAAGGAGTTAATCTTGCCCAGAAGAAACTGGGCGGGATATGGCCCCTTTTTGGTTAGCGAGGGGACATCGTTTGCACCTGGTCTCTGACAGCCCCATCTGGTCCAGGGCCTAGGCTGGCTCACGTAAGGGCTCGCGTGAAGGCAAGGCAGTGACATTGAGGACAAGCCAAGTATGCACTGGATAATAGGGACAGCAAGAGGGGTGGAAAGCCCGTCTGAGCTGTGCTTCACTCTCTGGGGCAGGGACGAGCTCTCTGTTCTGTCTGTACAGTGCCTAGCGCCATGGGGCCCCTCAGTGCTATACTGTACTCCAGGCAGCTGGCACTAATTGGCCGTGACATAGGCTGAAGGGAGGCCAAGGGCTGGACGGGCTATGGCCACCTCGTGTCCTGTTAGGATGGCCCCGCTGGGTCAAGATGGAGGCCGAGGTTGCTCCGTCACGGTCCGTGTGGGAGGGACCTTGTGCCCCGCCACTCTCGCAGGCAGCGCTCTGCGGCTAGGTAACCCGCCTGCCCGTTTGCACGGCCCCGGGGCTGGCAGTGCCGTTCAGAGGACACTGAGAATGCAGCTCTCAGCGGCGTGAACGGCAGGCCGCCGGGAGAGCGAGGCCGAGAGACGGGCTGAGTCGGACTCGCCTGATTCCGCTCCCACGGGGCAGAAGAGCCGGCTCGGCTCCTGGGGGTGGAGATGCCATGGAGCTCTGTGCGTCGGAGTGTCCCGTCGGGCGGGTTCTGCCGTGCGCCCGGCTGGAAACGGTCCCTGCTCCTAAGTGTGGGGTGGCAGGCCAGCCAGGCATTGGGGGAAACTGAGAGGGGTCAGAGACCCTGCGCCCGGTCGGTTCTGGTGGCCGGTGGGACTTTTGGGTGCTCGTGCCTGCCATATGCCTGGAGGGTGGGGACACCACATGGGCGGAGCATCTGCCCTGTCATAAAACCTCCCGTCTCCTCCGGTGCAGGGTGTATTAGGACACACGGGGGAGCGAATCCTCCACTGACCCATCTCCCAACTCCCCGGCTGCTTCCCCCCGCCCACGGCCACTGCTTTTTTCCCCATCTCTGCTCCCTGTGGCTCCAAAAGGAAATTTCCCGTGGCAGGCGGTGCTGAAAGCCGTTGAACGAAACCGTAAATCCTGTACATGATGGCAACCACTTCAAGCCACACGTATCGCACCCCTAGTTCTAGGACCCCTGCCCCCCACCCCGCATGGGGAGAATCTCCTCTAGTGGCCTTTGCCCTGTGGAAAAGCGGAAACCTCTCGGAGGTGAGAGCAGCATTGCTGATATGGGGCAAAGACCCTGACTGAGGGACATAGGGCAAATGACAGTCGAGCCATCCAGGGCTAATGGCGCACAGGTGACCAGCCAAAGGAGGGGGAAAAGATGGGTTTGCGCACCTCTTCTTTCCTGTGGCGTTAGGATGATTAAATAAAACTCCCAAGTCTGTCTGAAAGGCTCTTTTCCTGATTGTTTCTACATTAGAAATTCAGGTCTCGTCTAATCTGTTTCTTCCTGCGTCTGCATCTGGTTGGGAAGGCAGCAAATTTATGAGCCTGGCGCCACCGTGCAAGGGAAAGCAGGAGGTGACTTGGTCACACCGTTAAAAACCCTTTGTCTTTAATTCAAATGCCTGAGAAACAGTAGGGAGACAGAAGGTCTTTGTTAAAATTTCAGCCTCCTCCACCCTGGGTGGTGATGGGAGAAGGATTAGGGGTTTATGTGGCTTAATCTAGAGTTACATGAGAGGGTAAAAATATAAACATTGGGGATGGAAGCTTCCATGCTTCAGGGCACAAGCCAGCCACTGTCAGGAAGAAACTTCCTCCAGGAACGTATTTATTCCACAGCTGGCTGCTAAGGCGTTCCTGGCACCTGGCTCGGAAGCTGCCAGTGCTGGTTGCTGTCCGAGATGGGCTCCTGGGACCTGTGCTCTGATTTGGGTCCAGCTGTGATTGCGTTCAGTTTAAGGCAGAAGAAGGCCCCTATCCACATCCGAGACCATTGGTGAGTCCCCCCAGGAAAGACCAGTTTTGATGTTCCCGATGGTATTGAAGTTAAATGGCTTCCAGGGCCTTCTTCCTTCATCACAGAGAAAGGAAAGGGTTCACCAGCCTTTGCAAGGCACCTTGAACTTGCCAATGCCAGTTATTTTTTTACTAATTTCATCTAAATATCTAGGCAAGGAGGAGAGAGAGATACCGAGATCCGTCTTAATCATCTCCCAAAGTCCCTGGTCTCTCCGCTCTTGGAGAAAAGGGGCCAGAGGACCGACACTTGGGTCACTCTCTAACCAGCAAGAAACTTCACGGCAGGAGAGCTTGCCAGGTACTTCACAGCAGCTCTGTGGATGCCTAGGAGGCTCCAGGGTCTGGAAAGAAAGCGTTACAACCGCCTAGTGCCCAAGAACAGTAGCCGCATGCTCCAGTGTGTCTGCCTGGAGTCAGCCGAAGCTTGTGGCTTGGGTGTTCTGCCACTGCCTCTTCTGTATGAGGTTTGACTCATGTCTCCCTGTGGTCGGGGAATCCTCTCATTTGTCTCAGACGCATGGCGTCACCCAGGATTTGCTACGTGCTCTGTGTAGCCACTGTGGTGTGGGCCGAGTCCCGCTGTTGGGGGGCCTAGGCTGAACCCCTGATGTAAAAGAAGGCGTGACAGTCCGTTCTGTGGATTGAAGCTGAGACTTGGGACTCTGGGGGCCTCTTTTCAGATCTGGGAGGAAGTGAAGTCTAGTGGCTAGCGCGGGAGATGAGGTGTCAGGAATTCTGGGTTCTGCTCCTGGTTTTTTGCCACCGAGTTTCCCTGTGACTCTGGGCAAGTCACGTAACCACCCCGTGCCTCAGTTTCTCTAGCGATAAGATTGAGGTGGCAAATTGTCTTCCTCCAAAGGGCTGCTGGGAGGGCGAATTCATCAGTGTATGCCAAGTGCATCATGGTGAATGATGCGAGGGAGCGTTAGTAAATGCAGGGACACTTGGGCTTTCCCACTGTTGCTCATTCAGCTCTGAGCATCAAACCTTCCTTTGCAAAGGCCTTGTTATGTGGGTGTTGGTGTTGAGCACCTGACCTGCCCCCGTTTACACTGAGCAGGGAGCCTTTTGCTTGGAAAGGGTGGATTCCTTTGACTTGCCGGCATTGGAAAGCAAAAGTGGTCCCTCCTTTCTCCCCCAACTCCTCTCCTAAGCTCAGAGCTGCAGGTGACAATGCCTCTTCCAAGGGCGAAGAGGAGGAGACTCGCAGGTGGAGGGGTATGAAAGGCTGAAATGGGGAGCGGCTGATTGAGGTTACTCTCCTTCATTCTGGTCCTTTGCTGCTCCTCTGGGCTTTAGAGGCTGCCTAGAACCCTTTTTTCCAAAATAACAACGTAACGATCCTGCCTTCTTAACATCTTGCGAGGTCGCTGCGTTCCCGTGCTGCGTCGGGAGGTGGTACCGGGGCACGTTTGCACCTGGACATTACAGTGGGGCCTAAACGCTATGGCGATGGGCACATGAGTGAAACGCTGATATTCCCGCTCTGTCATAGCATTAATACCGCTCTTCCTTGCCCTACTTTGGCACATTCATGTGAGAATCTCAAACGTGAGCAAGTGAAGACTTGCAGCTTCCCCTCTTGCCCCCGTGATAGGGCTGCTCTTGGTGCCTTCCGTTTACAACGGGGGAAACTGAGGCAGAGAGTCAGTGACTTTCCCATGGTTATGCAGGGAGTCAGTGGCAGAGGCAGGGATTGCACCCAGCTGTCTTCCCTCCCGTTTTGGTGCCTTAACCACAAGATCTGCCTTGCCTCCTTTCCTCTACTGCTTGTTGGCCCAAGAATGAACTGGAGTCTTTGTCTTGAAAATTTAGTCTTGCGGTGTTCAGGGTGCGTCCAGGAGAAAAGAGCCTGTGGCTTTTGACCCAGGTGGCTAGGGTACTGGTCTGGGACTGGGAGACCTGGTTCTGTTCCTAGCTCAACTGCTGACTTGCTAGGTGACCTCAGGCTGGTCCCATCCCTTCTCTGTGCCTTGGTGTCTTCCTTCCGCCTTTTGTCTCGTCTATTTTAGAACATTAGCTCTCTGGGGCAGGGGCTCTCCGCTGCTCCGAGGGTGCGTCTACACAGCAATCAAAGGTGTCTGTGTGGTGGCTGCTCTGCCCTACCTCACTAGCTCTACCTTAGTCTCCTTTCTTTCCCCCACTCCTCCTCCCCACGTTACAGCAGAAGAGTCAATATTGATTCAAGGCTGCAGAAGGCAGCAAGACCCATGAGGCTTCCCGGATGCGCTGGCGGTGCTGAGGTCTCCGCCTGCCCCTGCCCTGCCTAGATCCGTGTCACCCCCACCAGGCGATTTTTTTTTTTTGGGGTGGGGTTGGCCTGGCGTGTCTGGCTCAGCTGACGCTGACACTCAAGTCGCTGGCTTGGTCACCTAATGGCGTGAGGCCCGAGCAGTCCCCACCGGGCAGGCTCGTTCTCCTCTGCCTCGAGCGAGCTGACTCACTCACCGTGACGGTTCCCGTCTGACCAGTTCTGGCGAGCGTGTGACACGTAGGCACAGACTCGGGTGCTGCGAGTCGGCCGATCCTTTTGTGCCGGGTCCGGTGCACGGCCCAGCATCACACGCTGGGACCGCAGTGCCTCATGTGCTTCTGAGGAAGGGAGTGCTTCCTAGTGGCTAGAGCTGCCAGTCCAAGGTTTCTGCCCCATCTCTGACATAGATCCATGTGCGATCTTGGGCAACTTGCTGTGCCAACCCCTGCCTCAGTTTCCCACTCTGTAAAACGTCAACATTGATCTCAGAGGTAGGTCATGGAAAGCCACGTGGTCTAGTGGCGAGGTCACGGCACCAGGAGTCAAGAGCTGGGTTCTATTCCTGCCTCTGCCACTGACGCGCTGTGTGACTTTGGGCAAGACATGGCCCCTCTCCCTGCCTTGGTTTCCCCCCCCATCCCTTTGTCTGTCTTGTCTGCTGAGCTTGGAAACTCTTCAAGGCAGGAATCGTCTGTCTTAGCAAGTGTCTGTGTAGCATCCAGCCTGGATCTCAGGGGTCCTTCGATGCTATTGTAGCAGAGACTCCTCTGAAGAGAGCTGCTCCCGCTGTACCAAGTAACATTGTTCTGGAGACGCTTCAGCTTGTCCATCCCTCGGGGCCAGCACAGGATGGTCTCTACAGCTCATTCTCCCCTGCCTACAGTATACCTTGCCAGTGGCAAGGCAATTGGTGTGCTGCTGAGAACACTGCGGTCTCCTTGTGCTCCCCCGTCAGTTAGTCTGTGTCCATCCATGGTCATCTTCTTACACCGTAGCCTTCTGGGGACAGGGACTGTCTTGGTTCTGTGTTTTGTACAGCGCCGAGCACAGTGGGATTCTGGCCGGTGACGGGGACAGACAGGTGCAGCAGTGGTACAAATAATAAAGAATAGGATTTGGTGTGATGGGATTGCACCATTCCCACTGGGGAAGATGGTGCTTAGAGCAGCTCAGTCTGCCTTCGGAATAGTCCTCGATCCTTAACCCAAACTGGCTTCCTCATACTTGCCCTGGGAGCTCAGGCGATTTTTTTTCCCAGGAGTGGCCTCCAAATCTCCCTGCTTTCCAGTATGTCCCGCAGTGACTCCCTCCTCCCCCTCACTACATCGCTGATTTTTACAGCACTCTCAGCCTGCTGGGTGGGATTTGGGAAGTGCACAGCATGGGGCCGGAGGCGAGAAAGCATTTTCCCATGGGAGGAGATTTAGCTCGCGCTTCCTGGGACGTGTTTTCAGAAGCGTACATGTAAGTGGTGCTGGGTTCTCGTGCCTCAGTGGTGCTGCTCTGTCATTTACAGCAGCAGCGTTCGTGTCTGTGCTGGTCTGGGACGTACACAGTCGCTCCAGGCGTGTCCAGTTTCGGCCAAGAAACTGGTTTGCTGTGTCTCTCGCAAAGCAAGTTTCCCGGCTAGTTTGTCCAGTCTGAGATAACGAGTCAGAGGCGAGTGTGATCTTGTACATGCTGCGCCAGGCCGGGCGACCTGTGTTCCAGTCCTGCTCCATGCGTTGACTCACTCTGTGCCGTGGCTCACCTCACCTATTTGGCCCCCATCACCGTGGTATCTGATCTCTCAATCTGGCTCGGTGTGGGGGGGATGGACTAAAAGACTTCTTCCAGCCCTGGACATCTGATTCCATTCATTGTCCCAACACCCCTGTGCGGCGGAGCAGGGCTGTTAACCCCATTGTATAGATAGGAAAACTGAGGCATGGAGTGGCCAAGTGTCTGGCCCGAGTCTGGCAGATCAGGGACTCGAGCACAGGTCTTGGCTAGTGTCCTGGCCATCCTTCTTGCCTTAGTGACTCCCTCTGTGGGGAAAGTGCTTCGGGACTGACCAACCCTGTGTGATGTAGGAGCCACGTGTTGCTGTTCCTGATTTCTGGCTGGGTTTCAGGCTAGGATCTTTGCCCTGGGATCTAGCTCACATGGCTTGGCCGGTGCCTGCGCACCGTGCTTAATTGAGTGCTGGCAGGCATGCTGTGCGGCCCATTAGCGCAATGTGATACCCGCTCGACTCGGATGGGGGATGGGAACGGGTGTCCCCTGTGTGTGTGCCCAAGTCTGCCCCCTTCTCTAATGCCAAGAGGCTGACACTGCCCTCTCCCAGGCTGCTGCAGACATTGCGGATTGGACTGCTTGCTTCGCCCCCTTTGATAGGCAGAGGTGAATGCAGAAGCGGATGTTGCTACCTATTACAGTAGCACCTAGGAGCCCTAATCCTGCTCCCATTGTGCTAGGAGCTGTACGTATGCACAACGATGAATTCTGCTTTAGGGAGGTGCTGTGCTCTTGCGGATTGGACCCTGGACGGAGAGCCAGGAGATCTGTGCCGTATCCCTCAGCTCTGCCTCGACACGCTGTCTGACCTGGGGCTGGTTACTTCCCCTCCTGTCCCTCTGTCTGTCCTGCCGATTTAACCCAAAGGGCTAACAGTCTGTCTCACCAGGTGCTGGATTAGGGTTCCATTTGCACATAGTGAGGGCTGTGTGGTGCTCCCATAATAACACCCCACACGCTGCATGGGGCGCTCTTCTAAGCGGGAATCTCTCTGTGTGGGGAAGCTGCAGAGGTCTCCGAGGTCAGAGCGGTTCTCACTCGCCGCATCCTTTGGTAACTGCAGCAGCTCTGGGCTTAGATGGTCCCTCGTAAGGTGGCTTAAACTCCAGGATAAATCTTGGCTCTGTGCTTCCAGGTTTGGCTGAGGGGGTCAATGAATGGCTTTGTCCAGGAGATCAATATCTATTGGGTCTGAAGATGAGGCCACTTCTTGTCTTGTGAGCGGTGCCTGGATTTTGAATTCTGGTCTGTCGAGTTGAAAGGCTAGTTCCTGAATGCAGCGTACGCTTCCAGCCCTCTTTGTTTTGGGGAAGATGGCGGTTTCTTCCTTCCCAGAATAGCTCTTCCTTTTAATGATCCGTTTGCTGTCATGGTTACCGGGAGTTTCTCCGAGCCCCCTGGGGTGGGTGTAGGTATGGAAGTGAGTGCATCTTAACAGAGCCGCGCTGTGGGAAGGGGCCGCGTCTGTGCTGTATTCTCCGTCCACACTAGCCCCTGCCTTTCATCTGCCTCGCTCTCCTGTTGGCGCTGCGCCCCATTGGTTATTCTATGCGGCCCTTTTGGGGCCAGAACCCCATTGTGCAAAGTGCTGTATGGACACAGCCCGTGTCCCCCAAAGTGTTCACAAGCAAAACATCATTTCCCTGCAGCCAGTGCACCAGGCCTGTCTTGGTGCAGGGCGTCAAGCCGGAGGGTGGCAATTGCATGGGATGCTCGCTAACACCGTGGAGCAGGAGGGAGAAAGGGGTGGCACCAGTGGAGTTTTACAGCCTGTGCCGTCCCCCTTTGACTCCTCTGGGCGGTGGATTAAGTGGGGGGACGGCTGCAGCCAGCCGGTGTAATCCACAGTCACCCTAGACAGGAAAAGCTAATGGCAGGGGGCTGGAGATCAAAGCAGAGGCCTGGCCTGGATTCCCTTCCCTTAATTGGGAGCTCTTTTTCCCCCCAGGCCCAAAACTGGTGACTGACCAGCCCGGTCCAGTGGCCTAATGATGGTACATTATATTGCCATGTGGCCTCTGGGGTGGGGCTGAGGATCTAGGCCGGGCACCCCAGCCTGGGGCAGCCCCCCGGGCCGGTTCTCCTCCCCTCTAGTTGAGGCCCAGAGCTGCGCTGACTGTGTTTGGCAGGGGAGGATCCTTCTGACAGACATCAACGCAACCAGCACACACACGTACCCCGAACACACACCCGGCCCCTGGCTGCAACCTCCCTTGTTATCTGTGCAAAGCCCTAACGAGCTGCCCACGCAACAACACGATCAGCGCACACCATAACCCCACACGTCCCTCGGAGGGCGGAGGCAGTGCAAAGTGAAGGAAATAGCTGAAGCGCACTCTGTTCTGGCTTGTTACCAGTTTCAGTCACCACTGGGATTCACACTCTGTTACCGGCCCATTTTTAAGTTCGGAGCCATTGTCCGTTTCCTTACACACGTGACATTGCAAACTGTCCCCGTGCGAAAGCACAGGCTTTCAGCTCCTCGTTATTAGCGAAGTGTGTCAGTGACTACAGCTTGGTTGTCAGGGAGGCCTGAGGCCAGGAAGGGGCCAGCTTGACGCGAGAGAGGCCAGCGTGTTTGTAGAGACGGCAGTAAGGAAAACTGCCTATCCTGACTTGTAATCTGGTCAGATGTGCTCTGGGAGATGGTAAAATGGAGCCCCACGATGTGCTCTTTACAAAGCCCCTTTTTCAGAGGAAACTGGCAGGGCCAGAGCTGCCCATTAATCATAGAAGATGAGGGTTAGGAGGGACCTCAGGAAGTATCTAGTCCAACTCCCCGTGCAAAGCAGGGCCATCCCCACCCAAGTCGTCATAGCCAGGGCTTTATCAAGCCAGACCTTGAAAACCTCTAAAGATGGAGATTCCACCCCTCCCTAGGTAACCCATCCCAGTGCTTCACCTCCCTCCGAGGGAAAATTTTTTCCTAATATCTAACCTAGACCTGCCCCACTGCAACTTGAGACCATTGCTCCTTGTTCTGTCATCTGCCCCCACTGAGAACAGCCTAGCTCCACCTCCCTGGAACCCCCTTTCAGGTAGTTAAAGGCTGCTATCAAATCCCCCCTCACTCTTCTCTTCTGCAGACTAAACAGGCCTAGTTCCCTCAGCCTCTCCTCATAAGTCTTGTGCTCCAGCCCCTTCGACATTTTCATTGCCCTCCGCTGGACTCTCTCCAATTTTTCCACATCCTCTGTCACTAGGTTGCCTCCCTCGCTCAGTAAGGGGCCCACACTTTCCCTGACCACCATCTTGTTGCGAACATACCTGTACAAACCCTATTTGTTACCCTTCTCATCCTTTGCTAGCGGCAACTCCAATTGTGCAGCTGGATGGGTTGTTCCTGCCAACCCCCTGCTCACCCGTTAGCAGAGGCTGCCTTCGGGGGAGTTTATCCCAAGCGTGTGTCAAAAAATTGAAGGGCAAATTTTTGAGCAAACGCTTGTTTTAATCGTCTCGCTCACCCCACTTTCTTCAATATAGGAAACATCCCAGCTCCTCTTCACAGAAACCGCCCAAGATGTCGGAGAGAGAGAGAGAGGAAATTGTATGAAACAAACCGCAGGGCTGGTTGGGGTGGCTGGTTTTTGTTTGGGTGGGTTTGTTTTTGAGGAGATGGCTCTGCATTTTTTTCCACCCGGTCTTTGCACAGCTCTGAGTCAGGCTGGGAGGATTTAGTGGGGGGGCGGGGACAGGGATATAAGCAGACATGCCCCCGCCTATCCAACCAGGCCTATGAATCACTCTAAAACCAGTGCCTGTGTCTGTTTCCGTTCACCCATGAGGGGAGAGCAATAAAGATTAAGCCTCTGAAAACTGCCTTCCAGCAGGACGGAGGAGCCTTAGACTGTGACTAGAGGAGCCCGATCTTCCATCGCTGGGGCCTGGCCATTGCACGCAGGCTGCCTCAGCCACACAACCTGCCAAAGGCTTGGCTGATCAGCTGCTCAAGAAGATTTTTACCTGTAGCTGTTTTGTCCTCTGCCGGTTGGAAGGAGAAACACGAACAGGCCCCAGCAGTGGCGATGAAATCTTTTAAGCCACATAATGGCCTCTGAGGTGCATTTATGGTCCGATAAGTGACTCTAAAAACGGCCCTGTTCTGTCTCTGCATATCCTGCTCCCTGGAGGTTTTGTGCTTCCATCTGCTGACTTGTCACTCCCGGTAGCGGGGCTGGCTCTGCAAGGGCTGTGGGATGGGGAGCCGGAGTCTGTCGTGCACCCTGTATTCCCCTACAAAGCCGTGCTGGAAAAAGTTTTCGTCACTGGTGTTAATGTAGAAAGGGCCCGGAAGTGGCTGATGGCTGGTGCTAGCAGGAGGAAAAACCCTCCCTGTCGTCAGGAGCAGGCGTGTGGGCATTTGGGTTGCTGTGAAAGATGCAACACATGGCGCTGCCAAATTCATGAGTTACCAGAGTCCAACACATTTACACCAGAGTTGATGGGCGGGGACCACTTCACCAAGGGCCAACTTCATTCCTCTGCAGGCCTCCCTCCACTGAAGAAACAGCCCTGCTCTGGATTAGCCATGTAGTCCACGGCCTTCTGGAACACATCTCTGATCGAGGGTCTCTGTTAACAGCTTGGTTCTGGCCCGAGGCCCTGCTACGGGTCTGCACAGGTCTTTCCTCCACTTGCCATCCTCTGTCCACCAGCCAGACAGAAAGGGCCAACCAAATCTGTGATGCTGCATCAGTCGTCGCCAGGATGCTCGGTCCTCCCTTCCCCCTCTTGCAGTGTGTGCCTACAATGCAGCCATGCATCTGCAAGTCAAAGCCCTGTTTTTACCAATACGGTTCCTCCCTCCGCCCCCCAAATTCACTTGCCATTACCTGCATCCTCTCCCAATCTGGCGGCCTCAGACCTGGTGCAGCAGATTTTGGGCCCAAGAAGAAGTAAAGAAACACCTGCAAAAAGGAAGAGGGCAGACTCTAAACAGCACGTGGGCCAGGGTCAACAGCAAGGCCCCACCTGCTCCATAGGGCAAAAGGGGTGGCCCTACACAGCGCATCTGTGTACCGACAGAGGGGGCTGCATTTCTGGGGAATGTGTAATGTTACGGGCTCAGTATGTGTTTGTAAGCTGCGTTTTGCAGCCCCCCTAAACTGAAAGGACCGAATCCATACGTTCCTGTAACCTGCACGGCTTGCCTTGATTCTTTGCAAAGCCGGTTCTTGGAATGAGACACGAGGCTGGTTTTGAACAACCCAGGGAGAACAAAGCCAGGTCCCATGAGGAGAGCTGGCGACAGGCCAGGCCTCACCTGGAAACAAAGGCTCTCAGTTCAAAACGTCTGGAAACCTGACCAGAACTTGAGACCTTCTCTTCAGAGCACAGGATGGTAATGAGAGACGGAGCCTTTTACCTCTCGCTCGCCAATTTCGAAGCGGCTGTGGCTGGCAGGTACTAATAGCTATTCTGCAGCCTCTGTGTGAACTGAGCTGGTGGGTTCTCAGCTCAGTTCCCAGTGATCACGGGGTTTTCTGATCACAAAAATCTCTGGCCACCATGTGAGCTCCTGGCTAGCGAGGACTGAACTCCACTCCATACACATCTCTCTGCTCCCCTAGGGCCTGAGCCCCTCTGATGCTCTCCAGCAGGGCAGGAGCTAGGATTTCAGAGCCTGGGATCTGAACTCTGCATTATCAGCAGGTTAAATCTGGTGGTCTTGGTTTACCAGACTTGCAAGCCACGGCCACCAGCTGATTCACAATTGTGCTGCCACTGGGAACTTCCCAGCAAGAGCAGGGATTGATCTCAGATCCTCCTGAAAGCCCAGCCCCCTGCCACTTGAGCTAAAGGAGAATCGCCATGATCTGTAATCAGTATAGGGCCTATACTATACTGTTCAAATTTCGTTCAGTAGGCAGCAGTATCCATACACCCTTGTTAGTTCTTCATATTCTTAATGGATTAGAAACTGCAGCACATGCAAAAAAGGGCCCCAGTCAGTTAAAAACATGCTCCTTTCTTTTACTTTAGCCACTAACTAGTACTGCCTGTTTGCTGGATAAACTTTTTCTTTCTGTGATACCCTGTTTTTCAGTGGAGTGACATGCAACCACCAAGATCATAGAATCATAGAATATTAGCGTTGGAAGGGACCTCAGGATGTCACCTAGTCCAACCCCCTGCTCAAAGCAGGACTATCCTCAGCTAAATCATCCCGGAGAGGGTTTTGTTAAGCCTCAGCTTAAAAACCTCTAAAGATGCCACCACCTCCCTAGGTAACCCATTCCAGTGCTTCACCACCCTCCTAGTGAAAAACCTTTTCCTAATGTCCAACCTAGACCTTCCCCACTGCAACTTGAGACCATTGCTCCGTGTTCTGTCATCTGCCACCACTGAGAACAGCCTAGCTCCATCTTCCATGGAACCCCCTTTTAAGTAGTTAAAGGCTGCTATCAAATCCCCCCTCATTCTTCTCTTCTTCAGACTAAACAGGCCTAGTTCTTTCAGCCTCTCCTCATAAGTCTTGTGCTCCAGCCCCCTAATCATTTTTGTTGCCCTCCGCTGGACTCTCTCCAGCTTGTCCACATCCTTTTTGTAGTGGGGGGCCCAAAACTGGACACAGTACTCCAAATGCGGCCTCACCAGTGCCAAATAGAGGGGAATAATCACTTCCCGCGATCTGCTGGCAATGCTCCTACTAATGCAGCCCAATATGCCATTAGCCTTCTTGGCAACCAGGGCACACTGCTGACTCATATCCAGCTTCTTGTCCACTGTAACCCCCAGATCCTTTTCTGTAGAACTGCTGCCTAGCTCGTCGGTCCCCAGTCTGTAGCTGTGCATGGGATTCTTCCATCCTAAGTGCAGGACTCTGCACTTGTCCTTGTTGGACCTCCATCAGATTTCTTTTGGCCCAACCCTCCAATTTGTTTAGGTCCTTCTGTATCCTATCCCTCCCTTCCAGGGTATCTACCACTCTCCCTAGCTTAGTGTCTCTGCAAACTTGCTGAGGGTGCATCACCCCATCCTCCAGATCATTAATGAAGATGTTGAACAAAACCGGCCCCAGGACCGACCCCTGGGGCACTCCACTTGTGACCGGCTGCCAGCTAGACATGGAGCCATTGATCACTACTCGTTGAGCCCTTTGCTCTAGCCACTTCTCTATCCATTTTATAGTCCATTCATCCAACCCATATTTCTTTAACTTGCTGATAAGAATAGTGTGGGAGATGGTATCAAAAGCTTTGCTAAAGTCAAGGTGTATCACGTCCACCGCTGTCCCCTCATCCACAAAACCAGTCACTTCTTCATAGAAAGCAATCAGGTTGGTCAGGCATGACTTGCCCTTGGTGAATCCATGCTGACTGCTCCTGATCAGTTTCCTTTCTTTTAAGTGCCTTAAAATGGATTCCTTGAGGACCTGCTCCATGATTTTTCCAGGGATTGAGGTGAGGCTGACTGGTCTGTAGTTCCCTGAATCCTCTTTCTTGAAGATAGGCACTATATTTGCTCTGTTCTAGTCATCAGGGACCTCCCCCAGTTGCCACGTCTGGGGGAGATCTGCACGTCTACACTAAATCGGGGTATCCTGCCAGATAAGGAACGCTATTGACTCCTCCCAGTTGTCCTCGCTGCCTATGCCAGCTGTCCTCTCTAGCTTGCCTTTGAAACAGGCGTCTGGTATCCTGGTGAGACCTGGCTAATGTCCCCTGCTGGGAAACGGCCCCTGGCTAAACAGAAGGCAGGGCATAATGTTGGCCCCATTTTCCTTTTAACCCTTTCTTGGCCTGCCATGATTTAGGATGATACCCAGGGACTTCGACGTCCTTGTGCCTTCGCTTGGCTGTCCCATGCTTTCTATCGGCTTTGCATGTGTGTCAATATATAAAAGACGGTAAGTGCACTAAAGTGACCCCAACATGCTATGAGGCTATTTAGATGGTATTCATGGGAGTAATGCAGTGGAGGGTGAAGGAAGGTCAGTGACCTGGGAGATCCGAGTGAGACACCTGCCCCAGACTCTCGCTACCTGGACCAGCAAAGACTGGGATGGCTGCAGAGCTAGTTGTGTGATCAGTCACCTCTCTGGCCAGTTTGGACGGCATCAACTGGCCCTGAGGGAAGTGGGTTGCTACATGTCCTTGCTGGGAAGTGTTTGAGGAGAAATCCACAGACATAGCTTGGCACTGGTGCTTTTCACTTGGCAGCCTAGAGGTTACCCTCTGTGGGGTAACACACTGTATTGGGGCAGTGGTATCAAGGGGTAATGGTAATGGCTGATAACTAGGCAAATATTCAGACTGAAACCTACCTAGGCAAATATCTTAAAGTGCTTTACAAAACCCACATGCCATAAGGATCCCGTCACCCATCACTGAAATGCAGCTGCTTCTGGAGTGGAACGTAGCAGCTGTTCAACACACAGCTACGTTTTAGGGTCGGGGAAACTGATCTTTCAAGTACTGTAGCATTCAATGCATTCTGAAATACCAGGAAACACTAGATCTATGCCTCGAGGAGCTTGTGGTCTATCTCGGTCGAGGAGAAGGTATTGTGTCTAATTGAAATGACGGGGGAATTTAGACAGCGGAAGTAATTGTCTGATCTGCAGTTTGGCTGGGACCCTGGGCTTAACGTTTGGCAAAAGGTGCTAACAAAGCAGTGTCACTGATGGCCATAATCTCAATTTTCTGTCTCATCCGATCAACGGCCGCCGCAGCACAAATAAATGTGGCTCTTTCCGGCATAATAAACAGGAAAACATAGTTTGTGTTTTCAAGAATGGAAACGAAGCACTTGCTGCTTTGTCTGTTTAGTGGAAGCTGCAGGTGGAGGTGGAGACAGCTGATTAACTCAGATCAAAGCCGATACTCTTCAGGAGAGATCAAATAGCGGAGTGTAAATCAATGGAAATGTATTCTGGGGAGCTGGGCTCCTTAATTGGCTAGAGCTTGGGAATAAGACAGCAGGAAACCGCTTCAAAGCGGCTCTCCAAAGGAAGGGGCCCAGCTTGATGTATCTCTCCATGACACCGGAGCCCGAACTGCTTATGAAATCAGCACAAAGTCTTTTTTTTTTTCCTTCAAGTGCCACCTGACACCAAAGGGGGGGAGCTGGGCGCAAGCGCTGGGGAATAGAATAAACCAACCATGGGCTCCAAAGTGCCATGGGGTGGAAGAGGCATTCAGCTGCGGTGTTGGGGAGGGGGGAGGATACGGTGCTGCGCTGGGGGGGTTGGCTTTGATCACATGACGCTCTACTCTGGCTGGGGACCCACAGCCAGAAGCATCATTTGGTTCTTTGGTCGCTCATTAGCAAGGCCAGTAACAATCGCCTGGATCCCTGTGGAGTCCTGTCACTTCTGAAGCAAGAGGACCTGGCTTCCGTTCCCTTTGCTGTGAAATTCTGCGTGGGGCGCGCAGTATTTACATGCACGCAACTCTAGCCAGATTTGGCCCAGCGCTATAGCGGTGTCAATGCTGCTGGCTTTCTCATAGCAGCACCACGCTGGGAGCTGACATTTAGTCTCTCTCCTGTTGCTCCGAGGTGTTTCTTTGCTTTCCAGATACCTAACTGGGGGCAGGTTGTGTTTGCTGCTGTCTTCCCTCTGCCTAGACGTGTGGCTCCTAGCCCTGAATTCTGGCACGTTCCCCTGCTTTTCTAATCTTGTCGTTTGGCAGCTTTTGGTCCGCGTCTCCGCACAAAGCGCGTTGGTTCCTTGCCTGGTGCGGGGGTGTTAAAACCACCTCCCTCTCGCATTCCTTCAGAGCAGCAAGGAGCTCTACATCTGCAGCAGCCTTTGTGTTTGGCGTCTCTTTGCCCGCTCGAGCATCTCTCGATGGGGGGCTGTGTTTATGATCTCTGCTTTGCCGGGCAGACCCACACTGTGTGGGATCCTTTTTGAGACGCTTGCTGTTTCGCAGCAGTAAAGTCAGGCAAGGGCAGCTGTGATAAACGGGCCTGCGCTGCTGACGTGCACAGGAAGAACATGTGGACATATCCCTCTGTAGTGACCTGGCTAAACACCCTTCCCTTCGCTCACCGCGCAGAGGCCTCTGTGTTGAAAGCCGGTCTCCTGAGTTCTGTGGTGCCTCACGCTGCATGCAGGCCATCTGCAGCGTTACTGGCGCATCTAGCTTCACGGCACGCCTGTGTCTGCGTCACCCTTGCACCCTCACTCAGTCTTGGCTCTGCTTTCTCCTGATCTGTATGCGTTTTCAAGGACTAGCCTGCAGGATCAAGGCAAGTGACGGAGGATTGCCGCAGGCTTATAAAAGTCACCCTCCCTCCCCCCTCCCCCCCACTGTAAGCAATAACGGGTGGCAATCCATGGCCTTAAAGCTCTCATCTTAGCCATCACCGTGAGCATCAGTAGGGGTCCATTCTTCATAGCCGTTGGGGCTGGAAGATGAAGGGTTTTGGTGTTTAGTTGTACTATACGAGGAGACTTCATTAGGCTCATCCTTTGACTTCCAGCTCTCTAATCCAGTCTCTCTTTTTCTGGCCCTCCACTTCCATAGCATCAGTGGCGAACTCCAGACATACGACTGTCCCTCACAGGGCAAGTCTGTCTGCCCCTCCTTTCGTGGTGGGGGTTCAGCCAATGAACAGGACCAATGTAAGAGAGCAGCACGTTCTGATGCTTGGGCAGGTTGACGTGTAACACTCACCTGCGTTTATTCATAATCATAATCTCTAGCTCTTACGTAGCACTTTTTTTCATCGGCAGACCTCCAAAAGTCAGACTATCCTCCTTTCTGCAGATGGGGAAACTGAGGCTCTGCGCCGCAGAGCCAGAGGAGCCTGGAACAGCAACGGCGAACTGGGCTGTTCTAGCTCCGTCAGGAGAACCTCGTGCATTCAGAACTGGAGGTCGCGGGTTTAGTCCTTGCGGCTGGCCAGCCACCGGGGGTGCAGGGTTACTGGAGCGCGAGGGTAGCCAGGGTTTGGGCGTTCCCACCACCATGGAGCAGGGGTCGGCGATGGGGTGATGCTGGAGGCGGGTTTAGATGAGGCTGAAGGGTCTCGTGTGTCTGCTGTCAGGCTGTAAGGGGAGAGTGCTGTGTGTGATGGGCCCGGACGGTTCGGGCCAAGCCAGCCTTGCTCTCCGGCCTCATTGCAAGAATGAGCACCTAACAAAGCAATTCCTCGGTTCCTGCAGCACGTGGCTTCATTCAGCACAGACGTCCTGAGTGCAGGCGGGCCGAGTGCTGTGTGGCACCTGGCATCCTTCCCCTCCGGCTGAGCGTCTTGCTGCTGCTGTCAGTGGTAGCTGGGACAGGGCGCCTAGGCGAGGGAGGATTGGTGGTTGGAGCTGGGAGAGCATGGGCGAGGGACTTGGAGGAGGCCTGGCTAGGATTCTGTGCTGAAGGACCTGTCGGGGCGTCAGGTACCGAACAGTGCTAATGGATGGTGGGGCACCCTCTCCATCCCCATCTGCTTGAGTGGGAGTCACCAAACCAGACCCTATAAAGTATCCTGCCTGTCCACGCGTCCCAGGAACGAAACCCTGTCCCATGGTGTGGGCAGCTGGCAGGCGGGCGGGGTCATTTCTGAATTCCGGTTGGAGGTGGGGTGGTCAGAACATAAGCCTGGGAGCCTGGGATTGCTGCCTTTATAGATTTTTAATTTAAAAAAAAAAATAAATAAAAAATTAAAGGGCAGAAGGAACCATTATATCCTCTGACTTCCTGCGTAGCACAGGCCAGAGAACTTGGCCATAGCAATTCCTGGATCCGGCCCTTAGCTTCTGCTTGGGCTAGAGCCGATCTCTTAAAAAGACCTCCGGCCTGGATTTAAAGACTCCAGGTGACGGAGAATCCGCCACATTCCTTCCGAAGTCGTTCCAGGCGTCTCGCTTCAGCTCTCACTATGCCTTCTCTGCCCCTTGAAAGAGCCTTCTGCTATCAGAAATCGCCTCCTGCAGCAGGTGCTTAAACTCTTTGGCCAAATGGCCTCCGATCCCTCTGCTGCATGAGCTAAACTAAGCTTTCTGGCGTTCCCTAGAAGGCAGATGGATTTTTCCTGACCTCAAATCCTTCTGGTAGCTCTTCTCTGGAGCCTTTTCAATTTTCCACATCCTTTTTCTGACATGTAGACACCAGGACCGTACCCAGCTCTCCAGGAATGCTAATGCCTTAGGTGGCGGGGACCCCATCTCTCAGCTCCTGCTTGATGTTCCTCTGCTTATATGCCCAAGGGTTGCATGTGCTCACCTAAGGCATGTCTACACTGCACCTGGGCATAAGCTTCTCTTCCCAGGTCGGCAGACTTTTGTGCGAACATGGCTTGTGCTCGGGCACTGAAAATAACTGTGTGGGCGACACTGCGCTGGCTAGCTACCAGTGCTTCTCCAAAGCTGGCTGTTCTTCAGATCCCTCTCATCTCCTCCTATCAGACCCTGTTCGTGTTCCTTATCTATAGCCAGACTTGGGACGATGTAGCCCCCCCATTCGTTTGTCAGAAGGGCAATTGCATAGTGAGGATGTGCAGTACAGACCTCACGACACAAGAGGGAGCCAGCGGCACCGAGAGAAAAGCCTGGGCGAGGGGAGCGCGGTATATTTTAGGAGTCGGCTTGAATCCAGTTACTTGTGTCAGGCGCGGTACCATGCGGCCCTGATCGGTGCCTGCAAGCAAAACAATGATTCTGCCGCTGGCTTGATTGACTGAACCTTGCAGTGCTGAAAGGCGGACTGAATTTTTAAAAACTTCTGGAAAGGGCTTCCGGTGGGTGTTGGGCTAATCAACCCCGGAGCCGCCGTGGGGGAAGCAGATCTAAATAACCGCTTATCTGGATGGACCCCTGCTCACGCTGCAGTTTTCTCATGACCCGAAAGGTCACATAAGCAGGCGATGGACGTTAGCGACTGTCACATTCAAGCGCTGAGCTCTAAAAGCGTGAGCTATGCCTTGGAAATGTCTCTCTGGCTCCCCGTCCCTTGAGTGTGATCAAACCTGTAAAGAGCCCTTTGCCTGCGGCTATCCTCGAGCGTCTGAAAAAGAGGGGTGGGGGCATTAAATGGCACCATGAGAAGAGCTGATCTATCAGCCGGGCGTATATGACCCCTGTCGCCATCGTAGCTGATCAGCTCTCAACCTTCAATGTATGTATCCTCCCACTCCTCTGTGCGGCAGGGCAGGGCTGTTATCCCCATTGTACAGATGGGAAACTGAGGCACGGTGTCTTGGCCCGTGTCACACAGGGAGTGTGCGGCAGAGCAGGGGGTAAACTTGGATGACCTGCGTTTGAGTCTTTGTTTAGTACCTAACCCCTGGGCCATCCTTTCTCTCTGATGAATAAATATTTCCTTGCCTTCGCAGGTCTGTGCCCCAAACAGCTTGCTGTCTAGGGGCCAGACCAAGCCAGTCCTGTAGGATTCCAGGCGCTCACCTAGAGCGGGGCCCTGGCCTTTCTGCGCGTGGTGGGCTCTCACCCAGTCTGTCCTTGCAGTGCAGGATGGAGTGCAAGGACATCCCCGCCGAGACCCTCTATGATGTGCTGCACGACATCGAGTACCGGAAAAAGTGGGACACCAACGTCATCGAGACCTTCGACATTGGGAAGCTGACTGTCAACTCAGACGTTGGATACTACGCCTGTGAGGAGCTTGGGAGGGGTGGGGGGGCAGCGGGGTTGAGCACTGTGGAAGGAGCACCCCCTGAAATCCAGGCAGCCGTTTGTACTCCATGGCTGCTGTAGAGGGTGGGGTTGGTTAGCTGGGTGCTTTGGATGGGGGGGTCTTGAAGCAGGTGCTTAAGCACCAGGCCACACATGGGACTAGGACCACGTCCGGTCAGTCTCCTGTATAGTGCGCCTGATCCTCAGCATTTAGTGTGAACAGAACCAGCAGCAAAGGGGGGAGCGGGGCTAGGGGCAGCGAAGGGGCAGCGTTGTCCTCTGCAGGAAGGCTGGCGTGGGGGCCAGGGATCTTAGATGGGGAGGGTGGGAGAGTTGGCAGTGTGGGGATGCGGGACGCTAAGGTTCTGGGGATGGGCGCAGCCTAAATGCTTAGATACATAGAAGGCCCAGGGCTGTATGAAGGTGGGGTGATAGGAGAAGGAGTCCGGGAATGGATATTCGCTGCAGGGAGGGGGGTGGATCTGGGATTGTTTAGCATAGCAACATGGAGGATACCCCCAGCTCCTGGGGAGTCGGGTGGGGGGCGAGTCTGGGTCCCAACTCAACAGCCAACTCTCCTTTCTCCTTCCCCACTGCCCTTGCCAGGGAGATGCCCCAAGCCCTTGAAGAACAGAGACGTCATCACGCTGCGCTCCTGGCTGCCCATGGGGGCGGATTACATCATCATGAACTACTCCGTCAAGCACCCCGTGAGTGCCCTGCCTGCCCGCGTGGGACGGCTGGGGGGCAGTGTGCATTCAGCTGGGGGATCGGAAGGGATTGGCACTTGCCTGCAGCGCTGGCTCCCCATGGCCACCTGCGCTGGCTGCCCCCGTGGGGGACCGCAGGTGGAGACCCGCGCGGGGAGACTCCTGCACAGACGTTAAAGGCCCCATGTGATCAGGGCTCTGCCCCGGTGTCCTGCCCCAAACACTCCTGCTCTTCGCTGTCGTGCAGCACGCCGGGTGCTGCCGTCGTCGCCTCGCACCGCATCCGTTCCCGGCGCTAGGACAGTAATTCGGTAGCCGTGCCCCGTGCCCTGCCCTGCCAACTATGCCCTGTGCTGGACCGTTCCCTAGGGAGAGGCTCTGGGCTGGTAGATCCCAGGTGGGGCCACGGGTTGAGTCGTGCCATCGGCTTTGATCGCTGCGTGCCCGAATGGCATGGTTTTGGCTTATTGCCTGTCTCCGTCGACCGTAAAACTGGCACCTAATCTGGCCCCATTGAGCCTAGCTGCTTAGGAGAGGCCTGGCCTGTGGCAGGGCTGTGGCTCCAGGAGGTCAGACCCCAGCTCATTGACACCCCCCACCCCCCTCGGCGGCAGCAGCAGCTCCCTCCAGCTCTGGGGATGGGGGACTAGTGGAACAATGGCCTGTTGAATGTGGGGCCTGGGCTGCTGAGGGGACATGATCTAGTCCCTTGTCCTCCCTAGGGGAAGTCACAAACTCCACCTGTGTCTGTTCCCTCCCCCTGCTGCAGAAATACCCTCCGAGGAAAGACATGGTGAGAGCGGTGTCCATCCAGACAGGCTACTTGATCCAGGGCAGAGGAGTCAAGAACTGTTCCATCACCTACTTGGCCCAGGTTGACCCCAAAGGTAACCGCGCGGCCTGCAGCTGTCATGGCTTCGAGGGCTACAGCGCTGTCTTGCTAGGGAAGCGATGGGTGCCCGTTTCCCTGCTGTTTTTGGTTGCTCGCGTGTACGAAGAACTGGAAACACAGCATCTGGTCCCACTAGCTCCCTGCTTATCTCAGGATCCAATGCAAAACCTCCCCCTTGGATCCGTCCATTGACCTACTCAGACTTTGTCACTTAACACCCCCCCACACCCATTCACCAGCGCATGTTGGGAACCGTCTCCCGTACAGCTCCTGCTCTGCCTGTATCTCTAATCAACTCTCCCTCTCATCGGGAAAAACTTTCCCCATCTCTTAACTTATGCTTCCATCCTCCCATCCCCACCTTTTAGGGTGCAACACGGCTGAGAGATGCTCTGCAGAACATACAGTTCTGCACTGAGTCGAACTGCTCCTTGTAACGCCTGGGGAATTTGTGCAGGGAATCCAAGAGATCCAAAAGCCTTTGGGAAGTGTACCGGTTTTCCAGACTGAAATCCCAGCTGGACCGAGAATTGCCATTAGCCGGGAAAGCTCTGCTCCTTCTTTAGCAATCTCGCTTTTGGCAGGAGAGGCGTTTGTCCTTGGAGCTGCAGAATAAACCGCGTTGCTGAGACGGCACCAAAACTCCGCTGTAGCACCCTCCCGTGGGCTGCTTGAGCACTGCTGTCTTTCAAGGGAGAAATCCCCGCCGATGAAGCAGTGGGTTGAAAAACCCCAGGGCTGTGCTAGGTGCACGCTGCAATTCCCCACTAAAAACCAGGGCTCCCTTTACAGTGCTGCTTGTTCTAGGGGGAGACAGACAGACCCCTTCCCTCTCCTATTCTCCTGCACGCTCTGGATGGCTTGCTCTGTCTCAGATGTATTCTGCCATCTACGACCTCTCTCATCTCCTGACGCTCACTGAACAACTCCCCACCTGCTACCTCTGCTGCTGCTTGCTCTGCCTTTGCTATGAATGACGCCTCTGAGAAAGGCTTTCTTCATGCCTCCCTAGAGCCACGGGCTGGAAACAGTTCACTGCCCCCATGCGAAGGTCAAACCCACTGGTGAGCGTGCGTTACAGGCCCCCGTCTGTGCTGATCCACAGAGGGTACGCGTCTTCTACAGCCTCTTTCTTTACTCAGGGTGTAGCAGCTCATGCTTCCAGTTGTGGAGGTTTGTGGTTCAGTCCTTGGTGTGTTGGCCAAACTGGTGGTGATCTCTTAGGCTTTCTGGGATGTCCTGTGTGGACTAGGTCTGGCACCAGCTCTGTCTCATTCTTTTTGTCTCTCTCCTGTAGGTTCTTTGCCCAAGTGGGTGGTGAACAAATCCTCTCAGTTTCTGGCTCCAAAGGTAGGTGTCCGTCTGTCCTGACTACTGTTTTAATCCCATGTTCATGTTTCTAGGCTCTTTCCTCTTCCTTTCCTTGGATGCCCTGAGCTCCTGGCTCCTAATTGTAGCTGTTAACTCCACCGACCTTGCAAATGTGGCCGGCTGCAAACAGGAGTTGTACGAAGCTCTCGAGTCTCTGCTGTCACATGGTCGCTTTGGTTTTCCATCAGCCCTGCGCTTAATGCATTAGTTCAGGTGCAGAAGCAGCTCGGGTGTCTCGCAGCCAACCTTCACCCTGGACCAGCGACTGAGGGTGACGGATGGTGGCAAATGGAGATACGTTTTACTGCCTCCAGAGTTTAATTAGACCCCAGTCGATTTCCGCCTGTTGGCTGACGGACTTTGCTACCCATTCGCTAGCTGCCATCCTTCATGTACTCAAAGAGCAGGTGGAGAGGCAATTCCATCCCCGTCGAGAAGTAGCAGCCAGGGAACAGATGCCTGGTGGCTGGATACCCTTTATCCCAGCAGCCAAAGATCCAACAGCTGGCCACTGAGAGCCAGAAACATTCGAGGTGGAAATCGGAGATCTTTCAGGGTGCGTTATTAACCACCGGAACTACTGCTCCGGCGCAGTGGCGAATTCGTGTGGCATGTCTAAACGAGGGTCTTGCTCAGCCAAATACGTCAAGGGCGGCTCTGGTGCCGTGGCTGGGGGAGAAGGCAGATTGTCTTCCAACCAGAGACCCCCCACTGGACAGGGCTGCTTTCAGGGTCCGGTTACACTTCTCCCTCGAAGGAGACCCCCCCTTCCCGGTTCACACACGGCATCCAAAGGACCTGGATCCCTGCTGGGTTGGGCTGGGTGGGGAGAGGAGTCGGTGCCAGGCCGGCAACAGGCTCCTGATCCCCTGAGCTGCCCTAGCGTGTTTGGTGACACCCCCCCCCCCGCTCTGTCGAGGAATCGGTGGGGCTCACTGGACAGACCAGTGCATCACCCATGGGCTCGAGGTGGCAGGGTCAATGCAGTCACCCAGCTGTCCCCCCTGAAGCCAGGTTTGAGGCCCACAGCTGGCTGTGGGAGGCGTCCAGGTGGGAAGATGGCAGCCGTGACATGGGAGCCAGGGGGGCACTGAGGCCTGGGGCGTCCTCCTTGACCCTGTACTTGGTCCCTAGCTGCCTCCCAGCCTTCGCTCTGACCCAGAGGCCGCCCTCAGCAAAACTTGAGAGTGTTGCCGTCGTGGGTCACGAGGGAGGAGCAGCCAGCCCACGCGTGAGTGTCCACCAGGTGCCCAAATCGGCCGCTCCGGGGGCGGCTGCCTCATTCGCCTGGCTCTGACCCATCTCCTGCCTTCTCCCCCCAGGCCATGAAGAAGATGTACAAAGCCTGCCTCAAGTATCCCGACTGGAAGCAGAAGCACAACCCGCACTTCAAGCCCTGGCTGTTCCCCGAGCAGAGCACCCTCCCCACGGTGGCGCTCGCCGAGCTCTCCATCCAGCACGCCGACTCGCTGGAGAACATCGACGAGAGCAGCCTGTCCGAGACCAAAGACGACCGGGGTGAAGGCAGCGATGAGGACAGCGTCAACTGAGCCCCGCTGCCCCCCCTTCCCCTTTCCTCCCCCCGACCCTTGCCCCGTCCTCCCCTGCACCCGCCCCAGCTGGGTTTATTCGGTCTGTGTATCCAGTGCCGTTCGTGTAGCACGCTCCCTCACCCCCCATCACCTCCTGGGCATGTCTCAAGCAGGCGAGGGATGGGAGAGGGACTCGCCCTGGCCTGGGTGCCGGGATCTGGCTTTCTCCAAGGCTGAGCCCTGCCAGTACCTTAGACCTGGATTCTCAATAATGCCCATTGGAGGGGGAGAGCATCTCAATGCCTTGCAGCATCCGGGCCTAAAGTACCAGCGGGCCTCGGTGCTTGGGAGCAGAAACATCTCCCCCTGCAAGCAGGAGAGCTGCCCTGTAGTGGGAGGGGAAGCCTGTCTCTCTCCCGGCTGAGGAAAGCAGGGTGCAGGGGCAGGGGGAATCCGCGGGACCAAAAAGTGACGACCCTGGGCCGAGCTCCCTTCAAAATCAACCCGGTGGGGCCCATTGGGAGAGTGAGCCTCGCCTTCCCTGGTGTGCCTGGTGGCACGGGGCCAGGCGCTGCCGTCTCAGAGGGCAGGGGACCTTCAACGGGCACCAGCACCATCATAGTTCAGGGGGTGTGTGGATCCCAGGTGGGGGTGTCAGGAACGGTTCCCCCCCAAGGGAAGAATGCAAAGAAAAACAAAAAAGTGACCTTCAGATCTCTTTTGAGCCCCCACCCAGAGGGAGAGGTCTGCCCACTTCCCATCAGCTGTTACATTTCCGCAGCACGGGCGGCAGAGTCTGTCTGAGAGCATGGATAGCCCTAGCTGCCCCTCCCGGGCGCACCCCGAGTGAGATGATTGAAGTGGGCCCCGCGTTCCTGGAAGGCTGCATGCTCTCCCCGTGTTGTGAAATGGCTGTTGTCTCCGTTTTCTTTGTTCTCCTGTAACAGTTAGAACGGCCTTTTCTGATGGGGACCAGTTTACAGGGCCCATTTCCCTAGGGAGGTCCTCAGCTGCTTTGGGACTCTTCTGAGGGGGTGGGACCCCTAGGGGCCTTGGGCTTTCCCATGAGAGGGGACCCCAAGGTCTTGAAGTCTGAACACTTTCTCTGCGCTTGAATTAGAGGCCTTGAATCTGGATTTTGAAGCCCGTTCCTTGAAAGCACTCCCGGAAAACCCCCGATGTTACGTTTCGGGGGGGAAAAGGAGATTTTGTACCTTGTACGGGAGCTGTTTATTTAGGAATAAAATGAATAAATCAGGCAAGTACGACGGCTCGGCGTTTTCCTTACCCTTGGGTCAACATCCCGCAGGCTCTGGGTCATCAGACCCGCTTCTTTCTCAAACTGACTTGGCAGCTAGCTCCACGTTCAGGTGTCTGTGCCTTGGGATGTGCTCAGATTATAGCTCAGATGGGTCAAGAAGCTAATTGCAAGGGAGTCCTCTAGCTCGGTGGTTCTGAATCTTTCCAAATGACTGTGCCCCTTTTAGGAGTCCGATTTGTCTTGCGTACCCCACAGTTGACCTCCTGTAAAAACTACAACTTGCTTACAAAATCAGACCTAAAAATACAAGTGTCCCTGCACTGTTCCTGGAAAAATTGCCTGCTCTCTCCTTTTTACCATATAATTCTAAGATAAATCAAGTGGGATATGAATATTATATTAGCATTTGAGTGTAATACTTGAACCTGTTTTTCACTTGGCTGGCAGGGGGCAGTGAAGCGACAGCAACAATGAAGGTTTTATTCACATTGAGTCCATTCCTCTAACCTGTTGTAAGACGAGGCAAATATCTAGATGAGTTGATGGAGCCTCTGGAAGACCTCTGCACCCCCCCGGGGTACATGTCCCCCTGGTTGAGAACCACCGCTCCAGCTGCCTGCCCTGCTTTGCTCAGTCCTGCTCCCCTGTGCCGTCGCAGACTGACTGTTCTGCCCTTGGCGCTGATCCTGGGCAGGAGGGAGGCGGACTGGCAGCGAGCTTGTGTAGCTGGTTCGACCGTCTCCTCCCACGCGCTGCTCTGAGGAATGGGATCACAAGCGGTGGAAGTGGCTGCAGAGGGAGGCTGGTCCCAGTGAGCCAGCTCATGGTAGCCGTGACAGACCTGCGGGCTTTCCCCACCCTCTGGTGCGCATTCCCTACCCGTGACGGATTCCCATCCACTGGGCTGGGGCCCGGCGTTCTGCCTTCAGAGACGGGCGCACCAAGCTCACCTTCCCTCTCCTCCGCATGAGTTTCACTGGGATACAAACAGTCCCCAGCTGTGTTTGCAACAGGAATCAGCTAGCACTGAGCTAATGCAGACAGCACAGTGCGGTCCCCGCCACCTGCCTCCGGTTTCACTGCACACACCTTCCCCAGCAACGGAGCTTTGGCTGCTCCGCATCCAGCCTTGTGTTCAGAGCGGAAGCCCCAGATCTGAATCTGACCAAGCCTAAAGGGCTAGGAGGCAGCCAGCCCTGCCTGGTAAATGTAGGCAGGCCTGACATGAGTAATTAGACATGCAGGAAGCCAAGGTCTCTGTCTGGTCAACTGGGAGCGACGCCCTGGCAGGCAGGAAGCTGTGATCTAGTCGATCCAGTTCTGGACAGAGTGTGACGAACTCTGTTTGAAGCCAAGATTTATTTTTTCAGTGTACCAAAGTATTCCTGTCCATCGACAGGAATAGCAAATGCTGTGCCTCTCCAGCGCCGACTGCATAGGCCATGGATTGGTACTGGGTCCAGTGCGGAAGCTGTAGGGACCCTTCTCTGGGGCACAAGCTGTAACTCTTTGCTCCCACCTGCTCTTAAGCGATCCGTTTTATTCGCTTCGGCCCACAGGAAAATTGCAAGATTGAAAAGCTGGTTTTGTGTCTTTTGAAGCCTCTTCCTAATGGCTAGAACCGTTAACGGGGTTACAACAGCTCGGTCTGCTCTCAACTCAGCAAGCTACTGGTCGGTTCCCAAGGCGTGCTAAGAGGGAACATGAGAAGGGAGATTCATGGCTCCTTTCTGCTGGCCAGCGCTTGTGGGGCGTCACGCGTCTGTTTCAGGCCAGCATCCCACTCTCTGATACCTCAGGGCTGGCGGGGGGGGCCTCCGGACCCATCTTTTCTCAGCCTGGCAGCCTTGCGTGCTCTAGGTGAGCTCCAGGAGGCAGCGGCTGAGATCCAGTATCCAGAGAAAGCTTCCTCCTCTCTCAGCAGTCCTTCGAGCCAGCCCAGGCTTTGCTCTGGGCCTCTGGAGGACAGCGTGTGAGCCCCGAGAAACGGTAAGGGCCGAGATTCAAGAGGCTTCATGTCCAGTAGAGCCAAAGCAGGCGTGGGAAGTAAAGAAGGAGCAACTAAAAGCAAGGTCTCGACCCTTCCCCTCTAGGTGGCTTAGGTCTCCTCTTTCCTTACTCCACTGCAACCTACCTGTCCTGGGAGGAGTGGGGCTGGTCTCGGGGTTTTCTGGGAGCCACAGCTGCCCAGGGCAGCTAGCAGCTTAACACACCACCCTGGAGTGGTCTAGAAGCACATCAGCTAGCGCAATGGTTCCCAACCTTTTTTACTCGAGGGCCGCAGCTATCATTTTTACAACCCCGAAGGGCTCCCGGTCTCTGCCAGCAGCCCCCCTCATCCTTCCCCCGCAGCAAAACGGGAGGAGTGTCAGGGAGGTTGCCTCCCTCCTCACTGATCTCCCATCCGCACGTGTCCTGTAGCCCCGTGCGCACCAGGTGGGTCCCTAGGTGATGGCTCCCGCCTGCAGCCAGCGCCATGGGAGATCAGTGCACCCCTCCCTCTGGCTCCAGTGGGGACCCCAGCACATAGGGACTGGGTGGAGCGCATTGCTAGGCTCCCTGCTACAGCCAGGGGGAGGGGAGCGCGGATCTCCTGTCACTTTGGCTGCAGCAAAGAGCTTGAACTGGTCCTTAGGCCACAGCTCCCTTCGGCAACCAGCAGGTGGGGAGCGGTGGACCACTTTGAAAGCCACCCCCAGGCCTCAGGTTGGGAAGCACCGAGCTAGAGCCTAGCATGGCGGGCTTCCCTTTGTGTGGGATTTCAGGCCCTTCACAAGGCTGCGGGGCAGGCCTCAGCGGGGATCGTGTGTTTGGTGCTGGGCGCCTAGCTTCAAGGAAGAGGAATTGATGTGGCAGAGGAGCGACCAGGAGGGCCAGAGGTGTGGAGGGCCTGTCTCAGGAGAGGCGGCTGGGAGGGGTGGGCTGATTTAACCTGGCACGACACAGGCTGAGAGAGGGGATCTGCTTGCTCTATAAATACGGCAGGGCGGGAGCCCCATTAAAGCTGAAGGACGCTGTTGGCACAAGAACAAAGGGGGATGAACTGGGGGCGAGTCCACGGAGGCTGGAAATGAAAAGGAGGCTTGTAGCCAGCGGAGGAGGGTGGTACGGGAACAGCTGCCCAACAGGCGCAGGGGGGAGCCTGATCCATTTTGAAAGGCATGACAGGACCGAGTCGCCTATGACAGCAGGGGCCTGGCCTCTGGGCGGGCAGGTCCCTTCCAGTCCTGGGAGCGCAGGGTGACAGCTACCTTGTCTATAAGCTGTAGCCCTGTTAAGGTTCATGGTGCAGTTCACGTGGCTCTGACCCGGGTTCTGGCCTCCTGCTCCCATGCGCACGCACGCCTCTCTAAGCGGGGCCTGGAGCGGCGTTCAGCTCTGACCGAGGTGGCAGCGGGAGTCCGGGTGCTGCTTTCGCTCAGGCTGGAACTCGCCCACTTTGCAGGAAGGAGGCAGGCGAAATCACAGGCAATTCCCTCCCCACCGATAAACAGGTTCCACCGCTGACTGGGAAAGAATCTCCGCCCAACGGGCCGTGGGCTACGGCTCCAGAGAGACGGGGGGATGCAGAAATAGTGAAGACCCAGTCAGGTGTGTAGGAGGGTTTTGCAGTGGGGATGCTCTCACCAGGGCTAGGCTATGCTGGGAACTTGGACCAAGGGGTCTTCCCTTCTCCCCCCATAGATCTGATTCCCCTGGTCCAGCAGAGCAGCGAGGCACACACCCATCCACCTGTAGGTTACAGCATCATTGAAGGGAGCAAACCCTTTTCTTTTCCAGACTCCCTGAAATCTCTATGGCAGACCCGACTTTCCCACCACCAGGCTCAACCAGTACGTGACCTGCTCTAACCGCAATCCCCGTCTGTCCTCTGTGCCACTAGCCACCGCCTGTCAGACAGAGGCATGGAGGTGGACCTCGCCGTTGCCTCTTTTAATTACTGAATCTGGAGCTCTTCCTTCTAGCAGGGGAGTCTGTTTCCCCTCTGTCACAGAAGAATTGCTTCCCCAGCGCCGGTGGCGTGTGCAGGCTGGTTTCAAGTGGCCCTAGTGATAGGACATCTATGCTATTCCCCACCCAGTGAGATTTCACTGACCACGGGTGCATGGCTCCGGTGCCTCCTGCTTAGCGTGTCATGCTATTTGATTCCTCTGCCTTCTGGGCGTTCACACCCTGCATGTTTTCCCCTTTGCTCCTACGGCGTCTTGTGGTAAATGTTTAGTTCTTGTTTTCATACATTTCCCTATAAACAGGGAAGTGGTTGACACCAGCAGAGAATGAGAAATTGTCCAGCAGGCCATAGAGAGGTACAGAAAGGGGGTCGGAAGCAACAGTCTGAGATGTAGCCGCTGGGGGACTTTCAGAAGAGGCGAGGGGACGACGGGCGTGTTTTGATACAGAGCACATCCTGGCTTGGCCGTGAGCCCTGCCGACTGAAATTCATTGAAGCAGCCACAAGGGTATCAAGTGATCTCAAGGGGCTGAGTTAGGGGGAAGGTTTCGGGTGGCTTTCAAGAAATTAAGTCAGACCAGAGCTTTGTCCGGTCCAGATCTCAATGTCTGGAGGACGGTGCTGTCGCTATTTCTCTTTGGAAGTTTATGCCACACACTGACATTTCTCAGTTAGGAAGAAATTAAGCTAGCTAGCTATTCCACATACTTATAATCCACTGGGTCACCCCCCAATATCTTCCCCCTTGGAGTCCCATCCTTCCATTGCTGTTCTTCCAGGAGCAGGACACATGGGCCATGCTGCAGTTTCCATCTGGATCACTCTTTCCCCGTCTGGGTCAGTTCCGTGTCCAGAGATCAGTTCAGAGACCGGCTGTTACTACTGTAAGTACCCGTATCTCATCAGCGGCTGATGTCTGGGATCGCCTGTAACGCACAGGAAGCCGGGGCCTGGTGACAGAGGCTTGAGAGCCACTGGGCTCACCCCGTCTCCTCAGCCAGGTCTGTACAGAGCCCTCAGGGGAAGCTGGACTCCTGGTGCTGGAATCTGGCAGGGCTGAGGAGTGGATTCCCAGGTCCCAGAGGTTGCGTTAGCCGCCAGAGGGCGGGCAAGAGTCTCAAACAGATGGCACTATTCATGCGGAAATATTAAGTCGTTTTGTGGCTTTTCAGGAAGGGAGGCAAGCTGCTTGGCTCAGGGGCAAAGTGAAGGGATTCACCTCGCCCTTCACCTCGCCCTGGGGCCCCCAGAGATCATCACCAGCTGGCAGCTCTTGGGTGGCACATGTGAAACGAGTTGGCTGGTCTCAGTCCAATACCCAGCAGCCAAGAGGCCCTTGCCCGGAGTCACAGTCCCCCTTGCTATTCACTGGTCCCCACCCTGGCGGCCCCAGGCAGGCGGCTGAAGGCAGGATAAATATCAGCGATCTGGAACCGAAGAGGTGGCCTCTCCTGGCATGAGGAAACCAGCCCTGCCAGGAGGACGGGCAGCCTCTGGGGCTGTCAATCCAGCACCTTTCCCCACATGCAACCCCGCCAACAGCCAGTACATTCAACTGGCTCACTGCCCAGATGCCAAGACCCCTCCACCACGCAGCACGCCCCAGGCAGGCACTCCTTAGCTTCGTACCAGCTGCTCTGCTTTGTCTCTTTTTGGTAAGGTGGTTGCTGCCTCAGTTTCCCCCTCGCTGGCTGAGTGGCATAGCTCTCCACCTAAGCCAAAACGGCTGCCCCTGAGGGGGAACAAAAATCCAAACTGTCACCTGGTCGTTTCCCTGGATCCGTCTTCTCCCCTGGAGGGGGTGGAACAGCTTTTGCCCAGCCACAGGGTGTGTCTCTCTGTTAAACTTCTCGCCCCCCCGGGGTACAGTAGCAATGCCCCTCGGCGGTCCCTCAGAGTCAAAGAGGAGAACCCAGCTCCCCTAGTCATCTCCAGCCTCTGAGCCCGATATAATGAAGCAGGTCCAAGCACCCCACTTTCTCCCTCCACTGTCTGTGGTTCCCCTCTTGGGCCTTGGCTCTGTCTGGCTCCCTTGCCAAGCCCTGGCCTGGCTTTACTCAGGCCACCTTTACCCAGATGCCTGGGTCTGGCTGTGGTGTTTGGCCTGGCTTAACCCAGCGGTCCAGCCCCTTCCCTTGTCGGTCTCTGTAGAGACCCCCACCAGGCCTTCCTTCTCCCTCTTCTGAAGGAAAGAGCTGCTTTTTATCCCCCCCCAGCATAGCTCTGCCCCCCACCTCATATCCCCCTTCGCCTCACACGGTTCCTTTCTCCTCCCATCTCCCCTGGGCCTCTGAAAGTATGTCTACAACACGTGTCCCCAGTGTTCAAACTTGGGCTCAAGCGCTCAAGCGTAGCCCCCGCCCCCTCCTTCTGTCTGCACACAAATCGCCCTATGCCTATGCACAATGCCACGTAATGGGTGCCAAATACCTGGTGTTACTTGATCCATTGACAACACTAATTGATCCACTCCCACTGGAAACAAAGTGGTGCACCAGCTCTCCCAGTGCGATGGCTGCAGCCGCAGAGGTGGGTGGGGGTAGGGCACCGAAATGAGACCCTGGAGATCTGTGCTTTATTTCTGGCTCTGCTGCTGGCCCGTCGGGTGACCTTGGGCACATCACTTTGCCTTTCTGTGTTAGCCCTAAACAGAGCCACGAACACACACCCCGCTTTCTACCAAGAGACACTTCAGCCTGATACATTACCCTTTTAAATGTTAATTCAAGTCTGTCTGTACTTTGTATAATTTTAAGAGTGTTTGCAAATGTCTGTACTATGTCCACTGGCCAGTTTATCTGATAAATTTTACCTGCTTCCAATATATTTGTAAAAATCCTATTTTAAGTACAGAAAGCCGCACTGTGCAATGTAATGTTTGTATCTAAGTGTAAAAGACACTGTCAAAATGAAATAATGTTTGCTTTAAAAATAATATGTGAATTCTTCAGCTAGGAGCTGGCACTGAGTGATTGAGGTGTGAATGGCTGAGCAATTGAGGTGGGTGCAGACAGGGAGAGTGATTGAACAATTGGTCTCAGTAAGAGATGCTGAAACAAACAAGAAAACACCAGCCTCACCTAAAAGCGTTTGAAGGAAGAAGAAAGGAGTGAAGATAATAGCAACTGGCCAAAGAGGAGCCCACCCTGATACTTTCGGAGTCAGCCCACTCCCAAAGAACAAAATCTGATCAGCCTTGCAACAATGTGGGTGATTAAGGATCACACCAAATGCAGATGCAGCACGACAGAGCAAAAACCCATAGACTTACATGGGGTCTTTTCCCTATAAAATGGGACAGGAAGATGAAGGCTGGAGGTTCGGGTCTACAACATCACACCAGCCAGGAGTACCGATGCGCATCGGCAGAACCTTGCTCCTCACCCTCGTGCTACAGTCACCCAGCCAGTGACTACCACGAGCACCTAGAGGCTGCTAACTATAACATCTGTGAGACCCCATTTATGTTTGTCTGTCTCCCTGTCTGTGTGTGTGAGTGTGAATGAAAATACCAACTGGAACATGTGTCAACAAAGTCTATTCCATGACTAGCAAGAATCTCTGTAATTATGCTATTGATACAACGTTAATACTGTTTTCCTAGTGTTTACAACATTGATACTATTTCATTAAGTAAAGCCCACTATTGGTATTGCTTTAGTGTTCTATTTTCTTGGCATTTGCATCGATACCATGAAGGAATTTCTGTATTCACAATAAACGTGGCTTGTTGCCTTATCCCCTGAAAAAGATCCTGTGATATTTGTTATTTGGGTAACATCTGCGCCTCAGTTTCCCTGAACAATGACACTTTCCTGCCTTGTAAACGGAAGCCCTTTGAGCGTGATGGCTGAAAAGGGCCATATAAAAGCTAGGTGGTGGTGGCATTACCCACAAGGCACGGGGCGGAAAGCTGTTGTGTGTGGACAGGCGGGACACATTTACACTTGTCTGCATGGACGCACTGTTTCAAGTCACTCAATCATTATAAAATTATGTCTACACCAAGAGCTGGGGGCTGTGGTTCCCTGGCTCGCGTGCACAGACCTGTGCTCGCGCTCAGCGAGAGCCAATATAAATAACAGTGTAGCCATGGTAGCGCTGGGGGAGGTATGGCCGTGCTGTGCCAAGTTCAAACCTGCCTGAAACGGGTGGTTGTGTACCTGGCACAGCCCAGCTGTGCCCTGTTGCTCCTACCTGGGCTCCTGTGGCTGTTTGTACTCGTGCTAGCTCTCTGTGCACCTGAGCAGGGGAAACGCAGGCTTAGCTCCTAGCTATAGCCTCACTTGCAATGGTGCATTTCTCTGTGCTGGCGCTGGATCGATTTCAACCTCTCTCCACGCAGGGCCAGATGTAGCCAGTCCCCTATTGCCCATCCCAGTCAGGCAAAAATCCTGAGTCAGGCCTAAAGGAAACCAGGAGATTTTTAAAAAATAAAAAAGTTGGGGTTGGTTTTTTTTTAATTTATTTTTTGCCCCCTGGCTTCTGAGCCGTTAGGTCACATTTTCAAACTTTTCTCCAACCACCATGAGGGCGAGAAATCTTTTAAAGCAAGCTGCTGTGATCACAAGAATCGAGGAGTCAGGGTTGTAAGGAAGGCAGCAAATGTTGTAAGAGTTGGCAACCCCTCCGTGCCTCTAGTCTAAACCCCTTGGGTTAGAGAGTTCCAGGCTGCAGCTCCCAGCGTACCCACTCACAGGGGAAAGACATTAAGTGGTATTTAAATTCAACCAGGTAAAAAGCAAATAAAAGGGACAAATCCCCTTTCCCCACAATTCCACTGGAAAAAAGGCAGAGAAAGTGGGTGGCACGGCTGGAAAGGAGAGAGAAATAAGATGACCGACACGCCTGCTGGCCAGTATGGTCTCATTGTTTCCTCATGCTCTCCCGTCATTCTGACTGCATCCATCCGTCGTCTCTTGTCTTACACTTGAACTGTAAGCTCTTTGGGCAGGGACTGTCTCTTTGTGCCGTTTTTGTGCAGCGCCTTGCGCAACGAGAGACTGTTTCATGATGGAGGCTCCTTGACACTATGGGAGGGTGGCCACGACTGCACCCTCAGACCGCAGACATCCTCCAGCTGCATGACCCCATCCCCCTGGCGTGACGTGTGGAGGATGCTGTTTTGGAGAGCGTGCTATTCCATCCTCAGGATCTCCTGGGAGTCTCCATCCTTAGAGGTCTTTAAGGCCTGGCTTGACAAAGCCCTGGCTGGGATGGTTTAGTTGGGGTTAGCCCTGCTTTGAGCAGGGCGCTGGACTAGACGCCTCCTGAGGTCCCTCCCAACCCTCATCTGCCATGATTCTATGATCCCCACCGGTGTGACCTTGTGATACGTGAGGCCACTTCAAAACGGTGTCCTCACTACATCAAATCCGGACCGAACCTTGCCCGGTTTTATATCAGGCCGGACCGGAGGGAGGTGGGACACAAACCAGGCCTGTCCAGCGGCAATCTGGACAGATCGGCGCGTGAGGCTGTAAAATACAATGAACAAGGAAACGAAAGGGGCGAGAGAAGGGCACGAGAGGTGGCGTGAAGGACAGCAACGGAGAGAGCCGGTGCCACGCGGGAAGAGCGAGACAGGCGCGCGGAGAGTGGCAAACGGACGGCGGGCGATAAGAGGGCGCGGCAGAGTGGCACAGGGAGAAAGAGGCCAAGTGGGAAGGGAGAGAGGAATGAAGCCCAGGGGGAAGGAGAACTAGAGGATCCCAGGGAGCAGGAGAGAGACAGGGGCTGCCTTGGCCCGGAGAACGTGGATCTGGATCCGGCCCCAGCAGCCCAAAGCCCTGGGGCAGCGGGAGGCTCTCAGGGCAGAGCCAAGCGCCCCGTGCGAGCAGCTCCCAGGGGAGGGCGGCCGGGGCCGCGGCCCTGGTGCGCCCATGGCCACGGGCTCATTGATGTAACCCTGGGAAGGGCTTTGCCTGCCTCCCTCCCTCCCCCCCGGGCCGCTGCTCCCGGGAGGAGGCGGCCGCCGCAGAGGAGGAGGCAGGTCAGTTTCTCTCCATTCAGGGCCCCCCGGGGGCGGCCAGTGGCGGGGGGGCCGGGCTGACGGAGCCGCGCAGGGCGCTGAAAATGCGCCGGCGCCGCGCAGGCTGCAGCGCGGCTCCGCGGCGGGGCCCGGGCGCTCTCCCGCAGCGCCGCGCCCGCCCGGCCCCGCTCGCCTCTCCCTGCCCGCCGGGGCTGCGCGCGGGCCGGCTGCGGGGCAGATCCCGCTGTGCCTGGACCCGCCGCGCCCTGCCCCGTTCGGCCGGGGCTGCTGGCCCGCAGGGCGCCGAGCAGGGCTTTGCCCGGGGGCTGCTTGGCTCAGCGGGTTGGAAAGGCGCTGCGCAAAGGCTTGTGCCCCCAGCCCCTCCTGCGAGTCTGGAGGGGACCAGGGACCAGGGGCCCGGAGGCCCTCCAGGGGACCCGGCGGAAAGCAGGATGGGATTTGGCCCCGCAGAAGGCGGAGGCATGGCATCTTCTCTTCTGGCAGAGGCAAACAAGCTCTGCCCTGGCAATGTGGGCAGGCGCTGCCTTCCCAAGGTCGAGAAGGGCTCTCATCTGGCCTGCGAATTCAGAGCTCTCCCTCTGCTTGTAGGTCCCCAGCCCGCCTCACCTCAAGGGTTTCAGAAGAGAAATAAAAACAGGCACACTCGCTCTTTCTTCCCCGCCTGTGTATAAAAACCCACCCTAAGGCGTATCGCTTGTGGGTTTGTGCGGGGAAGTGCAGAGCGTGAATTTACTGAGGGGGTGCGAGGGCCAAGGGATGAGTTTTGCAGTCAGTTGTTAAAAAAGGGAGGCTGGTTCTGGAGTTGTCTCCGGTGGCAGTGAGTTCCACAGTCTGGGTCCGGCTGCTGTGAGGGTGGCGTGTCCGGCTCCCGTGAGTCTACCCTTACCGCTTACTATGTTCTCGGCGACTGTAGTTGTCCAGGGAGGTCACGGCTGCAGAAAGAGAGCTGACCTCAGTTGGCCAGGGCTTCGAATAGTAGGAGGGAGGCTTGCATTGAATGGGGAGCCCATGTGGAGAAGTGAGCACTGAGGCACGTGATCAGAGCTATCTATGTTGCTTAGTGGATGGGATGCGGCGTTCTGTATTAATTCATCTTAGTAAAGAGGTCTAGGTACAGACGGCTCAGACGCCAGCTCTTGCCTCCTTGCAATAGTGTGAAATAGAGAGCTCAGCCAAGCTGCAGCCGATTTAGGTTTTGCTAAAACTTCTCTCTTAGGTTTTGTGAACCCCAAACCAAAGCCCCGATCCTCAATTGGCTCCACGTGGGCACAGAGCCCCACTGAAATGGGTGCAAGGCGGATCTGCCTCCATGGATCTGACAGTAGGCTTGGGGATGGGTTGGGTCTGAGCTCTGTTCTGCGGACGTGAGACTCAGAGAATCTCGGGCCAGAAGGGACCATCAGGATCATCTAGTCCGACCTTCTGCATGTTGCAGGCCACAGAAGCTCCCCACCTTGAGTTTGGAGGGGGGTTGGGCAATTGCTTTGGATCTGCCTCTAGAAATAGAGGCCCTGCTCCTGCAATGAGTTGCATGCGGGAGGCAGACCTGACTCTATCCGGAGCCCCCCACTGAAACCATTACATTAAAAATGAAACACAGCAACTTAATTCCAGGAGGTGTTGTATGAAATGATTGTTCAGCTATGCAATAACAGTACATATATAGCATTTAGCATCAAAAAATTCCATTATCCCCATTTTACAGATGGGGAAACTGAGGTACAGTTCTTGAGTCTCTTGTATTCTTGTCCAATGCTCCATCCACTCAGCCGCAGTGCTCGGAAGAGAAGCTAAAATGCTGGGTCTACCCAGGCTGGATTGGGGCCTAGCTCTGGCTATTAATTTTTCCTGAGTTAATTAATTTAGACGTATACAATTAAAAAAAGGCTCCATCCTCTGTTCTCAGTGCTTTTACCACAGTTAAAAATAGAATCAAATTCAGCTGAAACCTGGCAACTGCTCCACAACCACACAGCAGCCATTGCCAAGCAAAATCCAAGCTCAGCAAAGACTCCTCTTACTTAATCAGGCATCAGCTTTCTTGTTCACTTTCCACAGCTGGGTCTGGGGAGGGGGTGGCTGGTGTTTCTTTAGCATCATTGGGAAGGTCTCCAATACATGAGTTCTTCAGATCAGCGACGGTGTCTTACGTTACGTTTTGTACAGCATCTAGCACAATGGGGCTCTGGTTTCAGCTGGCACCAAGGTAATAATAAGGCTCGCTAACGATACAGAACAACCTGGTCTCCTTTAAATAGAAAGAGTTTAGCTGGTGGGTTTTCTTACGGGAAGTTATGTCACCGGGGCAATGTGCGTGGTAGAACAGATCAGTGGAGCGTTGTCTGGTGCTTTGCCATCACCGCCACCACCTTTGGAAAGTCCCTCATTTGCACATTTCAGACCCAGGAAGCGTTTGAGCGAAGGAGGGGCTAGCTCTCTAGTAAGGTGGAAGATGTGGCATCTAAGGGCCAGGCACGCTCTGGGGTCCTTAGCACAGTCCCTCTGTGTGCTTTATGGCAAAGGCATTGCCAGGCTGCTTTTAGGCGCCCATTATAGAGTCTGCAATTTTAAGTCTTGCATATTAACGCTCAGAAACCTGTGGAGAGCTGAGCTGCTCCCTGGAAACGGATTCTAGCCTCAAGGATCCCTGAAATGCTATTTGGCAGGCAGAGAGGTCTTGTGCGGGAAGTGGGTCTGGAGGTGTCTTTGAGAGCAATGGCTTATGGTGGTTTTGCTTTGCTGTGGAGGCTTGTTTCTGATTAGGGTCTCCACATCCTGGGTACTGGAGAGTGGGTCGGGCCAGCGCCTCCTGGGCTGGGATGGCAGAGCCCTTTGAATTGTCCTGTATTTACCCCGTCCGGTGGGCTGTCTGCCTTTGACTTCATCCGCTGTTTGGATCTGCCTTTCCTAGCAGGCCTTCTGGATTCTCCTTCTGGTTTTCTGGAGACACAGGAAGTGGAATCCTGGCTCCATGGAAGTTGATGGCAAAACGCCCACTGACTTCAATGGAGCCTGGATTTCACCCTTTTTGTAATTTTTATAATGAATAGATGGGACCTAATAGGGCTTCCCCATCCATGAGCCTCTGGTCCCAGGACTCCTTCGTTTAGGAGTTGCATGGTTAGTGTGGGTGGTTGCACGGGTGTCTCCTTCCTTGCTTAAGATTTACCTAGAGGTACCTCTTCGGCTTGCAGCTCTGCAGCGAGGGGCCCAGAGGTCCTCACTGTTGCAGGACAACCTATATCACTGTGGTAGAAGTGGATGCTGCTGAGGACAGAACACGCTGGCAGGAGCAGTGAACGTGACAGAGTATTACAGGCCGGGCATGGAAATGGCTGAGTGACGGATCTTTGGCAGCGCCATTCCCCCAGGTGGAAAATAGCTGCTTTGTGGTTTTAAATAAGGAAAAAAAAAATAGAATCACCTTGGATTCATATCCTCCCACTGACATTCCTGGAGCCTGTTTGCTCTGCTCACTAGTCCACACTGCCTCAGCGGCTCCTAGCACGGCCCGGGCCACAGGCAGCGCCGTGTGCAAACTCAGATCAAAGAGCTGACGTGGGGAAACCGGTTTGTCAGGGAAAGTGTTCCGTGCCGAAATGGCGTTTCTGTATTTTTCCTTCCCACTTTCTATATTATTTATGTGATCGGGTGATGCTCCTTTAGGTAAGGCACTGGCATTGCCCATCCTCGGAGGAGCTCGGTGCTTTGGTATCTGTGTTGGTATCTCTGTCCATCATGGCAGAGAAGAGAAAACTCGTTTGTGGCGAGGTTTCTGCAGGCTGCCCTTGGTGTTTTCCCTGGCTCCCAGGCAGTGTAAACACAATCTGGGGTGACTACTAGGGTAGGCAGCTCTGTATAATGACGGGGGCTTGCATGAAACCGGGTCCTTTGATTTTCAGGAGTTCTCAGCTCCTCGTGGGCTTGTCAGCTTCTGCTCTTACTAGAGGAGAGTCTGCTGGCTGAGGCAGGGTCCAGAGAAGCCTGAGGTTTCAGGGGAAAGCAGCCAGAGAAAGGGATAGGGTGATGATCTGCCCTTATAATTCCTGGGCTTTGCTAGGGTCATTGGCATCTGGTACAGAGATTGTCTGGACTCATTGAGGGGACCAAGGCCCATCAGCCAGGAAGCAGAAAGGGCCAAAGTGAGATGGAAGGAGGTTTGTTTTCTGGCTGCAAGTCGCTCAGTGCTTTTCTGATGCACTTGAAAAACCAAAAGCAGGCCGCGCCGCACGAGCCGTAAAAGCTGTTGCCGCTGGTGTTCCGGCATCATCAGTTGCTTGATAACACACAAATGCTGGGCTAGGACTGAGCGCCGCTTGAATCCGAATGAAAGAGGCAAATGACAGCGAGCTCGGACTGGCCCTCCTTCCCCCCGCAACTTTCTTGCTTTTCCTTTCTCCTCCTTTTAACGAGATGGCCTGGTGCCTTATGAATCATGATAAATCAGAGTCTGGTACCTTGGCCAGAACGGGAGGAGGACGGAATAGCACCTGTTTCCCATCGCCCTTTTTGTCCCAGAGGTCCCCAGCTGCCTTTTGCTGTAAAACCTGCACTTTTGTTGCTAAATCATCTGGACTGAACACTTTGGTCCTATGGAATGAATGTGCAGTGATACGATGGTTTTGTTGCCATTCTTTTTTGTTTTCTCTCCCCGGTTACAAGTGCATCATTCTTCTGGATTCCAGCAGGGACTGAAGGAAGGATTTTGACCCATCTTGCATAGGAAACAGGTAAACGTTGCTTGCGTTGGATTTTGGCCCCGTCTGCCACGGGAGTATGATTTCACCCTAAAGAATTCAGTGATGAAAACCGCCTTCCAATCAGGTTGCCTGTCTACGGCGGTGTTTTTTGCATCTTCTTCTGAGCCATATGGCGCTGGCCACAGTCAGGGTAAGGTGGGCCAGTTGTTCTGATCCAGTCTGGCACTGCCTATGCATCTCTGGAAATTCAAAGTTCAGATTAAGCCAAGAAAAATCTCTGGGCTAACACAAATCAGGCCTAAACTCAGGGATCTAACCATAAAAAAGGGGCTGAAGCCGAGTTTCTCCAGTCTTTTGACACTCCAGAGTTGCCCCGGTGCCAACCAAAAATATTGTCGACGTGCCCCCAGTGGGACCACGTGGGGCTCCAAAGTAATTGAGCCTTCAGCAGGGGATTTGCTGCTGCGCACATTAATCACTTGTCACTCAGGGAAGTGGTCAGACCTTTCCGCTGGCATTTAAAACTGCTGCACGCACCAGCAAAATGCCTGACCGGTAGCTAATTAATGGCCCTGCGTGCCCAAGAAGCAGCTACTGCCTTTCCCGAGTGCTCTGGGATCATGCGCTTGCCATGGTGTCCTTTGTCATCCAGCCTCGCTGCTCAGCAAAACTGTTTGTCTGAGACTGTTATATGCCCTTCAGATTGTTTAGTGAGGAGGCGGCTCTGAGATGCCGGGCTCCCGAGCAGCAGGGCTTTGCTGACTCATTTTGTCCTGCTGTTGCGTTGCTCAGTGGCTGAGCCTGTAATGATGAAAGGTTTCCCCAGCAGTTTTGATATGAAATGCTAAAATGAGCTTCTGCCAAAACCCTGGGAGGGCATTGCCCGGGCATAGCAGCTTGAAGCAGTTCCCATCTTCGAGTTCGCCACTGGTGAAGCTTCGATCAGTGGCGGACAAATGATCTAAAGCACAAGAAAAAATTCCATCAAAGTCAGATGGGCCATCAAGGAACATCACAACACAAAGGTTTGGTCCATGGCCCTCCCCGCACCAGAGAAATGCTACATGCAAAGAAGCTTGTCCCTGTGGACTTGGAAGCTGAAAGAAAGAAAGAAAACAAAGCAACAGGAAAATTTTCCATCTTTTTGGCTGTTTGAACTCAGACAGGGCTTATACTGAAGCCAGAGATCTCCAGAGGCTTCCTCCCGGGTCTGCCATGGTGACTCATTAGTGTGAATAGTTTTAACCTGTAAAAAACTCTCTGATTCCTTTTTCCTAGTTAATAAACCTTTAGATAGTTTATTACAGACTTGGCTACAGGAGTTGTCTTTGGTGTAAGATCTAGGGTGCCAGTTGATCTCGGGTAAGTGACTGGTCTCTTGGGACTGGAAGCAACCTGAATGTGGTGTGATTTTTTTTGCTGTACGTGACCATTTAGCACAAAGCCCAGTTTCCTGGTTGGTAGACTGGAGGCTGTAAGGGGGTCGGCTGTGACTCCATGGTAAGACTGTTGCAGTGATCCAAGAGTTCGCATGTGTTACTGGCTTGGTGAAATCTATTTACAGGTCACACCACGAATTTGGGGTGTCTGCCTTGTTTTCGACAGTCTGCCCCGAGGTCGGCATCATGGTCGTGAGCTGCTCCAGACAGCGTGGCAGAATGGAATAGAGAAGGAATAAGAATTACTACAGGAGCAAGTGATGTTGTTTTGTACCAGGGCTGCAACCATCCTTAGACGGATGTTATGGAGGAGGGGAACATATCTGGAGATACAGATCTGAAGAGATCTGTAAACAAGCCCATCATTATCTGGATCTGTTGTCCACCCTCAGCAGCAGGAAGCTGGAGCGTCTGTGATATTTAAATAGAAATGGCTGTGAGTCAAGCAGTTATGAAAAGCTGCTAGGATGTCCGAGCCTGGCTTATTTATAGCAAATGAGGATTTTCCTCCCCTCGTGAGCGTCTTGTTTGCAGCAATTGCATAAGAAACCCACAGATTGAGATCAGGATGGGACGAGGGGGGCTTGTCCTTTTAAGGTTCCTTCGGGAGAGGACACAAGACTGGGGAGCTGTTGTACTCTGCCTTGAGTCTCAGCCTGTGTTAGCTTCTTGCAGCATGCACGGCTATGAATAAACCCTATTGTTTAGAGGGATTGTCAGTGCAGCTCCCAGTCTCTGACGTCCTCTCTAATTGGGAGTTAATTTATGTTAACATCGGTGGGGGGAAAGAACGGCTCACGTCAGTGCAACAACGCTGCAGAAGACAGCTGCTAGGCAGAGCTTTATGCAAATATGCGATCTCATTGTACCCTGGGCTAAGAATGTGTTTGTTGTTATCCTCACGTATCTCGGTATCACGGACCTGGGCCAAATCCAGCTCTAGGGCACACCAGTGTAAATCAGGAGTAGCTCCAGGGATGTCAAGGAAATTACCCCTATTTACATTGGTGAGAGAGTACGGTTTGGCCTTCTGAGCTTGATTCTTGTCTCACTTGTGTTGCATTTACACTGGGGTTACCCTATTGACTAGGGTGGAGTGATTCCCGATTGATACTGGGGGCTCTGAGACTCCAATAATCTGTTGATGCCAGGTGAAGAATTTGAACAACATTGAAACCAATGGGTCTCCGCACACAGTAATGTACAACTTGCCATAGGTGACAGTGGCCAGTCTGTTTGGAGTAGCCAGCTCTGCTGTTATTCTTTATAAACTATGGGGACATGCCTTGATGTAGTTTATGCCTCTGGGAAAATACTCACTTAAATACATTCAGTGTTTTAATTAGAAACATAGAACCATAGAAGATGAGGGTTGGGAGGAACCTCAGGAGGTATCTAGTCTAACCCTCTGCTCAAAGCAGGACCCACCCCGACTAAACCATCCCAGCCAGGGCTTTGTCAAGCTGCACCTTAAAAACCGCAAAGGATGGAGATTCCACCACCTCCCTAGGTAACCCATTCCACCACTTCACCACCCTCCTAGGGAAAAAGTTTTCCTAATATCTAAACTAGCCCTCCCCCACTGCAACTTGAGACCATTGCTCCTGGTTTTGTCATCTGCCCCCACTGAGAACAGCCTAGCTCCATCCTCCCTGGACCCCCCTTTCAGGTAGTTAAAGGCTGCTATCAAATCCCCCCTCGCTCTTCTCTTCTGCAGATTAACAAGACCAGTTCCCTCAGCCTCTCCTCATAAGTCTTGTGCTCCAGCCCCCTCATCGTTTTTGCTGCCCTCTGCTGGACTCTCTCCAATTTGCCCACATCCTTCAAGTAGTGGGGGGCCCAAAACTGGACACAATACTGCAAATGTGTCCTCCCCAGTGCGGAATAGAGGGGAATAATCACTTCCCTCCATCTGCTGGCAATGCTCCTATTAATGCAGCCCAATATGCCATTAGCCTTCTTGGCACCCAGGGCACACTGCTGACTCATAGCCAGCTTCTTGTCCACTGTAACCCCCAGGTCCTTTTCTGCAGACCTGCTGCCTAGCTCGTCGGTCCCCAGTCTGTAGCTGTGCATGGGATTCTTCCGTCCTAAGTGCAGGACTCTGCACTTGTCCTTGGTGAACCTCATCAGTTTTCTTTTGGCCCAATCCTCCAATTTGTCTAGGTCACTCTGTATCCTATCCCTCCCTTCCTGGGTATCTACCACTCCCCCTAGCTTAGTGTCATCTGCAAACTTGCCGAGGGTGCAATCTACCCCATCCTCCAGATTATTATTGAAGATGTTGACCCAGCACTGACCCCTGGGCACTCCACTTGCTACCGGCTGCCAACTAGACATCGAGCCATTGATCACTACGTGTTGAGCCCAATGATCTATCTAGTTTTCTATCCATTTTATAGTCCATTCATCCAACCCATACCTTCTATAACTTGCTGGCAAGAATACTGTGGGAGATCGTATCAAAAGCTTTGCTAAAGTCCAGATATATCCCATCCACCACTTTCCTCACATTCACAGAGCCGGTCACCTCATCATAGAAGGCAATCATGTTGGTCAGGCATGACTTGCCCTTGGTAAACCAAGTAAACCTAGACCAGCCTTGCTAGGTGTTTGTCTTAAAAACGTCCAGGGATGGGGATGCCCTTGGAAGCCTAATTCAGAGCTTAACTCCCTTGAGAGGTAGAGAAGCTTTTCCTAATATCTAACCTGAATCTCCCTTGCTGCAGACGAAGCCAGTCATTGGCTCTTGTTGTGCCTTGGTCTGTTAGATTAGAGAACTGGAGCCGGGCAGAGAAAGGGTGCGTTGTTTCGTGGAGGGTTTGAATAGTTTGAAATTGAGTCTTGGTCCGACTTGGAACGAACCCCCCCCGGATTTGAAATTCTCTGCGAGAGGGAATTCCTGGGCTCGGTGATTCCTCGGCAGCCTGGCTTCCTTGCAGCTGTGGATGCTGGACCCTCTGTATTCTTCTTCCCGTGTAGGTGCTTTTCAACTGTGATCAAGTCACCTCTGAACTTCTCTTGGGAAAGCTAAATAGATGGCACTTCCTAAGTCTTTCACGGCAGGGCAGCTTTTCCATGCCTGGACTATTACTTGGAGCTCTTTCCCCAAATTCCTTTTCTCCCACCCTGTGTGTTGGTCTGGCCTGTTTAAACTGGAAGCTTTGTGCTGCAGTGCCGGTGTCTGTACAGAGCCTAGGACAAGGGGTTCTCCATCTTGAGCGGGGACCGTTAGGTGCTACTGTATTACGCAGCAGTAGCAACAGAAAGGAGCTGAGCGGTCCGTTTGCACCTATACCTGAGGTGCCCGTGCTCCCGTTTGTTTACTCTGCGCTGTGGGTAATAACGGCTGTCCCTCCACAGAAAATGTCAAGCTAGTGGTGTTGTTGCTGTCCGTCCCAGGAGATCAGACACACAAGGTGGGGAAGGGAATATGTTTTATGGGACCCACTTCTGCTGGTGTGTGAGAGAAGCTTTCGAGCTTACACCGAGCTTTTCTTCAGGACAGAAAAGATAGTCCTTCCGCACCTTGTCTCTCTGCAAACACAGACTGGGGAATCTGCTGTGCCCATTATAAACAGCTGGGTGCTTTATTGAAGAAGCTGCATATTAAATCTCAGGCTTCGGGGTTGAAGACCATCTCTAACAATTAGAGGCCAGTATGAGACCTAACGTCGGGGGCAGATAATCCCCCATCGGTTATTACGAAGTTCTGACACCTTCTTCTGACACCTCTGGTGCTCACCGGGATGCGGGGCCAGGTGGACCTCAGAATCGATTCAGCCCGGTGGGTCCCACCTTCCGAAGATCAAACAACCCTGGAAAGCTACAGCTGGGTGCAGTGGCCCAGAGGGAATTTGGCTGGCTCTTTGCCAGATAGAAATGGGGGCAACCAAAAATTACCCAAGGAGGCCCAAGAGGAGAACAGTGGCAAACCGGAAGGCCCTGGACAGACTAACGTGGCCAGTCTCAGGCAGGGAGTTACGTCCATGGGGCGCTTGGGCTAACATGGGCCTGTGTGCTCCCTGAGTTTGGGCTTGTGCTGAGGTGTTCGCCCCACACTGACCTGGAAAGGATTCGTGAGGCCCCGAAGGGGCCAGTTAACCTGATAGGCTGCACCCGAGTGGGTGAATGAGGGCTGATAAGGCTGGAGGCTGGAGCCCAGCTAAGCCAGAGCAGGCAGGGCTGTGGTCAGGCCCGGAAGAGAGGGCAGAAAAGGACTGCAGCGGGGAAGCCTGGGGTCGCTCTCTGGGCCAAGTGAGGGAAAGGAAGAGACCCAGGGGATCGTACAAGCCCTGGGATCCAGGACCTGCTCTCTGGGCTTAGAGCGGAAAAAAGGAGAAGCCCGGGGGAAAGCAGAAGCCCTGAGAGCCTGGCCATGAGGGAAAGGGTACCCAGAAGGGCGGTGGACAAGGAAGCCTGATAGAGATGGAGTAGGAAGCCGTCCAGGGAAACAGTGGCAAGGTTGGGGATGGAACAGACGTTGGCTGCTGGTTCTAGGGTCCCTGGCCTGGACCCAGAGTCGTGGGTGGCCCAGGTTCCCCTACCAGCCAGTGACAAAGTGGCATAGCCTGGAATTGGAGATTGGCCGCGAATGATAGCCGGTCAGCCAGTCCAGAGAGAGTTTGATATCCTGGGAGGGGAAAGCTATCGTGATCTGGCTGGAGGGCCAATCCACACAGAGGGGCATCCCGAGACATAAGAGGGGTTGTAGCACGAACGAGAGAAGGAGGCGTCAGATCATGTGAAGCTATTCCCCAGACGCAGCCGCAAGGCGGTGCCCGAGTGGTGAGTAGGGAACCCCATGATAGGGACAAAGAGCAAGGACAATTTAGCTGTCCTCAGCTGTCTTGGAGGAACCTCAAGGGAGAGGTGGTTACTCAAGTACTCCAGGCCTTAGCCTGTCAAGAGCTGCTTGAATTGGATCCGCTGGTTTCCTGGCACCCGCTGCACCACAGAAAATAAATCCCCTGGGTGTGTCTGAACTTGATCCTCCTCGCACAGGAATCCATGGCAAATCTCCAGTCAGGACAGCGGGGTGAGGCCCCGTCTGTCTGAGGCACGGCTGGGAAGCTGCACTCTCCCAGCTCCATTTGTGCGACGGCCAGGAGACCGGTCCCCCGTTCGTTTGATTCTGAGCGGGGCCCGGCCTGCTCCGCACGCTGGCCCCCTGTTTGCTTGGGCGGGGGCCCTCCCAGGAGAACCCGCAAGCTGCGGGAAGTGGTGCTGAGACCTCGCCAGCCAGTGCTCTGCCCCGTGAGTCAGTAGGGGAGCAGCGTGAGGTTGGGCGTGGGCTCCTCATCTTGCTACGCGGTCGCTTTTTCTTCTTTCGTGTGGGGATGTGTTTTTCTCCGGTGCCCTGGCCATCTCTGAGCTTGTGCGAATAGATTTCCGGCTGCAAGCACCTCTGGGCTGCACCATTGTCTTATGTGTCTGTCTATGGGGTGCGGGTTGCATTGAGGCACGCGAATAGTAGCTAAGGATAAATAAACCTCCTCACCTGTCATTTCAATTGGCGATGGGATCCTTCTGCCTTTCCGTGCCAACTTCTCCTATGCGGTTGCTGTGTGCTGTTAAACAGCTGATGTGTGCTGGCCCAGAGATGGCTGGATATCCGTGACAGATGAGTGATTCCTCTAGGCAATTCAAAAGATCCTTTAAGCCCTACATAAATGTAAGGTTTTCTTAGTCAGTAATAAGTCCTCTTGTAACTGTTATTACGGAAGCGTAGAGCATGTGGATATTCAAGGTTATTCGTTTTGTTCACAATTCCTTCTCCTGAATAGATAGTTTAATTCCCAGCCGTAGATACGTCATTGTCCGGTGTTCTCTAAATACCTGCGATGGACAGAACTCGCTTCCTATTCCTTCTGGAACACATAGTTTTGTCTGCTCCCTCACCACTCTCTATCCTTCAGCTGTGTTCTTCTCTACCCCGAGTTGTGGAGCGTGGCCAAGTTTCTCCTCAGCAAATGAATTGTGCGCATTTGCTCACAGCCTTCTTTGGCACGTTAGCGACATGGTGCAAAATTCAGCAATGGCGACACTGGGGGTCTCTGCTGTGTCGTGAAAGAAGGAGGTGTATTTTACTACATTCTCTTCCTTTCGCTCTCATGGCTGCAAATAATACCATCTCTTCTTTGCTCCCTTTATTTTTCATTGAAGTCTTGACTGGTGTTCCGCCATCTTGGCCACTGGCGTTCCCGTTCTTCTTTTGCTCACAGTGGATTTTTTTTTAAATCTGATCTGTGCCCCGCCCCTTCTGAAGCCACCTGCTTCATCCTTTGTCATCCGTTTCAAAGGAATTGTTGCCATTTTGTCCCTTAATTGTAGCGCCTCTTCAGATTTCCAGACTGCCTTGCACATGGATGTATTTCCTAATATCCAGCCTAGACCTCCACGGCTGCAACTTGAGACCATTGCTCCTTGTTCTGTCATCTGCCGCCATTAGACCAGCCTAGCTCCATCCTCCCTGGAACCCCTTTCAGGTAGTTGAAGATATTAGGAAAAACTTTTTCCCTAGGAGGGCGGTGAAGCACTGGAATGTGGTGGGATCTCCATCCTTAGAGGTTTTTAAGCTGCGGCTTGACAAAGCCCTGGCTGGGATGGTTTAGTCGGGGTTGGTCCTGCTTTGAGCAGAGGTTGGACTAGACACCTCCTGAAGTCCCTGCCAACCTTCATCTCTGATTCTATGTATTTGAGCACTTCCATCCGTTGCAGTTTACTCAAGCTCACGGCTGGGCCCCCATTCTGGGGGCTGCAGCAGCGAGGGGAGGAGTACTTCAGCTGACATCCTAGTGAGATGCGCTGGCGTATCTGGCCTGTGGGACGTTGTTGGAGGGGTATTTCGCCAGCGCTGTAGGTAGGAGGAAAGATGATTAACTTCTGGCAGTGCCGACTGTGTGCAGCGTGCTGTGCAAGCCAAAAAGGCGGCTCTGTGCTGGTGTAGCCCACCGGTGAGTGTGTTACAGGGCCCCGTCCGCAGAGGACAGCTCTTGCACTTCGGCTCTGCAGCTCAAGTTGTGACAGCTTTTTGGTTCTGTCCCCAATGCGCCAGCCAAGAGGCCAGACAAAGCTAGCAGGGAGAGTAGGGAAAAGGATACAGCATACCATAAAGGGGTGACTGGCCTTGCCCTGAAAAGCCATTTAAGAGAGAAAATGCTATAAATATCTCTCAGTAGGTGCTACACAGCTGACCCATAATCAGCAGGTTAGTTTTCTGTAGGCGTCACAGTAGAGGTGGGTTTTCAGGAGGGATATGGGCGAAGAGACGATCGGAGGGGTGTGCCAGCGATCGAATGGCATGGAAGAAAAGGCAGAGAGGTGTGTGGGGAAACTGAACATAAAGGATGTTGAGACTGCCATCGCTGGAGGAAGCTGTCCCTCAAAGCATATCTCTGCCAGTTGCCCATCCAGCTAAACAGGGTGCGTGCCGTGTGTATAAATCTTCTTGGCTTCTCATCTTTGCCCTGATTCTAAAACTCCGGTCAGCAGGAACAGAGCTCCGTGACGCGGGGTGGAAACAAGTGATTTTTATTTAACTAGCAGAGGATGAAATGGAAAGACCCAGGAGGAGACGACAGACCGCATTCCAGGGAGCGCAAGCGAGAGGCTGGAACACGGCTCTCTAATCAGCCTGGTTCCTGGTTGCTCCAGGGGGATTTAACTGGTGTCTCGACTTGTCTCAGCTGGGCTCGTGCACCGAGGAGAGAAGGAAATCATGCAGAATACAGAATGGATCCTGTGTTCATTGGGTTTATGCAAAAGGCATCCTAAAGAGGAGAAGGTGACAGGAGGGCCGGCCCATGGGCTTTCCCAACTAACTTTCCTGTACGCTTGTGTCATGCGGACTGCATGGGGGGGGCATTTGTGTTATGTGACATTAATATGTCAAAATCATAATGATTCATGTAAGACATGCCATGTCAGGTGCTGTTAGAAAGGTTATAATGTGCTGAGCAAGAAGATAATATTTGTGTTCATGTGTAATATATGTGAGGAAAGTTATGGAGATCTTTGATATCCCTGTATTTCAAACTGTGCTATAAAAGACACACTCCAGACAAAGAGGCCACAGGACAATAGCCTGCTTAATGGCCCATCAAGACCTTTACTGAGGCCCAGGAAGAAACTAAAGGCATACCTGAAGAGTTACCAGGATTGGCCCATGTGACTATGGACTCCATTTTGGTTCCTGTAAAATTCCACAAGCCACATGGCCAGTAACAGAGGGTATATAAGATCAAACCACAGAAACCATTTGGTCTTTGTCTTGTTCCTCGTTCCTGTCCAGCTGCGGACACACCTCTGGATCAACACACTTTGCAACTGAACTGAAGCACTTGGACCCATCCAGGTACTGGATGTATACCAGAGGAACTATACAACTCCACAATTGCTCTAGAAACCTGATGTATATGGACTTTTAAATCATTTGTATGATCTGATTGCTTTAAGCCTTTAACACTTCTCTTATTGTTTGTTTTTCTTTTATTAATAAACCTTTAGTTTTAGTTACTAAAGGATTGGCTGGCAGCGTGGTATTTTGGGTAAGATCCAAACTTATAGTGAACTGGTCCTGTGGCTGGTCCTTTGGGATCAGAGGGAATCTTTTAGTAAAGAGCAGAGAGTTTAAATGACTGGTCTCTTTACTGGACCTAGTGTCGGTTTGGGAGCCAGAGACTGAAACGCAGTAAAGGGGGCTGTGTGTATTTGCACAGTGGCTTCTTGATAACCAGTGTGGGGGAATCAGAAGCACTGTTTGTGGCTGGTTGGGAAGTCTGACTGCAGTGTCACCCACCAGTGCTGGGAGAATCTGCTCTCCTTTTACAGCCTGCCCTGACCCTGGCATTATCAGTGGGCTACCCTGGGCACGGACGGGTTACAGATGGTATTCCCCTGGTAGTGGGAACTGTCCATTTCTAGATTCCCCCTACGGGAATACAGGGAGCTTATCTCTCTCCATGAGGTTTCCTCAGTCCAGTGAGCTGCTTTGGAACAGTGCCTGTTACCGTGCTGCTGACGGCGCATTTACTAGACTTTTGCCAAGCTATAACTCACAGGGAATCCAGCAGATTTTTTCTTTTTTTCAGTAGCAAATGCGCCTTCGGAGTTCATAGCATATCAAAGCAATCTTTCAGCCTCTTTCTGCAACTGTTAATCAAATAAGATTTCTTCTTGGCTCTGTGACAGCCTCCAAGGATTACACAATGAATTAGCTGCGAGCTGAGGCAGTGCATTCCTGTTTGGCAAAGCATGTATGCATGTGCCTGAAGTGGAGCATGCACTTAAGTGAAGGCCTAAGTGGAGGATTAGCTGAAGTGTTGCATCAGCGGGAGCTAGAGAAAGGGAAGAGGAGCGTGGCTTCTAGTCCCATCTCTGCTGGTGACTTGTGTGACTATGGACAAGTCACCTTAAATATGGCTTTGGTCAGAAAAGTGACTCGGCAACGTCCCACCCGCTGCTCCCCAGCACCTTCCTACATGCAGAGAGGAAAGTCACAGCTGCTGACCTTGGTGATATCTAAATTGCCTCCACAACAGGCTGATCTTAAGGCCTGGACTTGAAAACCCCCAGAATCTGGACTCTGTGGCTTATCTTTAGTGCAGAATTGCATTCAGCAATCAGCTATTCAGCAGTGAGCCGGCTGATTGCTGATCAGCATGTTGTGCAACGCCGTGTTTGCTGACCCCGTTATTCACTTAAAGGGGTTGTGGTCAGGCTTTGTTTGCTAGCCTCTCCCTCCCCCAGCCCCACCCCCCCTTGCTGTGAGCCAAGCCACAAGAACAGAATCTGCCAGATCCAAAATGCAGAAGGCAGCTGGGGGCTGGCTTGATGAATTTCTCCTGCTGCCGAGGTCTCCCCTTCTGGAAGGAACAAAGCAGATTTGCAGTCTGTTGCATTGTTGGCTGCATTGGAGCCAGACGAGGGAACCCAGCCTCCTCTCTCCCGCTTCCCTGAACTACGCAGTCGAGCTTGAAAAATCTGCAAGCTCCTAAATGGCCGTGCCAGACGATGACAGGAATTACTCCACTTGCTTGATGCTACGTCCCATTCTGTTCTAAACTAAGGCTTGCTGCAGCTGCTTAGGAAAGGGCAGGGGGTCACTGTAGACTTTGGAAACAAGCAGCCAAGTACAAAAGACTCATACAAGGAAGCGTCTAGTGGGAAAATAGCTGCATTTTCAAGCAGAGACGTTGGCTGTGTCATGAGGAGTGGAGGGAGTGTGGTCTAGTGGTTAGAACGTGGAACTGGCAGTCAGTTGATCTGGGCTGCATTTCTTGCTCTGTCGTAGTGTTGGGTGACCTTCGTGCCTTGGGAAGCTTCCCTGAAAATGCCAAAGTCAAGGCAGGCTGCAAAAGGAGAGCCGATTCTCCCAAGCTGGTGGCTAACGCTGCAGTTAGATTCACTAGCCAGCCACAAACAAGGCTTCTGATCCCCCACGCTGGTTATCAAGAAGCTAGAAACCAGAAGCTACACAGCCCACTTCATTGCATTTCAGTATCAGGCTCGCAGTCACCCACTAGGTCCAGTAAAGAGAGAAATTATTTAAAACAAAACCGTTTACCAAAAAGTTCTCCTGACCCCAAAGGGCCAGCCACCTTCCCAGATCAATATAAGTTTGCATCTTACCCAAAATCCCATGCTGCCAGCTAGTCCCTTAGTAACTAAAGCTAAAGGTTTATTATAAAAAGAAAGAAAAAAACAGGGTGAGAGGTGTTATATGCTTAAAGCGATCAGATACGTACAAATGATCAGAATGTCCACATCTATCAGGTTCTCTGTAGAACTGTGGCATTTGCATGCTTGTACAGTCCCTCTGGCGTACATCCTTTATATATACACATGGGTCTCCTCCATCCTTTGTTTCACAGCTGCAATTGCAGATGAGCTGACACAGAGGTAGGAAGCAGGAATGAAGACAAGGTATGGATGGTTTTCAGGGCCTTCTATCTCTTCCGCCCTGTGAGTGGATACGCTTTGTTTTAGCTGAGCTTGTGGAAATGCACAGAAACAAGATGGAGTCCCGGGCCAGCTGTTCAAGCCACCTGTCCTTGCATGCTTTGTTGAGTCATAGGGAGAGCCGTTACTTGTTACCTGGCTAACGCATCCGCAGGATGACTCAGCAGGTGGGAACAAACTCCTTTTATGGCCCATAGTGAAAGCTAAGTGTCCATTGATGGGCCGTCCACTGGCATTGCTCATTCCCAAATGAGCGAGCCTGGATACAAACAATTACTCTAGGAGCAAACCCATCTGAAATCCAGAGGGACAGTCATATCTATCCCTCCAGATACACAGGTGTTACATGCACATAACAATATTGTTATTGTAACCTTTCCAGTGGTACCTGGCACGGCGTAGCTCCCACAAATGATTGTAATTGTGCAATACTGATACTAAATAATATTATGAATGGTCGCCTCTAATCCAGACAGCGTCACAGCTTGGTCTCTCTGTGCCTCAGTTTCTCCATCTTAAGATGGGGGTAATAGTGATCTACCTCCCAGGGAAGTTGCAAGACTTATTTGTTCTGTGGGTGAAACCCTGGTTTATTTCTGGTCAATGTGTGTGGATCATCCAAATCCTATGGTGATGAGCTCTTAAGGAATATGTGTAGTAACAATTAGCATTTGCAAAGCGTCTTTTGATTTTACTAGTGACGTTATGGTAGAGGGTAGTTACCCCAAGAAAGGATCAGGGCCCCGTTAGCTTGGCCGTTGGACGGACAAAAAACAAAGGAGGCACTTCCCGCTGCAGAGCGCTCACAGGCCATCCAGCAGACATGCTGGGACAGGAGGACAAATCAGACGAAACATGATGGGAGGACGAGAGTAGCAAAGCGGGACGGATCTTCCCTGAAAAGAAAAATGGCTCCTTCAGCTCCATGTTGATTGTGTCTCAGCGACTCCCAGTCCGTTTGCTCAGTTTACAAGTGAAAATAGTGTGTGGGGGGGGAGGGAGGTTAAATACCAGTCCCACAAACTCCCCTGGGATCTGAGAGTCAAGCTGGGGTCTTTCTGTCTCGTGTCCCCCTCCCTCCACTGGGATTCCGTAGGGCTAAAATCTGCCCCCGCCCGGACTCCTGTGCAGTCCTCTCCTCTTTGAACTGGCTTGGCACACGTGTAGGTGAGGAATGAGTCTGCGCAGCTCGGGATTAGTTAGTTTTTCTGAGGCTGTGCCCTCCCCTCGCCCCCGAGCAGACTCCGGCTCCCTCTCCCTTATCAGCCGGCTTTGCCGGACTAAGAGCTGTAAAAAGCCGTCACGAGAGTCAGAGCTTCTGTCTCTGATTCCCTCTCAGGGATCAGGTCTGGGGGATCCGAAGGGGACATCTGTGCGTGGTCAGCTCGTGGCACAGCACAGCCCTTTGGGGTCCATCCGCACAGCCCGCAGCAGCGAGTCTCCCAGCCTGGATCGGCAGACTCGGGGGGCTCGAAATGCTACCGTGCTAGAAATAGCTGTGTGGACGGCGCTTTTGAGTTGCCGCTCTGACCCTAAAGCCCACCCACTCCCTTGGCAGAGTGTATAGGGCTCTGGCTAGATGACAAACAGGTGTTTTTTGGTTTTTTTCCAGTTAAGTTTCCCAGATTCAGAGCTCGGGGGGACAGTTAGATTCTCTAAGTGTTAAATTGCATCGACGGGGGTGGCGGGGTGGGAGGCGTCCTCCCCAGCTGTTCAGTCCATTTGTAAAAAGCACCTTTCCTTCATGCTCTAGGCAGGCGCTAGGGGCGCCGAGCGCCCTTGTTTGCAGAAGGCTGTGATTGCGTGCAGCCAGTGACGGGCAAAGAAGGACCATGACGTCACTGCGTAAATGTCATGCTTGAGGAAAGGCGAAAGAATTTCTAAAGATAACCGGGGCCTTCCTGCCCAGCTGGGACGGAAGCGAAAGTCACCATGTGTCAACCTTCCCCAGCAGTGCCCAGTTCCTCTAATCGCAACGATTCTCCTCCCATCTTCTGCCCCTCCCTTGGCAGCGTCCGCGACGGAGCTCTTCCCCCTTTCGGTCCGTGGGAGGGCCACGCCACGGTCCTTTCTGCGGGTAACCGGTCGTGCTGTACGCGCGTGATGCGATCTCAGTGTTCCGTGCTCAGTTCATTGACCCAAAGGTCAGAGCACGAGGGCCTCGGGGCTGAACACAACTCCCCCGGGGTCCCGATCAGCAGATGGGCCAGACATCCTGGTTGAGCCATGAGCGACGCTGTCATAGCCACGTGGAAAGCACTGGGGGAGGAGGGAGCTATCGAAAGTCTGAGCAACCTTGGGTCTGAGCAACTGGGTGCTGTGTATTGAATTCGGAGAGAGTTTAGTTCTGTGAGAGCTTTGTCCTTGAGTGGTAGGGGCCTAGACGAAACCCCTTGATGAAGCAGCCCTGCGCTTTGGGTCCAGTTCCAAGCACACGGCTGGCCCCTTCGTCTATAATGGGCCAAATGACTATTTTGGATCTAAACAAGCCCGTGAGCTTTGGGAACGTCTGGAGCTGGCCCTCGGGACTCAGACCCAGCCTAGTGTTAATGGTTAGACTAAACCAGAAACGAAATGGTTAGAATAAAGCTGAGGATAGCCCCGAGGTGCACTGACTGCAGCTCGCTGCTCTCCCTGCTTGAAGATGATGGGTCATTGAGGAGGGAGGCGCTGGAGTCTGTTGGCGTGACTCTGCTCTGGCTGGAACGGGCCGTTGCTCTGGGCATCCTAAGATGCTGCAACGGTGGTGGTGTTGCACGGCAGGAGATACCGGCAACGCAGCCCCCACCGGTGCTGGTGCCGTCGCTCTCTGCTGCCGCCCAGCACTGTGAGGCGTTATCAAGCAGCGTATCTGCTGAGGACACAGTTGCGCTGCCGGACGCTGCAGTGAGACCACAGCCTGGGTCTGCAGAGCACGAGGAAACGCCAGAGCCTCACCACCCTACAAGTCTAGACGTGATCACCCCCCCGCGTTATCATTGGCCCACTGGATCCGTGCCCTGTGGAGTCAGCTCCGACCTTGGCCATCTCTCGCTGATGCCTCCAGAAGGAAATAACTGGGAACGGCGACTCTGTAGCGGTGAGGCGTGTTAGGGAAGGGAAATTTGCACTGGGGAGTCAGCTTGGTGTAGGGGGTGGGGCACTAGGCCAGGACACTTGGGTTCTATTCCTAGCTCTGCCACTGGCTTGCTGGGTGACCTTAGGCCAGTCACGTAGTCTCTCTATGCCTTCGTTTTGCCCATCTGTATAATGGGGATAACAGCCCTGCCTCACAGGGGTGTTGTGAAGAGAAAGGCAGTAGTTTGTGAGGCGCTCAGATGCTAGGGGGTGTGTGTGTGTGTGAGATAAGCACACATTCTTAGCTAGTAGATAGACTAGAGCCCTTAAATCAATTGGCTGCAGGATAAATTGTCAGTGTAATAATTGCATTTCTGTTACTCAGCTCTGCTGGCCAGGCAGATAAACAGAGGACTTTGGTCTCCTTAGCTGCTCTCCTGGTTCCCAGTTCTCTGCTATAATCAATAGTTTCCTATCATCAAAACTACTGAATTGCTTTATTTCTTCTAGCGTGTCAGTTCTTAGCCCTGCCTTAGTCCTGCTCTGTCTCGCCTGGATGTTACAGTTCTCCGTCCCTTCGCCCTTCTCCAGCAGGGAGCCTGCTGTGATCACAGCACCATTACCTCTGCCTCTGACTTCTCGCTGTGTTACCCCTATCCAGCCGCTGCGGTTTAACCCCCCCAAAAAATCACCAGGGCTCCAAGCGCTGACTGAGAGACAGCTAGTGATGTGGTGAGACGGCGACAAGAGGCAGCAGAGAGACAATTTCCTGACCTATTTTACAAAGGCTTACGCCCGGTGTGGAAAGTGTGTCAAGCGTTGTGGGCCCTGCAAATCCCCTTGGGTGGGATGGGGGGAGAAGGACCTTTTTGAATACCCGGTAAGAAGACTGGAACGAGATTTTGAAGGTCAGGATGCGCGGGTCTAACGCTGTCCATTGCCTGGGTGTGCACAGAACAGAGGGCTGAGTTTGCGCGGTCGCTCAGCAACAAGAAGAGCAAAGGTGGTGCTGATGGGTGTGTAGTTGGTTGTGTTTTTCTGTAAGCAGAAAATGAACCCTATTTTCACAAGAAAACCCTTTTATTAACTCCTGGACAAGTTCTCCCTCTGCTTTCAGCGCTGTGCGGCTTTGTAACATCCTGTTTGAGAAACTCAAGACCCGGAGCGGGAACATCTGTTTTCCTAAAGAAACATTAGCAACCTTCGCAGTCCTCAGGATTTTCTTTTACCGACCTTCATCTTTTCAGCTCCAAGTAAAACAGTGGGTGGCATAAGCTGAGAAAAGGAGCTGAATTGCCAAACAGATTCCAATCTTGGAAGTGTTAATAGCAGTGCATTTGAGCACCTACACGGTTGGCTGATTTTCGTAAGTGCTAAGCAGCCGCCAGTTCCCACTCACAGCTGCTGGATAGTCAGTGCTTTCGAAAATCAGTCTGTTGATTTAAATGCTTGGGGTGGATTTAAGAGCCTGATTTTACGCAATCATTTTTAAAACCTTGGTCTAGCTTTGTAACTGTCTTTGTACATCTCTGGCTCACATTATCACAGTGTTTGAGAGCCTCGTAAACATTACCGGGCACAATTTATGGCTGGGAAACTAAGGAACTAATTTACGTGACTTGCCCGAGAGCACACGGGAGTCAGGAATTGAAACCAGGTCCCCTCAGACGCTGTATTTTCAACTGATTTTTGTTTTAAAGCCCCAAACATTTAAACGTCCTGACGTCTATTTATGACTTAACTTTTTCTTTAGTGTATGAACTGCCAGTGAATGCAGGTCTGGAGAGGGAGATCATCGATAGCTTCAAAGAGACAGCCCGGGAACTGTTGGCCCCCTCGCTGCCCCACCAGTGCACCCACGCTCTGATCTTTGGGGACCATATCGTGAGGTAAGAGGGATAACTCTGGCTTCATGGCCCATTCACTCACTGCCGCATGGTTACTGATTCATGCCAGTTTTGGAAATGGTTTTTCTGATATAAAGACAGTCCAGAGTGGTGGAAGGAAGCGTTAATGGTGCTTAATAAATAATTAACCATGGCAGAAGACAGGGGGACTGGGGACACCAGAGGTGGGGATAACTTGGAGGCGTTATCTTGCTGTGCAAAAATATAATAAAACTCCCTCCTTGGGGGCGTCCTGGAAGAAGTGAGATAGGAGTTTGAAGGTGTTCCAGATGGTTTGCGCTGAAGCTTGCCTCCTCCTTCGTACTAACGTCATGGTGCTGGTGGGGCGGGTGCATGCGTGTGTGATTTTAAATCCACCTCCCCCATCTGTTTTCCATGGGTGTTTATAAAGTTAGTTTCTTTATTCATAACCCCTTCGATGTGGGCTTTCCAGTGTTGGGTGGCCTCTGGCTACGGTTAACGAGGGCTTTCTGGTGCTTAGATTCCACCGTCATTGGTGCTGTTTCAAACCTGAGAGAGATTCTACATAAGAGATAAAACCAAGGCCTTGACCACTACAGGTCACTAATGAATGTACTGTATGTTTCACAGGAGCAAACAGCTTCACTGTAGTGGTGAGTCTAGATTAATAGATTTTTAAGGCCAGAATGGACTGTGATGTTCATCTCGTTTGACCTCCTGCATGGCGCAGGCTAGAGAGTTTCCCCGAGTGATCCCGTTCGTTGTCAAGCCCAATAATTCGTGGTTAGACGAGACCCTATCTTCTAGAAAGAGCTTGATTTTAAGCTGTCAAGCCATTGAGAATCCACCACATCCTTCAGGAAGCTGTTCCAATGCCTTCACTGTTAAAAAATTCTTATTTCTAGTTTGAACTCTGCTGACTTCAGTGTCCAGCCATTGGACCTTGGTTTGCTAGATAAAAGAGTCATCTACTATTAGATCTCGTCTCCCTGAGTAGCTGTAATAGATCATGATCACTTCCAACTGGGTAATTACTTTCTGCCTCCTTCAATTTCCCCTTTATGACTGAATGCGATACTCTTCTCCACCTCCTCTCTTCAACCGTTGTGTGGGTTTGCTGTGTGTGGTTAAACAGCTGCCAGCTCCACCCCAGTGATGGCTGCATTTCAGCAGTAGATGAAATAATTCTCATATCTATAATTTATAGGGATTTCTATAGTCGCTGTAGCTTAAGTTTCTGAAGTGATTTGTGCCCTAAGTTACTTTCTTGACTGAGGGACGTATAAGGGAAAGAGAGAAACTGTCAACAAAGATTTTTGCAGCATCAAGCTAATGAAATGAGAACCCACATGCTTAACAGGAAGGAAATGGTCAGACAGGCAATGTGGATTCGAGCAAATCATTAGAACCTGAGAAGCCCTCAGGGGAGAGCGGAGGTTGGAAAACGAAGACCCCGGCGTCACAGAAAGGGAAGGAGAAGACATGAACTGACGGAGAGAGAAGAGCTCTGGAAAAGGGCTGGATCATGAGAGCAGCACAGCAGGAACACACTGATGTGCTGGGTCTTTGGGTTCCCAAATTTAGGGTGCTCTGACCCTCCCCAGGAAGTGGGGGAGCTGGGGGGGGGGCTGGAAGCTCTGCCAGGGAGAGTCTATGGCCTCCAGCTATGGGGTAAGGAGGAGCTGCTCTTCACGTGGAGCCAGCCGGAAGACAAGAGCTGAGTTTCGTGAACAATTTGGAGTTTTGGCGTGTGTTTCCAATCTGAGGTGAAAACGAAAGCCCCTCTGCCTCTCTGCCATCTCCTCTCAGCCTCCCATCTCCTTCTCTCCAGCAGCAACTGTGCCACCCATTAACCAGTTAAAGGCTCTCAATGCCCAATGAGCTGAGTCAGGATTATGACGCAAATTACACAAATGGGGAAACCGAGGCACAAGGCGGGGGGGAGTAACGGCTTGCTCAAGCTCACACAGCTGGTGAGTGGCAGAGCTGGGAATGCAACTCAGTTCTGAGTCCCAGTCCTGTGTCTTAAAAATGCAACCCCCTCTACCTCCCCGGGAAGGAACAAGAGAAAACCGCCCCCGTTAGCCTGAAAACTCCAGCTGCTGCCGGCTAGGGCTTCTCCGCTTGCGGGCCTGCCAGTCACAGACTGAGTGGTCAATAGGAGACAGGGAGAACGTGCTAATGGAGGCTTGCTCGTCCGCTGGGGGGCAGGTGGGAAGGCGAACAGGGCATTTGCATCCCTCGCTGCTTCTGATAAAGCCAAAAGTACCACGCCGAAGCCCAGCTTTCCTCCCAGCCCTCCACAGAGATGCAACGTCCCCAGCACGGCCCCAGCCGAGCCCCAATTTCAGGGTCTGAGGACCCCTGGTACACGCCACGCCAGGCTACGGCCTCGCTCAGCGTCTCCTTCTGAGCTTTGGCCTCCTGCCTCTTCGTCCACTGGTGGCAGGAGGATGCTCGTATCTCTAGACTGGCCCTCAGCCCCCTCGAGCCGCCAAGTGGAGATCTGGAGCCGCTTTGATTTTCCCACCTTCCTTTCGCCTCTGGCTGGCAGCGGAGCCTTTTCGCCCCTCCGCAGGGCGCTCGCGCGAGGTCGACACCGCGCGGTCGCGACGCGCTGAGGAAGCCTGATGTTAGGGCGCTGCCGTGGGCCGTGTCTCTCCGGGATGGGGCGACCCCGCTTGAGAACCACACGCGGCATGTCCTTGCTGCGCGGATTCAAATCCCACCGCGCCCGGCCCAGCTTCTGCAGCGTCCTCCTGGCTCGGACTGATCCTGTCAAGGGCCGGCCTTGGCTCCTCTGATACCCACCTTTGAAAGGGCTGCCGGGGTCTCACTCCACCAGATTTCCAGCAGCTCTTCCCCTCCCTCAGCTCTGCCCTTTTCCTAGGGGAGCCCGTCGCAGCATTGGCTGGGGCTAATTCTGGTTTCAGCCAGGGCAGGGTGAGCGAGATCCTGTCTGGGGACGGTTCACAGGGGGTAGAGAGAGGAGACGGGGGCCTATGGACCAGCAGGGAGAGGGAAGTGGAGAGAAGCCTGGACGCTTGCCAGGACGAAGGGGAGGCGGGGGATCTACTGGAGGATGAGGAGGAGGGAAGGGCCAGGAGTCATGGAGGGCAGCTCAGCCGATCTGTGCAGGAGGGCGGCCCAGGCAGAGGGGGCCAGTTCCTGAACCTGTTTACATGAAGCTCTCAGCCGGCTCCCGCACGGCGACCGCATCCCCTTTGCTCCGGGGCTGACAGGAAGGCATCGTTCTGGAAATGGAAGTAAAACCCGAGATATCAAAGCATGGACTAGTGCTCGGTGGGAACCGGCTCGTGCTGCACTTCCCTTCCGAACAGCATCAACAGCCCTGAGACCTCCCCGCCCTGGCATTAGCGCCCTTCCTTTCCTTGCTGGGCGCCGGGGCTCTGGCCTGGGGCCTCAGGCAGGAAGCAGGGGTGGCTTTGGGGCCGAGGCTGGTGGTTTGCCACTTGGGTAGATCACTGGCCTTGTTTGATCAGCACTTGGGAAGCTGAGTCGGCGCATCCAGCAGGTCCTGCCGAAGACGGGGCCGAAGACGGAGGCCGGTGCCTGAGAAAGGAGATTGACGAGAGGGGACGCGATGGAAGCGTGTCAAACCCTGGCTGGTCTAGAGAAGGGGGACCAGGAACTTTTCTGTTCTCCCCGTCGCATAAGACAAGATGAAGGGAGGGCCTCTCCCCAGCTTGCTACGGACTCACAGCCACAGACTCGTCAGGCCGGGTTCCTCAGCTCACCCCTTGCCTCTCGGGCTCTCCCTGCCTTTCTTCCCAGGGGCAGGCGTGCTCCTGCTTCCTCGCTCTCCAGGCCCCCCTTTGTAGCCCCAGGTGCCGCCCCAACATTTCTGGCCCCTTGGCATCAGCTCTGAGAGCCTGTAGGCACGCTGCTCTCAGCCTTCCGCCCTCTCCAGCCTTCTCCGGCTCAGGAAGGCGGCTGGCTGGTCCCTCCCGCCACCTTTTGGCTCTCACCCCATTTCAGTCTCCCAGCGCTGGCTCGTCAGCTCCCTGACCATTCCTTCCTCTTCCCAGAAACGGCCTGCAGAGAGGTGTCTGCAGCTTTCCCTGGAGGCCTCACCCAGTCTCCTGACTGGTTCTCCCCAGGATTTTCCCAGGGCCAGCCGCCTTGTGACAGGGATGTTCAGTGGCATTTAAAAAGGTGGCAAATTCAAAACCTGATCAAGCAAAATACTTCTTTTTTTTTTCAAGTGGCGTACAATCAGCCTGTGGAACTCACTTCCACTGGATGTCATGGAGGGTGAGACCTCAGCAAGATTCAAAGGCTAATTGGACATTTACATGGGTGTCAAGAACATCCAGGGTTACCCTAATCAATTACAATAAAACTGTTGGCAGGGAGATTTAACCATATGCAGGGTTTACATCAGTCTCTAATTCGTTTTCCTCCTGACCTCTACTAATGTCTGGGTGGGGGAGCAGATCATCCCACAACTGACACTCTTCAGGGGCACCATTTCAGATTTTGGTGGAGGGGGGCAACTTTAATCGTCATTCCAGGGGCTACTTAGGCACCCCATAGACTTATAGACTTTTAAGGTCAGAAGGGTCCATCATCTGGTCTGACCTTCTCCACAACGCAGGCCACAGAACCTCACTCACCCACTCCTGTCATAGACCCCTGACCTAGGACTGAGTTACTGAAGTCCTCAAATCACGGTTTAAAGACTTCAAGGGACAGAGAATCCACCAGCGAGTGACCCGTGCCCCGTGCTGCAGAAGACGGTGAAACCTCCCCCAACCTATTTTTTCTGCCAATCTGCCCTGGGGGAAAACTCCTTCCTGACCCCACATATGGCGACCCCTGAACATGTGGGCAAGACTCGCCAGCCAGAGCCCAGAAAGAATTCTCTGTAGTAACTCAGAACCCACCCATCTAACATCCCATCACAGGCCATTAGGCATATTTACTGCTAGTAGTCAAAGATCAGTTAATTGCCAAATTAGGTTGTCCCATCACACCATCCCCTCCATAAGCTTATCAAGCTCTGTCTTGAAGCCAGCTAGGTTTTTTGCCCCCACTGCTTCCCTTGGACGGCTGTTCCAGAACTTCACTCCCTTGATGGTTAGAAAGTTTCGTCTAATTTCACATCTAGGCTTCCTGATGGCCAGTTTTATCCATTAGTTCTTGCGTCCCCATTGGTGCTGAACTTAAATAATTCCTGGAAACTCTAGAGGTTTTTTTGCAGATAATAACTTAGAAATTAGCTGACAGGAGCACGGTATCTAATTCCTATGTAAAGAAAGAAATTAAACAAATATTAGCCCCATTCAGCTCTAATACTAACATGTTATGACATCTTGTGTCAAGCCACTTAAGGGACATACGTGGGTTTGTTTTAAAAATGTACTGTATATTCTGACTCTTGAATGTAACCAATGAAATAATTTGTGTAAGAAAGTTGTTTTCTGTCATTTAGGCTATCTATTTCTTGCAGTTCACCAAACTTGGAATAGATCATTTAACTCTTGGAAACATCCTACTAGGGCAAGGCCCTGTAAGTTTGTACTGCACTTGCCTGGGGCTCTAGGGGTGTTACCATACTACAAACTCATAGAAACTGACTTTCAACAGGCATGAAACTGAGCATTTCAAATCACTTTCACAATATTGCCAGCCCCAAATGTTCAAAAAGCATGAGCCAGGCTCACCACAAATCATGAGATTACCTTAAAAAGTCATGGAATGATGTACAAATAATAGATTTGAGGTTCTTTTTATTTGCCTTCTGCTTTTTGAGCCATTGGGGTGCACTGGAGTCACATTTTGAAGCTTTTGCCACAGCCACAAGGGCTAGAAACTTACCTTTTCTTTAAGAATGAAGGCTGAAATTGTCACAGAGCCACTTGGCCTCAGGAGCTGGGGCTTTAAGGAAAACAATAGTTATGAGACTTATGAGGGTCGGCAGCATAGCTTTCACTTCTGTTTAAAGGCTAGTTGCTTTCTGGAAGGCTCTAAAACACGGCGCTGCAATGGTGGAGTTGCAGTTCTCACAGGAGAATATTTAAAAGCAAACACCGAGAAAATGCCACCTTTTAAAGATGAGAAACAAACGTGAGTTTTCTGAGGTCTAATCACGGCCACAGCAGGACAGGAAAAAAACGGACACAGGAGCTCTGGGCAGCTCTTCTTCTTGAAAGAAAGTTGGAGGGTCAAATCTTCCAGTCCTTAATTAGGTAAAACATCTGTTGCCATCAGCACCTACGCTCCTAGAGATTAATGTGTGCTCAGTAACTCCATGCTTAAATATCTGAGCCATCTTATCCAGGGCTCCGCATTTAATATGCACTGACTCAGGGACTACATTCTCTGGCATATTCGGAGCAGTGCTGAGCACCCAGAGGGCACCCAGTGAATAATACAAAGCACGGCAATAATCGTTGCCTTTATGGAGTTGATGGATGCGGTGTCTGTTCTTGGTTCTGGAATTGGCCTGGATTCAGCGGAAACCCTAAGAATTTGAGGCCTAAAAACACCTGATGCTCATGGCACATTTATTTTTTCATTCCTTCCTTTTCTCAAACTGAGAACATAAAGGGGGAAACAAAACGGTTTCCAGCTAAAATGTAAAATTGCATGGCCGCTCTTGCGCTACAAACCGGCTTGGGGCAGAACCCGTCACCCCTGGGAGCTTAAGTGATCGCCCTCATCTGACTCTCTCTTCCTTCCTGAGTGCTGTGGTGTTTTTCATGCTGGCAACCAGCCTCCTTCCCAACCACCTGAGACTGTTTGCTGGAGTCTCAGAGAGCTGGCCCCCTTGGTTTTGCTCCCATCTTATCAGACTCTTCTTTTTATGCAGCATGCAACAGAGAGAGAGGCTGGCCCAGTGGATACAGCGCTAGACCTGAGAGACCTGGGTGCTGCTTCTCCCCGGGGACTTCCTGAGGTGTCTGATCTCAGGCCAGTGCCTTAGGGACAGAGTTTCAAAGGTTTTTCGGCACCCAAAGAGGCAGCTTGGCATCAGGGGGGGTTTACACAGCACCCAGCCTTCTAAGCGCTTTGGAAAACCTCACTGGGTGCCTACCTACCTTTGAAAATCTGCCCCTTCATCGCTCTGTGCCTCAGTGCCCCATCTGTACAATGGGGATAACAGCTCAGCTCTACCTCGCCAGGGGCTGTGAGGAGAAATAGGTTAGACTGTGAGGGGCTATGGTGATGGGACCACGTGCTATCCTGCCTCTTGGGGTTGGCCTTTTCTTTTCACTCGTCCTCTTCCCAGCTCACTCTTTTCTGAACGTAACCATGGCTGCATTCTTCTGTGTCCCCGTGCTCTGTCTTCAACCCCCATCCCTGCAGAGGGAGAGATTGCCCTTTTACAGCCGCACCAAGAACTTCCAGATCCTTAATTTAATTACCAGCCCTTCCTTATCTTAATCCCCCTGCCTCTGTTTGTAAGCCAAACACCGACTCCCTGCCCCAGGGGCACGAGCTGGGAACAGCCCCTCTCCTCTGCAGCGCTCACATCCCACCCTCCGCCTGGGGCTAGGAAGGGTGCAGAAATTCGGGCAGGGGGGGCGTGAGCCTCCCCCTAAATGGCGCCGCTGCTGCTGTGGGGTTTTTCCATCCTCCTGTGGACTAGCTGGTGCTAGTCACTGTCAGGATACTGGGCTCAGGGTCGTCCCTGGGGGGGTGCAGGACCGGGGACAAACCAGACTGTGTAGGCCTCTCGCCTGGTTCCAGCCCTCCCACCCGATCCGGTGCAGGGCCCCCCAAAGTGCAAGGCCTGGGGCGGTCGCCCCGATTCGCCCTACCATAGGGACGGCTCTGACTGGGCAAGTTATGGGGTGTGGGTCTGATCCACTCTGGCAATTGCTACCTGCCCCTTATGAGATACCCTTAGAGCCTAACACCAGCTCCGGTAACATTGACCTCTTCCCCGCGGCTGCCACCCATCAGTTCAGGCAGCTGCTTCTGCGTCCCAAAGTTGATCTCCAGGGCATCTCTTGTCTGCTGTCCGGATGCAAGGCCGCCTGTTTCAGTCAGCTGCAGCCCACTTCTTTGCCGAGCTCTCTGCTTCCAGCCCTCTGATTACTCTGGCTGTCGGATCCCAGAAAGCCAACTCTTTTGCTGGCCTGGGAGAGCCCCTTTTAAAGAGTTCCCATCTCATCTTCCTCTTGGCCGGACGAGAGGTGGGCTGTCCTGTTGAGCAGACTCCACCTGCTGTCTCTTGTTCAGAAGAGGAGACTGTTCTCACGCCTCTTAAAGTTGACGGGCTGGAAATCTGGAGCTGCTATACTAATTCCTGGTCATATCCTAAACTGGACATTCACTGAATATGTGTTGCCTCGTCAAATTAATTTGGGGTCACCCACCTTTGATCTGGTGGGGGGAGCTTTTTTATTATAAATCGAAACCACAACATTTAAATATCAGGCATTTGGTTCACAGAGATCTGTCCACAGCACTGAGCGCTGCTAAGCCCTCCACTGTGGCCGTGGTCAGAGATGTTCGTACCAGCTGTTATTAGTTTTTAAAGCCACAGCTCTGCCAGTCTAGTACAAGACACATGTTCTGTCTGTCCTGTAATGTATCCGGTATTCTCTGCTTGTGTGAAATCTTACTCGTTTCTAAAATAAGCCTGATTTGGAGGTCAAGAAACTAAAGGCTAATGTCAGTTTCCAACCCCAGTACGAATGTAACAGAGATTTTTGGATCTCTTTGGGAGTGGCACTTCAGGTGCATTGCAATATTAAGGCCAAGGCATTTCTTGAATTATTTCCTCCGTTGAGAAAACCAGAAGTCCCGAGGAAGTGATTCACCCCAGCCAGTAGATTAAAGCAGTATTAATATTAAAGCATCGATAAGAGCAAGGGGACTAGGTGACAAATTCAAAAGGAAGTACCTTTTCACACACCGCTGTATGCTGCAGAAAACCATTTAAGCCAAGACCGTAATGAGATTCAGAAAGACGTTGGACATTTAAGAGTTTTATAGCAAGAACTCCACTGTTACCATAATTAAAACTATGTTGTCAGGGTTATTAAATCCCATGCTTCAGGATTTAAGCCAAACTATTAGAGAGCAAGATGATGGAGGGGCATGTTATTCCAATTTACTACTGCCAGCTTCTTACAGCTTCCTGTCAAGTGGCTGATGCTGGCCAGCAAACGTGACTAGGGCCAGACAAAGTTTTGTTGGTTTGCTGTTTCGATCAGGGGTGTGAAAAAAACACACACACACCTCCTGTAATATATCTATGCCGGCAAAACCCCCAGCGTAGACTCAGCTATGCTGACAGAAGAGTGCTTCAGTCAGCATAGCTAATGCCATTCAGGAAGGTGGTGGTACAACGCTGGGAGAAAAATCCCTTGGGTCGGCTTATACTGCGTCTACACGAGGGGTCTCTGCTGGGACAGCTATACCGGCAAAGCGTTTGTAGTGGAGGCAAGGCCTAGATGGACTTTGGGTCTGATTCGGTGTGGCAAATTGAATTCAGGTCACTCTGGTTCTGATGAAAAGTGTCTGCACAGGGGTTGAATGAGGTTTAGCTACTCCACTTTAAAGTCACGCCTTTCGTTAATTCGGATTCACTTTCCGCAGTGTCCCCTGGAGACAAGCCCAACCCACCCTTCCGAGTTTTAGTCTCCAGCACTAAATGAGCCTGCCCTTTCCTCTGGCCAGGGACGGGAGGCCCCCCCAATTTCTGCCAGGGTTTATATCCGCTGGAGAGACCTGACTCCTCCCCAGGGCGCAGGACAGAGGCTGGGGGCTGCTGAGACTCGGCACCAACTTCTCCCCTCTTCACACAGGCCTGGCCTCAGCAAAACTGCCCCGGAGCTTTTCCCGAGTGGGCAGGGCCCTTGGCAGCGGGGTGCCAGGCTCCCTCGCCGTAGTGGAGTGGACGATGCTCTCACCTTTTCTCAGCAGTGTCCACAGCGCCTCTACCACGCTCACCTCTCCTGCACACAGCCTCTGACTGTCAACCGCAGCCCCTTCTTGCCAGCCCCAGCCCTCTGCTGTCAGTCACAGCCCCCTGGGCCCCCCCGGATATAGAAGTCAAACTACACCTGGGAGTTTCAGGCAACTGTTCACGAGAGGGGACCTGCAATCGGGCGTCTCCTGGGAAAATGAAACACGTGAGAGGGCTGCATCCTCGCAGACAGCGCTGGTGCAAGTGGGAGTTTAATCAGAAGCGAACGATGTTGGCGTTCTTCATCCTTGCACGAAGTCTGCCTGGGTGCCCATTGTCATTAGACCCAGCATGAAGCATGGATTGTGGCAGGTCTGTCGTGTGACGAAGGACAGCGTCTGTTCAGCTGCTTCATTCCAGAGCCTCAACGTTTTCCATGAGCTCTGCTGGCCAATACAGATATTCACAGTGAGTGAGAAGGACGTTTCTCCGTCAGCGGCCGTTTCGAAATGACTTCAGCCCAATCATAGAACCACAGGGCTGGAAGGGACAGCCAGGGTCATCTAGTCTAACCCCCGGCCAAGATAGAGGATTTGTTGTGTCTAAACCATCCCAGATGGGTGGCTCTCCAGCATCCTTTGGGAAACCTCCGGTGAAGAAGCTTCCATGGCCTCCCCAGGCATTGTCCTACTGTTCTTACAGCTAGGAAGTTTGTCCTGAGATTTAACCCAAATCTCATATGCTGTAGTTTGAACCTGTTGCCTCTTGTCCTGCCCTTTGTGGCAAGAGAGAGCAACTTTTCTCCACCTTTTTTTATGGCAGCTGTGACAAAGCTCTTCCTCTACCTCGGTGGGCCCGACGCTTCCTTTGTAGCGGCGGGTCAGGGACCTGCTTCGCCCCTTAGTGTTTTTCCACCCTCCAGTGGTGGGGGAGGGTAATGCAGCCTCTAAGGTGGCTGCTTCCTCCTGGCTCCTGGTCCTGTCTCTGGTTCTCACAGGCCCTTGCCTCTTGGCTGGGGCTCTTGTCCCTCTAATGAATGGCTAGTGGGGGGGACCCGGTCCCACCCTTGACTCTGGGTCCCAACCCAGGGACCCTACAGGTAGCAGCCTCATGCTATGGCTTCCCCGTGCCCCTTGACTTAATGTCCACACCCTGCGTGGACTGGGGCCCTTCCTGCCCCCCTTGTCAGGAGAGGCTCTTGACCCCTGACAGCCCCACTGGGCGTGGTAGTGGCCAAACCAAATGTCCAGTTCTATCTTCCCCTTCTGGCAGGGTCTTTTCCCTCAGGCCTCCAGCCCTGGCAAAGGTCCTTTGCCCTCTTCGGGCAGGGTTTTTGTACCTGCAGGGCTCTCTCCTGCCAGCGTCCTGCTCCTTCTCCGTAACCCGCCTGGTTTCTGACAGCATCTGGCCTGCTCGCACACTCCGGTAGCTCCCCTCGCTCCACAAATCCAGCCGCACCCGTCTCTGGAGGGGAGGCTTTTAACACATCCTCGGCTGGCCCTTGATTGGCTCCAGGTGTGTCAATTAACCAGGCATAACCCCTGCTCAGTGACCAGGGGAAAAGGGACCGGGGCTGATATATTGGCCTCCTTGCCCTCTCCGGTAGCCATCGCGTCTGAGCCTGTCGCACAGCCGTTCAAGTACCTGCAGACCGCTATCCCGTCTTCCCTTACTCTCCTCTTTTCCAAACCAAACATACCCAGTTCCTTCAGCCTTTGCTCATATGGCTGCGTTCCCTCCCTTTGAGCATCTGTGTCGCTCACCTCTGGATCCTTTCCACTCTGGCTGTGTCCTTTCTATACGTTGGAGACCAGACTGGACACAGTTCTCTACCTGAACCCCAATCAGCGCCCAGCAGAGGGGTGCTATCACTTCCCGTGACTTGCCTGCCATGCCTCCGTTAATGCAACCCACAATTGCATTTGCTTTTTTTTTGGCAACGGCATTGCACTGCTGGCTCCTGTTGGGGCTGTGATCCTCCACAACTCCCAGATCCTTCCCGGCAATGCTGCTGCCCAGCCAGTCATCCCCCATTCATGTTTGAGCCTTTGTTTTTTCTTCCCTAAGCATAGCACCGTACATGTGTCTTCGCTGAATTTCATTTTGTCGTCTGGAGCCACGTGGCTAGCCACCTACATCATCTGCTACGTAGGTGGATGTGTCGGAGGCAAAGGATAATTTGATAACGAATCTACAATATTTCATTTGAAACACAGAGCCCCTGCACTGTGAATGCGGCTGTCCTTGGGTAAGAAAAGGCCTTTTCAGAGGCCCTGAGACACCAGGGGAGAAAAGACTCCAGCTAGGAAGGCCTGGGCTTGGCTTGAAAGCCACACGACGCAACGGGAAATCCCTGGGACCACTTCTCTGACTCAGGCCAGCGGGATTTGGTTTTCAGGGAGAGGAGCTAAACGGCTCCATTTTAGCGTGGAAGGGAAGAGCAGTTGCGTGGTGGCCGTTGAGCAAACGTCAAGGCAGGGAGAAGAACGACCCAGCTGTGCCCTTCTAGCTGACCTGTGACCCTCTGGAGGTGGAGAGAGCAAAGCGAGAGAATCTGTCGCTCATCAGATTTCTCCCGCTGCTCCGTCCTCAGAACGGGCAGCGCCTTTGCAGCCCGGGCTATTCCTTGTGGAGTCCTAGAGCCGGGAGCCGCCATTCTTCTCCTTATGGACGTGGGCCCAGTTAGGGCTGACGCACAGAGGGTTTCAGTGCAGTCGCCACATCGCTCAGGCCTGATCTTAAAGCCCGGAGCCTGCGACGAGGAGCCAGAAATGTCTGAGGCTGAAACTCCAGTTCTAACTGTGATTCACAGCGAGTCCTCATGGTCGCAGCCTGGCCCAGCCCCCTCTCCGGACTGACAGCTGCTGGCTCTCATGTGCTTCTAAGCCAGCCAGGTCTGGGCAGAGCCGGCTCGTGGTTCCTCGCCTGGATCTAAGCCACACTCCTAGGGGCAGATTTCGTGGCTGCCACCCTTCCTGGGGACATGAGGCAGCTCTGCCTGGCAGCCTTAGACCCTGACCCCACCCCTCTTAGTCTGCTCGCAGCCGTTCTCTGTTCCCGAGGGCTGCTCAGCATTTGGGCTAAACAGTGTGCCCCGTGCCCTCCCTCTCTCCAGCCTGGTCTTGTGCTCCGTGGCAGTGGAAGACACCTGCTATTGAATTGAACCTATCTGTTCATACAGTGAACGTCCCTATCCCCAGGGCACACAGATGAACCCTCCAAATCCGTCCCACCCAGCTCTTCCTCGCTCTGTTCCTCAACTTCCCATCGACGAAATGGGGATAAGCAGCACCTATCCGCACGGCAGAGCTTCGCGGGGATGAGATGAGTTAATGTCAGCAACGGGGAGACGTGCTAAGTGCGGTTACGTGATTGCAAAGTGCTGGTGGGACGGCATTCCCGTCGCCTGGCACGTAGTTAGAATGCCCACGGCCGGTCCTCAGATTTCTCTTACTGCCTGTTTACCTAATCTAGCAGGGGAGACACTGAAATAAATGTACCAACCTCGGTCTCACAGTTTCTCTCTCTCTTTTTAAGACCTGTAACATGCTTGTCAAGAAATGGCAAACCGATGAGTAACGGTGAGAGAGGAAGGAGACAGGGTCCCCGGGTGGCTTCTGTGGAGCAGGAATGAGCTGTGTGATTCAGCCGGGGGTTGTGGGTGCTAAGCCGTGTCAGAGAGCCGTCTGTTATATGCGCTCCGGGTGCTGTTTCATGACTGGTTGTTAGTACCGTTGCCCAGCTAGGGTGTGAGCGGGTGAGTCCTGCGCTGCGTTCTTTCACTCAGCAGTGCCGTGTGCTTCTTCCCAGCAAGCTGAGCGCTCTTTCTCACGCTCCTGCTGCGCCGTCTGTGGGTTGATCCCCCCCTTTTAAAATAATCTTCGTTATCTTAAACTAATGGCTGAGCGCTCTCATGACAGCCAGCCTGCTTTTAAATGAAGGTAATTGCAACATACTCTCATCAGAGGACAACTGTTAATGTCGGGTTTTGGGGGTTTTTTTTTTTTTTTGGTAAGTTCCCGGTTGCTGTAGCAGCATTTGAGGAAGTTCTTCAGCAGGCAGAAAACCCGTAGATGACAGTGACAGGGGAGGAAGCCAGAGAAGGGGGAATGGAGCACTGGGCTTCAGAAAGCCACTGCAGATTGAGGCACCGCGGCTAAAAAGGTACTGTGTTTTTTCCGATTTACTTGTTTTTCTTTGATTAAAAGCCTGGCGGTGTGAAAAAGGGACAGAACCGAGTGTCTGAGCCGCGTGTGTTTCTTCGTCTTGATTGCCTGGCAGATTACAGTGGCCAGAGGGGAAAATCTGTGAGAAAGATGAAGGATACAACTTTTATTTGCCGCTTAGCCTCTTTTCTACCAACTGATCCCACAGCTCCGTAGAGATTCAGCTAATTCAGCCAGCGTGAGAAATAACAGCAGAGGGGCAGAGAAGTAAAGACGCATGAGGAGGGGAGGAAGTGTGTGTTACTGGGTGGGATTCGACACAAGATGGAGATATTGGTATTGGAGAGCACTCCTGTAAAGGCAGACAGAATGGGGCAGGGGCCAGAACATGGGACAGGACGACTGGACCCCTGGGGTTTTGTTTCTGGGTGAAACTGGGATAACGCTGATGTATCACACAGGGATGCTGTGAGGCTGGAATGGGATATGACACTCACCTGCCTTCACGAAGGGGTTTAATATCTATGGCTGGAACGGGCTGAGTAGATTAACCCTATTTTAGGGGACTCTGGTGGTTCTCTGCTTTGCCCGATTCAAAGCTGGACGTTGCAAGTGAACTTGAGAGTCGCTGTGTTCTCCTTTCATTTTGGTCTCAGCAGGTGGCTTATCCAGGAGCTGGCTTAAAGCACGTTTCAGTTCCTGTTTTTTTGCATCTTGGGGGGAACTGCCGCATGACTTGATCAGGGTCATACCCTGGTCGGATGCAGCGGGTCACGCTGGGGCTTGCAAGTAATGGATGCCCTCTGCCGTTTAATCTGTGGCAGTTCTGAAGGGCCCGTGGTTACTTGAGTTAGACCTGCAGTGAAATCAGTAGTAATAGACTTGGAATCTATATTGCAGGTTGCAAAGCCACCGTCTGTCTCAGCCTCACATTTATGTCTGTCCCCTTCCTTTGCAATTGCCTCGGAACACCGCACCAGCTCTGTAAATGCACCTCAGTTGTGACCTGCCGTGTCCCCTGCGACTCCATCCCTCCGCAGCTCCTGCTTTGCCAATGCACGGCTTTCCTGACCTGCCCAGGCTCCTGCTGCTGTCGTCCTCAGTCCCCCGCGTGTCGCTCTGCAGATACGCCTCGCCCAAAGTTGCTCTACGCACAGTGCACACTGTCAATAAGATCGCCAGGCCTTTCCTGTCCCCATGCGTTCTGCTGTTTGTCATTGCCACATTCCTGTCCCCTGACGCACTGCCGGCTCTTCCAGTGTACAAAGAAGTACGCTTTGGGTGGTAGCCAGCGCCCATATCGCTCTGATTTGCATGAGTGAACTTCAAGCCACGTGGGTGTTAATCAGATGCGGGGGGAGAATGGGGGGGAGGTGAAAGGAGCTGTTCCAGTGTCTGTGTCTTGCTGACACCCACATGCTGCTGCATAGGATCCTATCAGTCTCAGGGGGCTATTCTGTGTTAAGTGGGGAGGACGTTTCCCAGCTTGGGGAGACAGACACGCACTACTCCGCTTGAGCTCACAGAGTGAGCCCCCGTCTGTCTCCTTGAGCTGGGGGACACGCTCCAGTTGCAGTGTAAATGTCCTCTTGGTGGTGCTAGGTCGGTCCCGTTAAATCGATTCAGGGTTAAGCTGGGTAACACGTGTGTGGACGGGGCTGGATAAAGGTGTGTGCGTTGCGCTAAGGCTGAGTCAGGCTAGAGCGTCTTAAACTTCCCGCGGAATTTGCTTGGAATCTCGGCCCAGACTCCCCCGGGAAAGCTCGCTGCAGGCGGGGAACCTCTCCAGAGTCTGGCAACAGCTGTAGCTTCACCGAGACGGTCTCCTGAGAACAGGGAGCGGACCTGTGTCCCACGGGCCGGATCCAAAGAGGAGTGTGAGCTGGTGAAAACGGTACCAAGGGGAATGTGATGCTGGCTGAGAGAGACCCTGATTCTCTGCTCCCTGGTGTAACTGTTCTTGCAGGATCGAATCCCGTCTGCTGGCTGTTAGCTCTCCCAGCTCCGCAGGGCTCACAGGAAGGGGTACACATGGGTAATGGAGGGAAGCAGCTAAGAGGCTGTGCTGGGCCTCCAGGAGAGCAGGGAAGGCAAAAATGGCTGTAAACCAGCTTTGCGCACTCAAGATTTTGGGCTGCTCCGAGGGCCTGGACAGTCCCTGGCACAAATTAGAGCAGTCCCAGGGGTGCTCTAGTTTACAGCAGCTTCCATAGGGCGGCCTATAGGCTGCTCTGTGGTAAGGAGGGGCCCAGGATCTCTGCAGGGGTATGTGCTATGGAGTTTCTTTGACATTTCCCCTCCTACCCCTGGTAGGCCCTGTGTGACAGGGACATGGCAGGGCCTTTATGGCAGCTCTACAGTGTACCTGTGCTGGGGAAATTCTCCTCTGGAGTTTGCAGATGACACTAAGCTGGGGGGAGTGGTAGATGCGCTGGAGGGCAGGGATAGGATACAGAGTGACCTAGACAAATTGGAGGTTTGGGCCAAAAGATCTGATGAGGTTCAACAAGGACAAGTGCAGAGTCCTGTATTTAGGCTGGAAAAATCCCATGCACGGCTACAGACTGGGGACCGATGAGCTAGGCAGCAGTTCTGCAGAAAAGGACCTGGGTGTTACAGTGGATAAGAAGCTGGATATGAGTCAGCAGTGTGCCCTGGTTGCCAAGAAGGCTAATGGCATATTGGGCTGCATTAGTGGGAGCATTGCCAGCAGATCAAGGGAAGTGATTATTCCCCTCTATTCGGCATTGGGGAGGCCACATTTGGAGTGTTGTGTCCAGTTTTGGGCCCCATAGTACAGGATGGATTTGGACAAATTGGAGAAATTTGGACAATTTGGACAAATTGGACAAATTGCCACAGAAATTATGAGGGGGCTGGAGCACAAGACTTATGAGGAGAGGCTGAGGGAACTAGGCCTGTTCAGTCTGCAGGAGAGAAGAGTGAGGGGGGGATTTGATAGCAGCCTTTAACTACCTGAAAGGGGGCTCCAGGGAGAATGGAGCGAGGCTGTTCTCAGTGGTGGCAGATGACAGAACTAGGAGCAATGGTCCAAGTTACAGTGGGGGAGGTCTAGGTTGGATATCAGGAAAAACGTTTTCACTGGTAGGGCGGTGAAGCACTGGGATGGGTTACCTAGGGAGCGGGTGGAATCTCCATCCTTTGAGGTTTTTAAGGCCTGGCTTGACAAAGGCCTGGCTGGTCTGATTTTGTTGAGGTTGGTCCTTCGAAGATTCTATATTATCATCACTGGTCTGTTCTCACCTTATTATATTATATTATATTATCTTCTAGGGGGTTTTGCAAATTGATTGCTTAATTATTTCCTGCATTATCTTTCTGAGTACTAAAGTTAAACTGACTGGTCTGTAAATCCCCAGGTTTTCCTTATTTCCCTTTTTCCAGTATATTTGCCCTTTTCCAGTTCTCTGGAATCTCTCCCAGCTTCCATGACTTTTCGAAGATAACCGCTAATGGCTCAGATATCTCTTCAGTCAGCTCCTTGAGTATTCTAGGATATTTTTCAGGGGCTCTGGTGACTTGAAGACATCTAACTTGTCTGTCATTTTTAACTTGTTCTTTCCCTGGTTTTAGCATCTGATCCCTCCTCATTTTCACTGACATTCACTATGTTAGGTGCTCAATTGCTATTAACCTTTTTGGTGAAAACTGAAACAAAGAGTCGTTCTGCACTTCTTCCATTTCCACATTTTCCGTTCTTGTGTTTTCGCCCCTTATTGTCCTTGGAACTTCCAATGCATTTGTAGAATGTGTGGCTTCTCCCTAGTGGGTCTCGCACTTTTGCCTCTCGTAGTGGGCCAGGGCATCGCTGGTTACCCCGTCTTCCCAGGGAGGGGGGTAGGGACCTGGGCCCACCCGCTCCTCCGGGTCCCAGCCCAGGGGCCCTCTGAGTAGCAGCTCTGTGGTGCTGGCACCTTACTGGCAGCTGCAGACTTTTCCCCTGGGCTACTTCCCCCCCCAAGCCGCCCCGTCTTTCTGGCTTCTTGAGCCCAGTACCTTCCTCAGGACTCCACCTCTCTCCCACACACCGCTGTACTCCGTTGTGTTCTCCACCACGACTCCACACACCACCGTACTCCGTTCTGCTCCTCTCCATGATTCCACACACCACCGTACTCTGTTCTTCTTCACAATCTCCACACACTCCTCTGCTCACCACACACCTACTCCTTCAACTCACACCCTGTCTCTCAGGAGTAGAGGGTTTTTATAGGCACCTGGGTGGGGCCTTAATTGCTGTCAGTTGACCCTAATTAACCTGTACTGACTCTGGCTAGTCTATAGGGAATAAAGCCGGGATTATTCTAGCACTTACGTACCGCCCTTCCAGACCTTTCTTACTGCCCTCTGCCCTTGCTGTACCACACATGTTTTCTTGTTCCCCTTTATGTCCCTAGCTAGTTGAATCTCATTTTGTGCCTTGGCCTTTCCCACATACTTGTGTTATTTGTTTACACTCATCCTTTGTCATTTTGCTCTGGTTTCCACTTTTTGTGGGATTCTTTTTTGAGATTCAGATCATTGAAGCTGTCTTGGTTCAGCCAGGCTGGCCTCTTACCGTACTTCCTATCATGGCCCTGCCCACACTCCATCCCCAACCTGCCCTGTTTCTCACCCCCATTTGGCCCCCACCGCCAGAGGGAGATGGCAAGTGGGCGGGGGTGTCTCGTGGGGGATGAGGGTGTAGCGTGGAGAAAGGGAGGGACGCGGCAGGTGGGGGTGTCTTGCACTGGTGTAGGGGGAGGGATGCAGTGAGGAGT